>OX393566.1:4339328-4496828 GCA_947652115.1 Blastomussa wellsi | reverse complement strand
AGCTCGGGAATGCGCACAAATCAAAATTTGGACGAGAAAGTGACCCACCTCTTTAGGCTTTTCGATTTCTTTATTATATTTTTCGCTTTTCCTTTCTCCTTTCCTCGTATCTTTTCTATGCTTTTGTTGGCCTTTTACTGGGCTAGCTTTCGGTTCAAGTATTGCCACGAAAGCATCATTGAGACGGGAAATACTCAACATGGAGTAGCCAAGGGTAAGCATCGCGCAGAATTCTATTGTCTTTCGCGACATGTACTTGCAGTGCCCAACGCGGAATAGTAATGGCTAGATTAAGCTTTCGGATTTCCGACTGTTCTCGGCAATGAATCGGTGGCTGTCAATCAAACGGTCCTGATGTGTGAAGTAATTTCGAAGGTGTAATAAAGTTAACAAAAGCGCTCTAATTGCGGCCTACGCTCTTTACAAAGACTTTTGTCATCAAAGGCGTGTGCAGCGGCATTCTCTCTTTTTTGTGTTGACATGTCACACTCGCAATGGTTTGAGCGGAGGAGGGCAATGCTACACCAGAAGTTCGATCTCAATGCGCGACGACTTACGTTGCTCTTAAGGCTTTGGACCTTCTTTGTAAGATAGTTCACTCTGGCATAGATGAGGACCCCCACACGATCTTTGCAAGACGACGATAGTCTGTAGCCAAGTTGGAACAAGTTGTCTTGAAGCACTTCAAACATTTGTTTTTGTTTTTTGACAACGCGCCACTGCCAGAGAGCCTCGCCGTTTATTTGGAGATAAAACATTGGGTCGTAGCCTTTTAGTGGGGTGGACATGTGCAAGAAAGCGGGGTTAATCGGGGATTCAATGAGCTCTAAACAGAGCTCCCGATCAACGCGCTGCATGTCTTGCACAGACGACATGTTAAAAATTTGCGATGAACACGAGAGTTCGTGTTAATTGCAACTCACGCAAAGCCGATTAAGATGGTTAAGTTATTCATTTTATCACCTCTCAATTTCAATGCCTTATAGCGTCGGCGTGTGTCCTATTGTTTGCGGAGGCGGAGCTTAGCATATATTAATATTCTACCGGGAAATTCAAAAGAGTTCGTTGTATTGTTCTTCTAGTCTCCGAAGCGAACGAAGCTGAAAGATCGGCACGAGTGTTCGAAAGTTGGACAGAACGACCAGTTTGAAACATCATTTTCCGTTGAAACTTGGCATAAAGCTTCCTTAAACAATATACATTCAAAGCCGTACGATAGCCGTTATGAAGGGCATGTTGAAGGAGAAAAATTCATACTCCAAATATTTCCTCATACAGTATTTTCCCTGAAATGGACCAAATTCAGGTAAAGAAAACGACTAAATCCACCATTCGTAACATGTCAAAAAATGTTTCCTTTATTCCATCAATGTCTCATCTACAAAATCCATATGATAACCACTACAAAACACAAGTATAAAGCACGTAAACTCTAAACAAGTATGCGTTGTCGGCCATTTTCTGGTCATTTTCTTTATTGTTTGACCATCGGGCAGCCTGATTGCATTTAAAATCTCCCGCGGACTCTACATTTAAGTCCCGGATGTGTCGCGGCATTCTGCGCGATGGGGAGAGAAATCTTCCTCGTAGTATTTGGCGGAAAATTCTAAGCGTTTTCCTGCATTTTTCAAGCTCCATTGGCCCAATCAATATCATCTGGGTATCATTGAAAAGCTCTTTCCCTTCTGTAGAACTAGGATAAATGGGATTTCTATTTTGGTCAAAGCTGATGACGTCAGAAGCGGAACAAAGGTCAAGGTCTGTCACGGCCGGTAACGGCCGGTTTGGGAGTCAATGGGTTAAAAAAAGTTTAGTGAGGCCGTTAACAATGTTTAATACACGAATTGATACGAAAATTGTAACGTTTCGAAGAAGGTCTCAATGGGGTAGTGGCTTTTACGGTTAACGGTTAACTTTTTGGCTTTTTTTACGGCTAACGGTTAATTTTGTTCCATTACGGTTAACAGGAGGAGTTAAAAAATAATTGCTATTGTTTTAAGAAGTCAAATATTAATTTCCATTGTTTTAAAACATACTGAAAGTCTTTAGACCATTTTGGGATAAAAAAGTATTTTTTTGTGTGTGTGTGTGTGTACACTCCCAGTGAACTATATAACTCTTATGATTTTGCTGAGGTGGAAAAATATTAAGAATACCAAAATAAGATAGAGTTTAAATTACTTAAGGAAAATCAACAAGGAAATTATGCAGACACTTACGACACTTCCGGTTTCGATCGGCTTTTCTCGCTACCAGAACACATAAACGCACAACACATCAGACTCAAAAAAAGTTCTCGAGGCCGTTACTTTTGTATTTAGATTTTATACGGTTAACATATTTTACGGCTAACGGTTAAAATCCTTTCATTTTTACGCCTAACGGCTAAATTTAGGGCCATTTTACGGCTAACGGTTACCCCCATTGAGACCCTCTTCGAACAGAGCGAATACCAAATGAAATGCCAAATCTCGCTGCAAGCTATTGAAATTTGATGACTAGACAGAACAAAAACCCACGGAAGGAAGAGCACAGAATATTACAATTTCATAAGCCAATATGATCGTTTTGCTAAGACGAATAGCTGACGAAATGCGAAGGCACTTAACAACGTAGACTGATAGAAATGAAAGAAATACGAATAGTGTTAAGGCTGTTTGTCACTAGCGCATAAGCATAAGCATAACGACATAAGCACGAGCATAAGAAGAACAAACACACTTGTTTTTCTCATGTTGTTTTCACTAGGAATCATCGCGACATAAGGCGACATAAGCATAAGCACAATAGCGAACAGTGTCCGTTCTTCTTGTGCTTATGCGTATGTCGTTATGCTTATGCGCTAGTGCAAACCAGACTTCAAGCTGAAGTATAAGTAATATATCAAACACGAGAGACAGTGTTTCATCGGGATATCAAAACACCGAGAAGAGAGTTGAAAATACGACGCGCAGCGGAGTATTTTTAATGAACTTCGAGGTGTTTGGATAGCCGATGAAACACTGTCTCGAGTGTTTGATATATCTTCTCAATCGAAACAAAAACCCAGGAGTAAACGGAGAAATAAAATCGTCAAAATCTATGCTAATTAAGATCGGGTATCAAAACCTCCTTCACGGTTATGATTTTCTTTGTTTTAACTCGATGAATTATTAATGAGTTTGAGAACTTCGAATCAAGAACTCTTCAGTTTCCTTCGTTCATTGTTTGCATCTGAATTCTCTTTAAAACAAAAAAAAGCTGCTACCATTTTCTTTCAGAGCAGAAGGCGGTCTGAGTTTCACTGGTGCCCGCAAAGATGCAACGTTATACAAAGTTTAAAAAAATTATGTGGAGGGTTTTCAGAGCCACCTTAACTTTTTGAAAATTTAAGGTGGCTCTGAACCCCCAACACAGAATTTTTTTAAACTTTGTATAACGTTGCATCTTTGCGGACACCAGTGAAACTCAGATCGCCTTCTGCACTGAAAGTAAATGGTGGCAGCTTTTAAAAATAAAAAGAGAATTCAGATGTAATTCAGTTGCGTCTTATCATGCTTATCAAAATTCGATAATAAAAATGGGGGTCACCGAGCTCGTTTTTGAGTTATTAGCAATTAAAGCTAAAATTAAGGATGTTTTTAGCAGGTCATATTGTTTCTATGGTAACCTTCACGAAAATGATAACAACGTGTCCACCAATGATTGGGCAGTTTTTAACACCATGATTGTAGCATCAACAGATAAAGAGTGGTTGTAATGTCTATAATGACTCATCAGAATCAAAGTCTTGGATAGTGCTGTTAAACTGTTTTGAGCCACCTTAATATTCTAACATGTCGTCAAGGCTTGGGGGAATAAAACAAAAGATTTTGCATCGAGGCTTAGGAATAAATAAACTATTTCTTTTGTTTTATTCTCCTAAGTTGTTTTTTTGCACGTCGTCTTGTACTTTACGCTCTTTACTAAAACTGCATTTGGATACGTCTTAACTTGAACAAAAACTGGAGCCACGTTCATAAATATTGAAATGGATTTTGGTACATTCTTTAAATCTTTCTTTAGAATTTTTTGTCAGCATTTTCGACACTGCGAAGTCCCATCAATGGAGAGGGGTAACAACCCCCCCCCCCCTCCCCTGCGCCCGCCCGCTCCACCCCGGGGGGAACAAACTACTTTTCTTCTACGGGGAGGCTCCGTTCCGAGGTGAAAACCACCATTCTGTAGAAAGAAAAGATACTCTTTTCATCAGTTCATACACCTTCGATAGTGGTTGTTCACTTGAATAATACAGTAAACGATTTGAAACCGGGGGTAGCAGTCGATCGTTTAGTTTGATCGTCCGGGTGAAGGTAGTCCTGAGAAGGACTGTTGTCGGTGACAGTGACTAACGTTTGGACAACCTGAGCTGAACTGGAAGTCATCATCAGAGTCACGTGAAGAGTTGTTTGCCAGTCGAATGTTATAAGTCTGGTTCGTGAAAGCTGATAGGTCAATTTAGCCGTGATGTTGTTGGCAGTAAGACTCGAGTAGTTGATGTCGTCGGTTGTGATTGGTCGGTTTCGATCCGTCGATAAAGTTAGGTCGTTCTATTCGGTCTGTTTGTCATGTCCATGTCGTGAATTAGTCGTTTGTATGGTGCCGGTAGTTGTTGACGTCTGTTGAGAGGATTCTGTTTGAAGTTAGTAAACCAACTTTCCAAAGCTGTTTTGACTGGACACAAACGAGCGACGACGAACTGTGACGTCAACTATGACACTGCTGAGCATCATCGACTTACGAATCACAATATCGACTGGAACTCCACTTACTATTTGACCTACAGCGCTATATAGTATTTCCAACGACTGACTTTGGAAAGCTAGTTTACTAACTTAGAACACAATCCTCTCTTCGCATGTAACAGCTACCTACAATAAAAAAAATGATATCGTCCTCCACGCTTAATGTATCGCTTGTTTCAACTTTGATTTTCAGATTCGTCGAACAACTCCAAAGCAAATTTACCCGTATCGATAAAAGAAGCCACGTCGCTTTCCATTTTTAAGAAATTTCTTAGCTCTCGTTTTAGCCATTAGCGATTTCCCTTTTACTCACTTTTAAGATCTTTGTACATAACTTAAAAGTAATTCTTAATTTTATTTTTTATCGTGTAGTCGTAATTTACGTAGGGCCTTTTTTAATACCAGCCTATGGCTAACAAGGCTGCCCTACATAAATATATAATTTGGTTTTATCAACTGGGTTGATAATGTCAATTGGCCACCGTAAAGAGATTCAAGGGCTGACGTTTCGAGCGTTAGCCCTTCGTCGGAGCGAATGGCTAACTAGGACTCGCTCCGACGAAGGGCTAACGCTCGAAACGTGAGCTCTTGAATCTCTTTACGGTGGCCAATTGACATTATCAACCCAGTTCAGTGATAAAACTAAATTATATTGTTATACTTCCCACCGACGCAGCACCACAGTTTCTTTAGAAACTTACCCCCTCTGCCCTACATAAAGTTGACTTGACTTGACTTGAAGCAAGTAAGAGACAGAGTCCGCCATTTGTGATGGCCTGGGGCGGGTTGGTCCAACCAATCAGAAAATATACCATTCCATTCGTTTCATTGAATACCTGGAATTTCCCCAGGTAGCACATTCAACCCGTTCCAATATATGAACAAAACCGTTACCTGTCACTAGTCTGGTCTTTTAATTTAAGCTACTGAAAGCACGAATATCTTTTACCTGCAATCACTCAATAATTTTTCTCAAATTGTTATTCATCTTCAGTGCTTCTTCACGTCAGCAAGTGTGGTGTGGCCACCCATTGACCATGGAATAGACTTACTAAACGTTTTCAGGTTCTTCACTGAGAGTACGTAAAAGGCAAAACGAAACTTTGAGGAGTCAAAGACCAATTTTTCAGTCAGTTCATGCCATTATGGATTTCATTGTTTATTTCTTGATGTCAATGCCGTGCGTGCTTTCCAAGAATAAAGGTAAGAACTATTTGATTTATTGTCAGGTCAGTACGAGTGTTCACCATAGCCGTGTTGTGTTTTCTTAGCAAAACATTTTATTGTCACAGTGCCTGTGGAGTTGAATAGTGAACTGGCAATCTGTGCGTGCAAACTGAACAAAACCTTTAAAGGATTAATCTGATGGATTGCCGTATTCAAAGATAGCAACAGTACTCATGAAACCTTTAGATTACCACAGTTCAAGTTAATCGCCTGCCCAAAGAGGGTTTTCTGGACTGATTCATAGATCCGCCCAGGTGACAACATTCCAATGACGTTAGAACTGAAGGCTTTTGGCTGTATTGGAATAAAGTAAATAACACCATAATATTTTAGCTTTTGAGAAAATTTAAGTAAATTAAAGCTAATGAATTATATATTAAACTCTAACCGCCCACTGACAGTGAAAAAGACTTCCCGATCTTCATGCATTTGGTTGACAACAAGGTCTCCTTCTCAAAGCGCTATTTTCCATTGATTATTTCTTTATGAATTTGACTTTTTCTTTCATTTCGTTTAAGCTATTGCGAATATACTTTAGGTGATCCAAATTTTTCCAATTGCCCACATGTAAACCAAAGGCTAACTGGGCCACTTTTACATGTCCATCTTACATTCCGGGATCCCTGCAAACAAACAAAAAATAAATCAGAGCAAATTCTGGGCTGTTAACGTTGGAGAATACGAAGCAAAGCGTTGAATACCCACGGGCTACTCCCTTGAATTCTGAATAAGTGTGTGCCGCGAAGGTTCTTAAACCCAAAAACTAAGAAAGGCGTAAACGAGTCAACTTTTTTGTCGTTCCGTGGCGTTTTCAATTTGACAGACCGTCTCTTTTTCGTTTACTGTGTTGTTTGCGCACTGCAAATTACAAAATAACCAAATAATACAATTAAGGTACCCAATCTGAGGATCGCACCGTTAAGATTATAAAAATGATACCCTATTTAAGGAACGATGACCTCAAAAAAACATACCCTATCCCGCGGCACATACCTATATAGCCCATATATGGGAGTACCCCTCCCCCCCTTTCCGCACCGGAGGTGACGTGACGTCATCAAATTCTAAAATCCTAAACCAAACAGCCACCAAACTTTTTATACTCATCAGGCATAAGAGGTGCTAAATTTATACCAGTGTACAACTTTTCAGCTTAACAGAGTCCTTTGTTTGGAAACCAGCGCATTTTAAATTTCAGTTATGGTGGTGCGTGACATAAAGTTACGATCGTTTGTCGAAAAACGCATACTTACTCGCGCGTTTTAGCCATTTGAGAAGTTTAAGTATTAGAAAAAGTGTTTATATAAATATTCGTTTGTTCAGTACAGGTAATCAGTCGCCTTGATGACCAAAGTAAATTCCAGATGTTTACATTGGTTTTGACAAGGATTTATCTATTTCTACTCAAATTGAGTTTGTTCACAGACGAATACTATTGAACGGGCAAAGCAAACTAATCACAGTACGTTATTAATAAGCTAACACATAATTGATCATGAACTCTGTTTCAAGATGGCAGTTCATCGCGTTTTGACATGATGGTAGAATCTGTTGCAGTGGTGGATTCAACACGAGTGTTAAAGGCCTTGACTCATCCGATCCTTTTATCGGTTCCTCATCAACATCTGACACGTGCTGTCAAAGGTGTAACTAATTTAGATAAATTAATACAGTCCTTTTTACGGAGAGCTTCAGATAAAAGCTTGGAGAATAATAGTTCTTTCTTGGATAAAATATGTCAGCGGCGCAACAAGCACTTCAGAGGATGTTGTTTTAGGGACTACGTCGTCTGGGAGACAAATTCGACGGTAACGATATTGAACCCATTCATTTTCTTTTAATTCACAGAGCATGTCACTTTGTTATTTGTGGGTGATATTTCCTTCTCTGGTCCGCTCAAATATTACGTGGAACACAAGCATCACACATACAACGACTCGTTCAATGAGGTGGCACCATACATCAGAGAAGCTGATATCTCAGTAGGGAATCTGGAGTCTCCCTTTGTCAGCAAAGATGTGTATCGCCACATGTACAAAGGAAAAAAGTCAGTTATACTTGACGCTAGCCCTAAGGCCGCCCCTGCATTGAGGTAAATTGCCGTCTCAACAAAACTGTAGGAACCTAAGCAACCTTAGACAGACAGACAGTCAGATTTTATGTTCACACTTATTACGATTACAATAATTATTAACAATCTTTAAGAAGAGAGAAAAAAAGAGGAGGAAATAATTTATAAAAATAAGGCTCAATCAAAGAGACACAAAAAGAAGCTTAATATAAATAAACTTCACAAAGGTATCATCGTCAAAATGGTTCGCTGTTCTTCGAGACAGCAATGTCGCCAGCACCCAAAACAAATACAACATTATCTGCTACACATTTAGTGGACAAGCAGAATTGCAAGTGCTGCACCTCTGCAACTCCGGCTGTCAACAGCATATTCTGTTAACGCTCCGTTTGCTGTTAACTTGCAGTTGGAGACGAAAGTTATCCAACGCCACGCTACTTGTCAGTAGTATCAAATTAATCTTACATGTGTACTGATATCATTACCTGTTATTCTCTAGTTTTGCAGGATTTGATGCAGTCACGATCGCTAACAATCACTTCAACGACTTTGGATCTGAAGGTGCCAACTTTTCTGTCGAAGTTCTCAAAACGGCAGGGATACGATATTTTGGTATTAGTTTTGGCAAATACGACTCTTCTCAGGTATAACATGAAAAACCGACAATTTACAACTTTATAGACATCAAACATGATTTGCCGGGGCATTGCAGTTACAATTTGGAAGAGCCAGCCAACTGAGTTTTTTCACAATATGTAGCATGGTGAAGACATGTTCTGGCTGGCATTCTGACATTCTGTTTCCTGTCCGAAAGCATCCTTTTAATAAGATAATCATCTTTAGTTACATGCCTTACAACAACTATTAGCCAAGTGAATATCTGTTTGCTATATTTCAAATTGATCGAAGTATAAATTATTCGGTCCTTTTTGTTATAGGAGCCACTTGTCCTGGAAAGAAATGGAATCAAACTAGGATTCCTTGGTTACTGTGATTCGTTATCCGTGAACAAAAACTGCACCGGAATGAGAATGTTGTTCAACTCTGGTCCTGCTATTTATCAAGATGTCATTGCTACAAGAGATGTCAACATGCTAAAGAAGGTTTTACTGTAGTGCGAGAATTTAACTGGCTGTACGTGCGTAAAACAAAAAGCAGAAAGATATGAACGTCTCGTGTCTGCGGAAAAAGTTGAATGTACTTTTTTCCCCAGACGCGAGGCGTCCATACATTTAATTTCTTCGTTTTTTGTTTTACACACGTAAAGACAGTTAAATTCACGCCCGATAACGTACGGAAATTTACGCGACGGTGGAAATTAAATTCACGCCCGTTAACCTACGGTAAAATTACGCGACATTGGAAATCCAGTTAGGATACGTTTTCGCACAAGGAGACTAACTACCCAGGCCATACGCCTGTTTACGCATGTGCCAGACATAATACTTCGGCGTTCTGCTGCAATCTAGTCAGTAAGTGAGAACAACGAGCACGCGCGCGTATGGCCGAATACTCATTAAGGATTGTCAGCCTTGAGCGAAAACGAGCAAAAGTCCGTCGGTCACTAGAACTTATTTTCTATTTTCCGAGCGTCCCGGTTTCCAAATCTGATTTGGTGTGCAAAAGTTCTAGAAAAACTGCAGTTGAATTTGAGCGCTAAGTTCCTAAGGCTTTCCGGTTGGGATTGGAAGTGTATTGTCGACCATTGCACTACCGATTCTGAATCCGGTTTTGAAACTCTGAGTATCCAAAAACATTTTGGACGATCCGGTTCCATGGCATCAAATAAGCATTATCGAAAAAAAAGTCGCTGCAGTGCTCTCAATCAAAGCTAATATTACTAACAACGATATTTGTACTCCCAAAGGCAAACGTCGACATCATAGTGGTGTTCCTCCACTATGGTGAAGAACTTTACGTACGGCCACTCCCTTACCAGCTTCATATAAACAAACACCTGATGTCCCTTGGTGTCCATATGATCGTTGGAGCACATCCACACGTGCTGCTACCACATTATATCAAAGAGAACAAGCTTATTGCATACAGTTTGGGGAATTTTCTATTTCACCCAAAGGAGACATTCGGTGGTAGCTATCCGGTAGGTTTCCAGGAAACTTAGTTATTATGTTCCATTACAAATAGAGGGAAATTTATAGAGAATAATACATGGTTGTGTGAAGATATGAAATTTCTCTTCGAATGTTCAACTCAATATCTCACGAGTGAGCACCGCCCGAAGATTTCCGAGGATTCGCCAAATGTTGCCCGAGGTTCACTTGGACGTTTCCGAGTATTAATTAATTTTTTCCGAAAATTTCCGAAGATTAAAGAAGGTTTCCGAAGATTTACGAGGTTTGCCGACTACTTCCGAGGAACAACCGAAGATGTTTCGCCTGTACACAAATAAATTGAAGTAAAGTAGGGTCAAACAAAGTATCTAATTATAACGTGCCGTCATTGATATCATCACACGTAAAATTATCGTAATTTTACACGTGTGTTCAATTATTGTTTTTCTCAGGGGTAGAAATCCTTATAAAGCACTGCAGTTTATATAATAAAGTATGTTACAGTGCTACGCGCCTTACCGTTGCCACTCGAGAAAGTTTTTGATTGAATTTTGACATCTTTTTGACAACTTTTTGCCAACTTCAAAGCGAGCCAGCCAATCAGAACATGAGAATGTACATTCCCAAGGGAGTGAATGCACTTATAATTTGACATCTACGCCCTTGGAAATTTTCATGTTCTGATTGGCTGGCTCGCTTTGAAGTTAGCGAAAAGCTGTCAAAAAGATGTCAAAATTTAATCAAAAACTTTCTCGAGTGGCAACGGTAAGGCGTGTAGCACTGTAATAAACATACTGAAATGTGGTAATTAACATGCGCCTCCTGTACCACTTAGGAGGGTCTCAATGGGGT
Organism: Blastomussa wellsi; assembly: GCA_947652115.1. NCBI lineage: Eukaryota > Metazoa > Cnidaria > Anthozoa > Scleractinia > Plerogyridae > Blastomussa > Blastomussa wellsi. Next base: position 4,485,843 of record OX393566.1, on the reverse strand, counting down.
TAACCGTTAGCCGTAAAATGGCCCAAAATTTAGCCGTTAGGCGCAAAAATGAAAGAATTTTAACCGTTAGCCGTTATTTAATGCGATTTGTTGTTTTAGGAGGAATCCCAGTTTTCTTACGTCCACGCGTTATTTATTTTTCTCTTTTCTGTTTGCTTGATTGGTTTTCAGCAAGTTTACGGGAGATTGGGTAAGGAACCCAATAAATTCATGATAGAATCTTTCGAACACTACGTTCTCGGAAACTGCGAGAATTTAAGAGCTACCGAGATGCTTCAAGTGACTGTCTCAAGGTATATAACACTTAAAGTAGTTAGTTTGTCGTGTCTTAGATAATTCTGTGTAGTTTTGTTAGTTATAAGATGGCAGAGCAACAGTCATTTATTGGCAAAGGCGCGGCCACAAAGCAAACAAGAATTATATATAATTGTAGCGAAGAAAGCAAGCTGTATTCGCAGGCTAATGTCGGGTTGACGTTTTTCAAGTTTACCCCGCAATTGCAATCCCCGTTTCATTTTTCTAAGTTTTGTCTATTCGAGTTCCATCTTGGCTTTTCTGTGTTTCCTTTGTATTCTTCTTCTAAGCTATTATTATGGTATTTCAGCTAATTTAACGACCAGTAGGTCAAGGTTGAAATTAAAATTGCCTGGCGTAGCCTATTTAAAGTGGCACACAACAGTTTCCAGCACATTCCAGATTGCATAAGTGACTTCCACTCTTTAATTGTCATTTGATGGTATCAAACAAATGCCCAATCATTGGTGAACAATTCTGGTTACCATAGCAATGGTATAACCTGTTAAAAACAGCCTTAATTTTGGCTTTAAATGTCTGTAACTCAAAACCGAACTCGGTGAACCCCATTGTTTCATTAGTGAACTTTGATCAGCTTGTTAATATACAAATTTGTACGAAATCAAAAAATATTGAGAGCGCTTTCAGAGCCACCTTCAATTAAACAGTGGCAGTACTGGCCTATCAAAGTATTAGACCTGGAATGTGCGAAAACTGTTGTCAGCCACCTTAAGTAAGAAACTTCTTTGAGAAATGTCTGTTATAATTTTAATATGAGGTATGAGGCGCGTGCTTCACAGCGGTCAAACGCAAAAATACAACCCCACGTCCGGTTTTCGCCACCTCGAACTTTCTGGGAATTTGACCCGAAAATGTGCAAAACTTATTTTAGGAAAATGTTATAAAAATAGTTGAAACAAAATTTCGAGCGGGAAAACTCGGTGGATAACAATTACTAAATGTATACACGGCGTATAAAGCTTAACTTTTCAGCGACTGTCTTAACTTTTGGCTTGAAAGCGAAGGGTTTCAGAAATTCAAGGCGTTTACACGGGCCCATGGCTAGGGCTTGCCACAAGTTGCTCGAGATTTCCCAAAATGTTGCCCGAAATTTCTCAAAAGTTGCTAAAAAGTTGCTCCAAAAATGTCAAAAGGTGCATTTTGTAACGAAAGTTGATCTAAAGTTGCTAAAAAGAGCAAAAACTTTTTTTCTCTTCTTTTATTTGGTCTGATGCAAAACGGCAAATACAAAACACAGGTCACAGGTCACAAGTCAGGAAAACTCGACTGCAATGTAGAATGCAAGGGCCCTGGTGTTCGTTCAGGAGTTTAGAATTCTGAAATTGTTGAGTTTTTCTTTTTCCTACCTCTGACCCGTAACCTGTGACCTGTGTTTTGTACCTGCCGGATGCAAAAATGTGCAATCTGTACAACAAAAGTAACATTTCTAAAAGAACTGAAAACAGAAAGGCTGACCGTACGGTTGAGATTATTAAACTATGTATTTTCTAAGCATTTTAGTGCAATTTTGCGTTGTAACCAGCGTCGCTAAATAAATTTGTTCACAAATCGTATGAGTACGCACAATGTCAATATTGGGTTTGGCTTCTATTCAGTCATTCATCCATTCGTACGTTCGTTCGCCCGTTCATTCATTTATTCACTTACTCACTCGTTCTTTCTTTTCCTTTTCTATTTATTTTTCTTTCAGAAATGGTGTCGTGGAAGCAAAATATCTGCCCCTAAAGATCGCGTTTGACCATAAAAACAAGCGAATTCACCCTGAGCTTAAAAAGAACGCGAAATGGATTACTGTCTGTGGAAATCAAGATAAACAATGCCAAGAATTTCATTAAAGTTAAAACATTTTATTGGAGTATCTTAATTCCAATTTTGTAGTTTTAATGGCCTCCGATTCAATGAAATGTCCGCCGATTATAGCTATGTAGATCTATGTACTCTAGCTAATCGCACTTAGGATGTCAGATTCAAACAGCACGTTAAATTATTTACAGTGAGAATATAGACAAAAGAGAATTTCTGAAACAAACCAGCTGTCAACAAATAATCTTAAAACGAAACTTTCAATAATGAATGCAAATGTACCCTATATTTTTATAATAGGCCATTTCCGAGTTCGCTTGTGCCTCTATTTCAAGGCGAGTCTAAGTGCATTTAGTCTTTGTAATGAAAATGAGTTTTCATTCATATGGAAAGCAAAACTAATTACCATCAAAAAACCTTCGCACTTAGACTCGCTTTGAAATAGAGGCCCAAGGGAACTGGGAAGTGGCCTATTAACTCGCGCTCTTAAAATGGTTCAATGTCTTCAGGGATAGCCCACAACATGTTCGGCTTTTGATCTAGAGATTTAAAAAAAATTCTATGGACTAGTTTTTACATAGATGCTCTCATATCAAAGACGTTCCTTCTATGAGAAAAATGTGAATATTAAAGACATTTATACTTTTGAGTTCGTAGAGAGAAATCTAGTGAAGCAAACCGGATGAAACCTTTCAGGAAAGTTGTTCTATGCCAAAAGTATAAAACACGGAAAGGACATTGTTTCAATCTACATGAAATCGCTGGAATCAACGAACGAACAGATACTAAGGCGAATTTGTTAAATTTTGACTGCAAAATATTCAACTCGCCTTTTTTCAAAAACGGTCTCATAGAATTTTTTCAAACTTTGCAGTGTGTAAGATCTACATGTATACTAGAAGGGACGTTGATTCGTTTTAAAAGTTTAAGTCTAGGTTTCGAGAAAAATGATTGCTGATTCAAGGACTACGAGAAAGGATTTCCACAAAGTTTTCATTCAGTTATAAGCTCTAATATTCAAATTGGCAGAGCAACAGTCATTTATTGGCAAAGGCGCGGCCAAAAAAATTAAGGATGATTTCAGAACACATAATTGTAAAATGCCGGGTGAGCCTGAGGAGGCAGTCGTTTTTCTTCGCTTCCGGCAGGTAGCGAAGAAAGACGACTGTATTCGTAGTCTAATTCAGCCTTCGGATTCGGCAAATAATTGATCTGCTCGCCACTGAACAAATCACGATATTTTGCTCAAGCTCGTCCAATAATTGTTAATTATTTACTGGTTTAGTATGCAACACATTTGAAGTCTTTTGAAAGCTTCCAAGCCAGTACTGAGTTGTGGAACTCATTGAGTTCACGCAGCGGAAAGCGGGATTGATGACTTGGTAGTGACCAAAACTATCTTCGCTCTTTATCCCTCCTGCGAAATCACATCCTGCAAATGAGCTCCACCAACTGTCGACATGAAGGGTAAAAATGGAACTATAGGCAACCCAGATTGTGCAGTTGGCACACTGATTTCCACGGATATTGATATACTCCGACAGAATACAGGATCCTCCGCCGTGAAGTTCCACTAACAAATCTAATTTATGCAGTGAGACGCGAATATAATCTCGATAATCCACGCCATCAGTCGGAAAATTGCAAGTGGCTCGCCAGTGAGTGGAAACATCTTGGATGGATCTCATACGGGACATTGGCAAGCGGTAGCTGTCCCATCCGGGAACATTTTGGTTGAGTGGCATGTCGTACAGGTAGAATGCTTTGGCCACGAACTCGTTATTGTTATGCAGAGAGTGGGACTGGATCAGAGTCCATGCAGCACCAAGCTCGGAGCCAAAATCGCAGTAGACTGGGAATGAGCTGTTCTGTTGGTCCAAAATGTTGTATATTCCATTTGTTACTGCTTTGTTGAGCATCATAATGTCTTTGCATGATCTTGGAGGTATCGGGAATTGACACTTGTCTCCCGAAAAGAACCCTGAACACTTACACTCGAATCTTCTTTTGAAGCTATCACACACGTCACGACACGTGCCGCCATTTTGACAGGGGGTGGAGTCACAGCAATTGCTTTGACAGGCTGGATCAGAACAGGTCTGTTGGGGATATCCCTGAAATACAAGCAACTTCTCAGTCTTTGGACTTATTATCTTCTCTTGTGTGTTCCAGGCCCCTGACTATTCGAGAACCTGGAACACGCTACAAAACGCTAGTTTATGTTTCGACACGTAGCTTTAATTTTCTACAATTTTCTATTTTTGCTAATTCTCTCTTCAATATTCTAATTTTCTCTTTAGTTTTCTCTAATTTGATTTCCTATCGCTTTAATTTTCTTTAATTTTCTCTAAGGCAATTGCTGGTTGCGTAACTTCTCTTGAGATTCATACGACAGTATGAAAGAATTTGATTAACTCATCAACATCTCTGTTTTCGCAAAATTACTCAAATACAACATTTCAAAGTTAAAACTATTCCACAACTAAAACGCCATGGTGAAAAAAAAAAAGAAATAATTTTAAAGAAAGATCTCCACAGGTTAATAATTTATTGCACCGCATCACCTGTGCATCCTTATTCAGTACAAATTTACAGAATGGCAAAAACAACTCACTGTTTTAATTACGATTTTGTTTTCATCTCGCTGCACGAAAGATAGCTTTGACTGCCGCTCATTCGCAGTTGACGACAAATCTTTTACTCGTAAGGTAACGGCACCTTAACCCCTTGAATCACATTTCAAACGCTTCAAAGTTATAAATAAAAGGCGGCTTTAATTTGACCGCGTGAATACGGTACGTGTGTTAACTTTCGCCAATATCCATTATCTTAAGTCAAAGGGTGTCACGGTCATACAGCGACGGCCTTTTCTGCAAGACAAACTTTCGTTAAACTTGCTTGAACACTTAAAGACATTGTATAAACTTACATTCTTATCGTAGTAGATCCTCACTAGTTCGTAATAGTTCGCTCCTTCCTTTTCTCTCAGTGCTTCTGGCGCCAGCTTTGTGTTAGCATCGTTCAGCTCACAGTTTTCTGTTGTGTTCACCTCGTTGAAGTTGAACGAAAGACACTGGCAGCTCTTCAAACATATGTTAAAACACTGTTGCCAGTTCCAAATTGAGCTAAATTTCTCAAAAACGTACCCAGCAAGAGCAAAATTTGGTTTCGTGTCTTTAGTAAGGGAGAGAGACACTTTCTCGCACATTCCATTTGTACAATGACCTTTGGATGTGTGGACGGCAAACAGAAGCACAAGGTACCACATCAAGAACTTTTGATCACTTTCAATGCTGAGCAAGATGATTCAGTTGTCTGCGTTAACTGCCGGCAAACTGATGAGATCGTTTGAATATATAACAGATGTGAACTGGGTGGTATCCGGATGCGGAGAACAATTCAATATGCAATCAAAATCAGCTGTAGGTTTTTCTGGGGCGCTAGTTTTGTTTTGTATTGTTTATTTTGTTTCAGTAGATGCCTATTTTTTCCTTCAAGTTTGGCATATGAATCTTCCTCATTCGAAGCCATCGCTTTTTCTTGCTCGGCACTTCGTATTTCAAGCTTTTCTTTGCTTTGGAAGCAATTCATGTGATGGTGACTAACCTAATTAAGAGTCGTGCTCAATTTCATTTCAATGACTAATGTACAAATTGGAGGATTTGTGGGGTTTTTGTAAAGCCTAATTCAATTTATAATTTGCTTAGTTTCTGATTTATGAATTTAATTTATAATTCAATTTATTTTACAGATAAGCACTGTAATAACACTGCTATGATTTATACTTGAAGGAGATTTGTCATGTATGGAAAATCTGGAAAAGTTTATCCTAAATCTCTCACGTTTGGCATCTCAATCTTCTTCGTTCGAAGCCATCGTTGTTTCTTTCTCGGCTCTTGCAATTTCAAACTTTCCCTTGATCTGAAATCAATTCATGGCGACTATGCCTTAGCCTCTTTAATTGCCTACGTGGTGCTGCCAATTATCAGTCGTGCTCAATTTCATTTAAATGACAAAAAGAAAAAATGGAGGTTTTGGAAATTCAAATTATAATTTGCAGTGTGCGAGTCAGAATTTCGTTTTTGTGAAAAGGTTGAATAAAATGCATAAAGTTAATTGACATAATTCGATGTTATGTCTTGTTTTGTAATTACTTTTTTTTGCATGGTTTATTTTTATAATTCTTGGTTTTGTCAGTTCTATGTGAAGCCGTTGTAAACAAGTTGCAATTTAGGTGTATTTTCACCTAAACATCTCTATCTGTTTGGTAGAAAAAATTCAGTTACACTAAGAATATCAGATTTATTCTCGGAATGAAGCAAACACTTTGTAACAGTCATTCTTGAACACTGTTACGTTGGGTTAATCGATTCTGTGAAAAAAGTGTGACAAACCTTTAATGATTTTGGAATACATCAAATATTTAGGTTTTGTTATTTTTGCATAAGAACACAACTTTATATCTACGAAGCCCATTTGGCGTTTTAGTGGCAGTAACAATATTATCTACCGGTATGTTTTATAAGAAAATCGAAAATAGACATTCATGTCTATACCTTAATTCGATTAGCAATCTTCTCGTTATTTTTCTGCAGGCCTCATTTTCGGATCATTTGGACATCCCCTTATTTGCAATAAAAGCTTTTTGAAGAATGAATCGCAACATCTGCTGTTTACTTCGCATGGCAAAAATTTGCCTCGCATGATTTGCAATGTGTCGCGAGCGTAACTTCAAAATCTCCAGAGACTGAAAAGATGTTTTCACCAGTGAGAAACCACAAATAGTGGTCCAATATGGTTAGAAAAGTGTTTCAGTATGTTTGTACCCCATCACCATCCCATATATTCAAAGACCTTTAAAATGCCTTTGAAGCAAAAATCAACTTAGTTCTTTGGTTCAAAGAAAACTCCTTCAAAATGGTTACCGAGAGGCGTACTTTTTTATAACATTAATGGTGTTTGAGCAGATGAAAGAACAGGTCTGCTGAACCTATCGCCACTGTTCCAAAGAAAGATGTATTCCTTGTCTTGCCTTGTTTTAGGTGTCCAAATTAAGGCGAAGTTCTTGCACGTGTTAAATTTTGTGGCAGTAAATTTTATGGATTTGTCAATCTTAAGGTTATTGCAGGATTAATATAATTTGGTTTTACTGATCAACTGGGTTGATAATGTAAATTGGCCACCGTAAAGAGATTCGAGAGCTGACGTTTCGAGCGTTAGCCCTTCGTCGGAGCGAATCAAGGAATTGTGGGCCATGTTGGTTTATATACAGAAAGATGGAGCTTCCCTGTTGGTTGGTGCCTGGTAACGTGAAAACAACGGAATAAATTAGTTGAATGAAAAGCGTCTTGTTGTATCAATTTCGTCATTGTGTCTTCACCAGTGTTCGTAGCAGTTATAACTGTCATTTCTGGAGATGCATGTTGAAGCATACGAAACCTCAAGTTTATATAATGTTTGTAACCACCATTTGTTTTCTTTTCTACGTCATGATATTTGGTGTAACTTTTTGTGACAAGCCAAATTACCCTTAAAATGAAGGAAACCTCTAAATAATAGTTTAATAAGGAAGAAAAACCCAAATAGTTGATAATGAACCAAAAAGGAACAAGGATGTTTAAGGATGGAAAAGATTTAGACGGATTGCAAATGACAAATTTGACAATTTTAGGCTAAATATTTCAAAATTGCCAAACCGTGACGTAAGAATGGTATTTTCCTTTTTGTGCTATCGTTTTTCGTTCCAGAGTCATTCACGTTTAACATTATGCAAATTAGTTGATTAATGACATCATAAGTGGTTCCAGTGTGGGTTTAAAACACAAAATGGGTGTCTGACAGGGGTATAATAGGGAGCTTAAGCAAACCACGACGGCAACGTCAACGAGAACGTCGCAAAACAAAAGATTTAATGAGCAGTACAATAGCTCTGCACGTGCGTTATAATTTTTTGTACATTTCTCTGCCGTCCTCTGCAAAACAACAACGTGAAATGACCAAATTCTGAGTACTTTAGAGAACGTGAACCTCGACGGCTTAATTTTCGTTTTTCTGTTTGAAAATAAGCTCCGTCCTTTTATTTTCTACAAGAACTACGTTTGAAAGCGATAGATGCACCGAATACATCAAGACAATTGCGAGATTCGTGCGTCAAGTATAAATTCATTTTTAAGCAGGCGTCGTCCTAGCCGTCGCCGTCGTCATTGCTTAAGCTCTCTAATATGAGTTGTTTGGAACGTTGAGCAATATTGTTGGAACATAAAACTGAATTTCAGGGAACAGGGGTCCTTGATAAAAGTGAATTTCGGGAAACATATTACATTATTTTTAGGGAACAAAGGAGAAAGTTCTTTCTCACCGGAGGCCCTCGTGTCTTAATTTACGCATAGAAGAAATCTTTTTGTGTTATGGAAGCATCTATTTACAAACGCGTTGATATATTTTTTTAAAAATCTCTTGATCGACAGTCGAACATTTAACGTGTTTTCTCTGAAAATTTAAAGCGCATTTTAACATTTTAACGGTGCGAAATAAATAGGGCACTTTTGCAATGATCGTAGAAGGATTTCCAGGATTCTGGTGGTCTCCAGACCCCGAGCTAAAGTAATCTCTCGAACCAGTCCCCAAGTTTGTTGACATACTGTTGCCTTAGAAACGAAGGCAAACTCGGAGCACTGCAACAAGCAATTCAACCAAGATGGCGTCAAGAATCTTGCATGGTCGGCGAGAAGGCCAAACAAGAGGTAATTACTTCTCGCAAACGCATAAATTTTGATTTTTTTATTGAATTTAACAGTGTTTCTACCTTTTGGTGGTTCAGAAATAGGTGGAACAAATCTTAGCGTCATCCCTGAAGGTGTTAACTCGCGAGAGGTGAGCACCAAATATTTTCTGTCGATAAGACACAAATTTCGTGAAATCTGTCGTTCAATTTTTATTTCGCTTGGTAGTAATATAACCACCATACGATGATGTGTTTGTAGGTAACTGTTCTCCAGCCTGAAGCATGGAGGCGAATACAGAATAATCTTTCGCGTTACAACGAAGAACAAATGCGATTGCAAGCGAAGAGACAAGAGAGGGAAGAACTTCATGCCCTCTCAAAGGAGTCAGTAAAGCATTGGGAAAATACCATAGAGGTTTGTTTATTTTTCCTGTTTATTACCTGTTCTATTTTATCATATATGTTTAATTTAATAAGAACCTGTTGTCAAAAAAGTGAGGTATCAAATAAAAATCTAGTAAACTTCTCGCAATTTTCGGAATTGACTTCTGTACATGTACTCAGACTTGTTAAGCTTCATTACCCGGGAAGAAGTGAGTGGAAAATTAATAATTTTAAACGTTGCACTGTAGACCTCATTCTCATCACAACGTGTTATTGCAGGGGCAAAGACTGAAGAAGCTACAAGCCAGGAAACTCAGAGAAGAGAAAGAGGAGGTCAGACAAATTGAATTGTGAATGTTTGCACATTTTATTAAATTGCTATGCTTTAGACGAATAAATTACGGTTGATTAATTAAAATCGGTGGAGAATTAAATTTATTCACTGGCCCATAGGCAGGATTTTTTTTCGGGAGGGTGTGATCCAATGAGGAGACAGAGTGAACGAGGCACAATATTAGTATATCTAGATGTGCCCCTCTTCTCTCCTTCCAACATACAGTGTATATCAATTTAAGTGTTACATATTATATTTACATACCATTTATTATATCTACATATCATTTGTAACAACTAGGGATTGGAGGAATAAATAAAATAAAAAAAATAAAAAATAAGAGTGAACGAGCACCAAGGGGTGAGCCTCCAGGGGGTGGCTCCAGGAGCATCGCCCAGGAAATTTTGAAAATTAGGTTGTCTGAGACTGCATTTCATGCATTTTGAAGGTAGTATGATATGAAAACAGGCAGCCAAAAGCAAACTTAAAAACATGTTTATCAAAATGAGTGAAGCAGGGTTTTCAGTAGAAAGTAGAAGAAGACCCATAGGTGAGCAGTGCATTTTGTCATGTTCAATTTAAAAGTACATGTATGTGGGTACTGACTCTTGTGTACCCTGGTACAGGTATGTCAGGGTCCTGCCTTCTAGTGAAAACCCTGATAAAAAAAAATTAGCCAATCTGGCTAAGCAGCTCCCCAGCTGACCATAGTTTTGCTAGTTAGATAGTTAAATAATTCTGTACAATATGAAGGACATTTTTTTCTATCTGGCATTTCCTACGATTTATGCCATTATGATTTAAACTATACTTACAGCGCGATGCGCCTAACTGTGGCACCCAACAAACTTTTTTGACAAGTTAGCCAATCAGAGAGCGTGAATTTGTTTGAGTTGTCCCGCCTCCTTGTTAAAAGCGTGACAGGTTTTGTGAGAACAGCTTTGAAAATACCTAGGAGGCGGGACAGCTCAAACAAATTCGTGCTCTCTGATTGGCTAATTATAACTTGTCAAAAACGTCTGTTGGGTGGCCATAGTTAGGCGCGTCCCGCTTTAATTTCTGAGTGTACTTTTTTTTCTGTAATAATTATATAGTGTTTTATGTTTAGTTTTTCGTAAACAGTGTGCAATAAACTTTAACTTGAAATTCAATACATGTATATCTTACAGTCCAAGTGCCAATACAGTTATTCTCCCAGTATGATTCCGTAGTTGACAGGATATTTCTTATACAAATTTCATGTAACTACAATGACTGTGAAAAATTATTTTTACAGGAAGAAAGAGTTAAGATTGACATAGAGGAAGCTAAGCACCAGGCACAGAAAAGAAAGGAGGCTATTGAAAGAGCAAAGACCCTTCAATACTACCAGACTGATAGAGTGAAGACATTCCATGTAAGAACTATAAAATAGCAGAATTAACCTTAACAGGGTTCGAATGCACCTTGAAAGTCCTTGAATCTCAGAATAAAAATTCAAGTCCTTAAAAGTCCTTGAAAATTGCAGTCATTGCTGGAAAGTCCTTGAAATTTGCAGCTAATTTCAATCAACCTAAGACCATTACCTGTCTGGTAGGCACACTCGCTACTATTAGAAGCTGATTAACGCAGTGCATGGAGTCCTGGCTTGAAAAATGGAAAATGTGTCCTTGAAAGTCCTTGAAAAGTCCTTGAATTTTTAGTCCAAAAAAAGGGTACAAACCCTGCCTTAAACTGTTTGCACGCTTACAAACTGTACATGTACGTAACAATGTGCCTGTATGCCAGGAGAATGCAACATACAGGGTTGTCCACAACTTTTGAAGTAGCTGGCAAAAAATTGAAAGTATGGTGATTATCATTTTCAGTATCTGAACCAGTATTGCAATAAAAAATCATGAGAACCGACCCAAGCAGCCTGTTAATTCTGTCATTAGGGACAACCCTGAACATAGCATCGTCGTCGTGAACACCATGAAGTATTCCAGGAATGTTGATTGTGCAGTGACTAATCACAATTTAAAGTTCTGCACATGCAAACAAACCTCAAAACTGCAAACAAATTACTGTTGATGTTTGTGGCTTAGTTTTCTCACATCCATTTGGCTCTTTGCTTGTAACACGATTATGTATAATTTTCTGGAAATATTTCTAGTGTTTACAGTTTTTTATAGTTTCACAGTGAACATCTGTCATGGAACATTTGTAGCACCTAATAGTTTTTATAAAAGTTTCTTCTCAACCATTTAATCCTCATACTGTGGGTTGATGAAAAGTCAATATTTTGCCAAACATGTATATTATTATGCAGTTGCCATAGTGATGTCAAAGCATGGGCATATACATGTAGTTGACTCATCAAAGTTTCTACAAAGAAAAGTTTCAGCATCATATTATTTAAATAAATCCTCTTTTCAAATTGCAGGGAAAGCTCAGGGATGGGCAGCATTCACAACCCAACAACCCCCACCCCATCTCCCCATCCCTACCTGATTGTATGACCAAGGGTTAACATGCATGTACAGTGTAATCACCTGACTGTGCATTTGTTTCAATTGATTCTCTACTTTTTAGGGTGCTTTACTCCTAACTGAGGTTCTCAAAGAGAGGGATGCCCAGATTGATATGAAGAATAGCAAGCTTGATGCAGACAAAATTAGAGAAGCACATCTTCTGAGGTTACAACAAAGGGTAAGTGGCAATTAGGCTCAATTTCCAAAAATGTATCTGCTCAAGGAGGGGCACATCTTGTGTGCGAGGGGAGCGATGGTTGTACAGTGGTAAGAGTGCTTGCCTCCCACCAGTGTGGCCCAGGTTTGATACCAACCCAGTGCTATACGTGGGTTGAGTTTGTTGTTGGTTCTCTCCTCGCTCCGTTTTTCTTCCCTCCCCCAAAACCAACATTTTTAAATTCCAGTTCGACTTGGATAGAGTACCAACTTAGGCTGATTGATGTGGCTTCTTCTCTAGATATCATTATGTTTTTTGTGTACCCTCGTACTGGTACCTGGCTCCCACCTTCTTGTGAGAACCCTGTGAAAGGCAAAGTCTACGTCGAGCCCAGTGGCCCATACCACCGGAGCTTATCCCGGCTTCCTTAGCATGAAGCGACTGGGAGTATTTCTACTCCTCCCTGGATGGGATGCTAGTCCATCACAGGGTTACCCCCAGCAGTATTTTGTCGGTACCCATTTATACACCTGGGTGGAGAGAGGCACTGTGAGAGTAAAGAGTAAAGTGTCTTGCCCAAGAACACAACGCAGTGCCCCGGCCGAGGCTCGAACCTGGACCGTCTGAGTCCAACGCACTAACCATTAGGCCACTGTGCCTCCCACTAAAGAGAACCCTGTGAACTGTACCAAAATTACAGCTACAGTGCATGGTCATTAAAAGCAAGTATTGGTACTTGTTTCTTTAGCAACGTGAAGAGGCTATCATGGAAGATCAAAAGAGGGCACTGCGAAGACACAATGAGAGGAAAGCTGTGGCCGATTTCCAAAACCTTCAGTAAGTACTGTTTTCCTTTCTTTTTCTTGTAGCACATGACAGGACAGATGATCAACTTTTGTGCACTGCATTTGTCCGTACTACCCTCTTCCTGTGTACTTGATATACACAGTGTATAATTATGTAAACTTGTTTTCCCTTCCCCATAGTACTGTAAGAGGTACATTGTATACATGTATAATAAGGGAAAGTAAGTGTATGAGCCTGGTGACCCATCAGTCTGGAGCTTATCACCTAGGTGGAGAGAGGCACTATGATGGTGAATTGTAAGCGTCTTGCCCAAGAACACAACCCAGACTCTCTGATCCGGCTACCAATTCATCAGGTCACCATGCCTCCCACTTGCAGTTGTATAATAAACATCTTATTAACCTTTTCTGTCGGTCCCCTCCATGCATGTAATGCACCCATCAATGTTAAACCAGACTGCGGGGTTGGTGGCCGGACATAGGCGGGGCATTTAACCCAAGCTGAGATTTTCTGTGCTTTGGATGGTCAAGAGTCGCTAAAACTCAATAAAATGTTGCTAGAAAGTCCACTAAAATGACCAAAATGACCATAAGTACTGTCAAATCCCCCACCTATGCCCGGTGCCCCCCTCCTTGGATTAACATTAATAGGTGCATAACTATTTAAGATAAAATACGATAAACATCCTCTGCTTTCCCCCCAATAATTTTTGACCATGGACTTTCCTTTTGGGCCATAAATTCACAGCAGTAAATTTGGCCCACATCTTATACATGTAAGGCGTACTTGTTTTATTTCTTATGCTGTAGCCATAAGTGGTTAAAATGAGTTTACTTTCCCGATGAAATATGCTGTTGAGATATTCGGGTACCATGTAATTTACACATTTAATTTCAATGGCACTTTTCTGTTCAGAATACTTGATCATATTGAAGAGGACAAACAAGCAAAGCAAAGTGATTTGGAAGAAGGGGAAAACATTAAAAAACAAGTGGACATGTATGTGGCAGCTAAGCAAGCCATTGAAGAGCAACGGCGAAAGGTTGGTGAAAATATTCTGCTTGCGTGTAATTTATAATACGTGCATGTATTTGTTGCGTGTGGCAAAAATTTATTTAAGCAAAGTTGATCTCAAGACAATGCTGTGCTTGCTGTTCGCTTGCCTGCAGGGACTTTTGCCCACCCCATCCTCCCTCCTGATATTTGGGTTAGGTAAGTATTTTCCGTAAGTATTCGGCTGAGCGGCTCAGTGTGACTGATGGTGCCTGGTGGTGGCTGCTCACAGGGTTGCCATGGATACCTCCTTTTCTGTGTTAGTCGTTGCCTGGCTCCACCAACCCTTAGTCACCTGCTCTCAAGCTCGACTTCTGTCAAGAACAACTGGAGCCTGGATTATAACAACATGATTGTACAATTATTGTTAAAATGAAGATCAGTTTTTTCCTGATCGTTTTTTATGAATTTTTTTTCCAAGGATAAAAAGGCGATCATGGAGGAGCACCAGAGACAGTTAGCTGATAGAGACGTAGGTTCAAAAACATTCTAAGAAATCTGTTTCCTCTGATACACATCTTACAAATGGCACTGTTATGCACCTATCAATGTAAATCCCACAAGGGGGGGGGGGGGAGTGTGGGCATACGTGTAGGTGGGGGATTTGACAGTAGTTAACGTCCCGTAGCAGGGACTTTTGACCGTTTTATTTGCATTTCTAGCAACATTTTATTGCCTTCTAGTGACTCTTTTGACCATCTACAATTGCCCTGGGACAGGGCAATTGAACAGAAAATCTCAGCTCAGTTCAAATGCCCCACCTATGCCCGCACTCCCCCCCCCCCCCCCCCCCCCGCCCCCCCTTCGCGGGATTTACATTGATAGGTGCATTATTATGGCATTACTAAGATGTCAAAAAGAAAGTAATACATTTAAGATAGTGCACACAGTCGCTGTTGAAAGGACAGTCTCTGTCAATTCAAGTCAGGTACTTTGTCTCAGTGTAATGCATGTTGTTTGCTGAGTGTAATGTGTTGTTCTTTAGGCTAGGCATCAGTTGGAACAGAAGAAAACTGAAGAGGAAGAGGAAGAAATCCGACAATTTGGTCGAGCTAAAAAGGTAAATGCGATCATTTCTTCTTTTTGGTTACTAGTTTTGATACATTTAATTAATGTCAACTGTACTATCTTGTAATGTTCCTCCAAACAACTGATATTCAGTTAAGGAGGCAGGAATATTAAGTAAAAAGATAAACAAATCTACTGACTGGGAAATAATCAGAGTGTCTTTGGAAATGTTTGTAAAATGTCCTCAGACGAGTTCAAATAAGGTCTGGTTGTCTGCAAAAAATCTAATAAAATTCTTACACTTTTGACATAAAGGTATTATTCATTCATGCATAACGACATGAAATAATTGCAAAGAAGCAGAACCAAGAGAATGTAATTCCAAGAAATTTCTGTACTAGTATTTATGTTAAAAACTGAAGTGTTATTATATTAAAATTATTTTTTCTTTAGAAAATGGCAAAGATGCGTAAAGAAAAAGAAACCGAACTGTTCAGGTAAGCGTTTCAGTCAAGTTTGGTTAACTTAGAATGGTTTTCTAATGAGCGTTGTATGAATCAACGTACACACGGAACATTCGCAATAAAAAACGAAGCAATCAGGGGTCGAAGCAAATTTGCAACCGCCACTAAGCGCGGGAGAAGACACAAAAACCAAGTGGTTTCCTTTTTTTCTCTGATTGGTTAAAAGAGCAGTGTCTTTTGTGTGATTGATTAGTTAACAGCGCATTGCTTATTAAGTTAGCTCAACAAAAGCATAATTACTTCCGCCAGTCTATTGCAAAACGCAATATAGCATTCATGCCAACTTTCCCGGATTATCCGGCAGTCTCCCGGATACCGAATAAATTGTACGGGTCACCAAATCACCCGGATACGACAGAAAATGCAATATTGAAATATTTAATGCATTGTTGCAGATGAATTGGCAGAGCTCTACTTTTAACTCCGTTTTGAAGTCTGTGAAGAGGTATATTGACGCAAAATTGGTGGTCTCCCGGATTTCTGTTTTTTTGGGTTGGCATCTCTGCAATAGTAATTTTTGTTTTGTGGCTGTAGTTTTAAGTTCTGCTGATCTCCATTCACAGAGCGTTCCAAGATCACACTGAGCGAATGAGAAACAAGTTAGCCAATCAGAAGCAGCAGCAGGTCGATGATGAAGATGACAGAATAGCCCAGACTGTAGCAGAAAGAGAAAGCAAACGCGAGGTAAGTTGTGACACGTTAAGTTCCTTTCCTTCCGTACACATAAAATTAAGTTCTCAACGTGATTTGTAGAGGGTTTTACGGGAAGTATCAGCATCTACCAAGTAATTTGTTATTTGTGGGAAATGATGTTTACAGTACTGGAGACACAATTACACGTGTGTTGTACACCAAAATGTTGTTGTTAATGTTGTAAATAAACAAAAGACAAACTATACCCCACTTTTCGCACAAACGGTAGTGAAAGGGTACACCCACCTCACCCCTCCTCCCCCCTTCCCGGACAGACCGCCCAGGTCAAACGTCGAACTTCATATGAGTCGTTCCTATTGTAAATGAGCAGAAACGTGCTCATTTAGATTAGGTTCGACTCGCGTGGAGTTCGACGTTTGAGCCAGGGGTTTCAAAATGTTTTGAAGTAGGTGTCGTCGACTGGAAGAGTAGGCGGCTGTTATAGGTGAGCTTTTGGGTCACAAGCTGATTGCTGTGACCAGAGTAGTCAAGTAGGCGGTGGAACTCCGGCAGCCGCCTCCTTGTTTTGAAACCACTGTTGAGCTGGGCCTAACATCCAAATAAGGCGTCCGTCTCAACGTATTTTGTTTCAACCAATCAGATTAAAGTTATTATTTTCTCAACCAATCAGATGCGACACCAAATCAAAGTTTCCCGCGCTTTGCACGGGGCTTTACGAACACTTTGGTTACAGCAACATGTATGCACTTTAAGTTGAAACAGATGTTTGTAAAGTTCAAGAAAGCAAATAAATCTATGAGTAAGAAAAAAGGTAAATAAATAAGAGAATGGTGGGACAACAAACGAGGGAATTCATTGTTTGGAAGAACTAATGTTAACTTTTTTCTCTGTTTTTTCATTCCTTTTAGGCCGAAGAAAGACAAAAGTACGAGTCAGATATGAAGACCAAAAAAGAAATACATGATCACAGGATCTACATGGTAAATTATTATAGATATAATGTATAATGCTAAATATCTGTTTTAACCAATCATGTGCAGTATGTAATGCAAACCCATGGAACTTTTTTTGAGCAAGGACATATTCACATTATAGTGTTAAGAAAAGGTTATGAAACAATTTTCAAGAATTGACAAGGTCTCGCAGACAGATATCAAAACACGAGAAGATGAGTGCTACACTTAAAAGATCTGAAACTGTATGATTGACACTCAATATGAAAGGTCTTGAATTGGTCTTCATATAAGCGACAAATAATCCGTCTCCAAATAAATAGTGAAGACGAATTACAGTGGAATTCCGTCTTGTAGTCACCTCTTTATTGCGATTACTCTTTTTTGTCCCGGTGACATGCCCATACATTCTCTCAGAAGAAAACCCTGGTTATAATGCGGTCAAATTTCCATACATGTGGTGACGGTGGTGGCGGCGTTAAGGGGTTCCTCTTTATTTAAATCTGGTGGTTAATTCTTATGAAGTTTAAAGTGGAAAAAGCATCTTTACTTCTGTTCTGAGTGGCTATTGTCTTTCCTTTTGTTTTGCAGATGAAAGAGAATGATAGGCGAGCGGCGGAGGAAGCCAAGAAGGATCGGGAAATACTAAGGAACAGAGTGGAGTCTGATAAACTGGTACGTATCCTATGAAGCAATTTGTCATTTGTTCACTTACATGTAACATTGTAAGCCCGAGATTTCAACTGTTCAGGATTAAGGACTCGAAAAAGAGATTGTGTTTGATTGGTTTTTGGCATCTTTTTGATAACTTTCCGATGGCTTCGAAAAGGTGGCCAGTCAAACAAAAACCAATAAAAAGCTGTCAAAGAACTTTGTCTTGTGCCAACGGGGCGGTACGCAACATTGTAAAGCCAAACTTTACAATCGCTAAATCTTCCTCAAGATATCCTCAATGACAAAGCGCGTGATCGTGTTTTATCAGAAAATAAATAACCGTGAGAAATCACAATCAAATTCACGGATTAATGGAGTCAGATAGCGGGTCATTTTAGGGAACTCAGCAATCATTTAACCGTTCGTTGGTATCTGTAATTATCATTTCTAGTACCTGAAAATGTTCTATTGAGGTACAATGTAGCGGTTCATTTGAGAGAAGTTGACAAACTATTTACTGTTTTGTTGTTGCTCATCTTTAGTACCACTTGAAACAAGAAGAGAAACGTGTTGAACAACTCACCGAAAGCAAGAAACTGAAGGAGTTCCAAACGCAGCAAATTGTAAGTACCTTAAAATTAAAAAAAAAGGATAATTGGAAAAGTCAGTGGTATTGCCCATGCAGAAATTTTGCAGTCAGTACATGAGTCTGATAGAACCAAAACACGAAGCCTCAGTGGGCCAGAGCGTACAAAATGTACTATGCCCCTCCCCCCCCCCACCTTATTAAGCTCACTTCCCTTCCCTAGATGGTAACTAAGTTATGGCAATGAATCTATGACCAATACAAGAAAATATGGAAACCGGACGCTTTTAGAGTTTGCTATCCACTTCATTTACTTCCATTTGATAGGTAAAAATGATATATTCTAAGTGGAATGTCGGCTGGGACAAAGTGAAATGAATGAAGAAGCGTTCTCAAGTGAAGCACACTTCGCCATTGCTAACACAAGCCCTCTCGCCCCAATTCCCTGTTATTTTCCACTCTGAAAGTCTTGAACGGCAAGGAACTCCCACCTGCAAATTGATGTGAAAAAGAATTTCAGTATTTTCAGGGCTGTAGCACCTTGGGTTTACTGTTCAATTATAAAGTCAGCGTTATTAGGCTTCTGAATTCGAGTTATCCCAGTTCTAGCAGTAATCTTTATTTCAACACGATCAATTCATCAGCAATATGTACACTAAAAATAATTACAATAAAAATATTTAAAATTCTAACTAAAAACTATGTAACACTAAAAGCTGTTTTCCGTGAATGCCGTGCGTTAGACTTGATCAATGGACGATTCATTCTCGTCCCCAGAGGCCGCGATTCGTTTGGTCAGCACAAAGGAATCGAGACCTGGTCGCAACCAAATTGTGAGCATGCGTAGAGAACTTGTTTTGTAGCTTTCAGCCAATCACATTTGTCAAATTTGACTTTGTGCATGCGCAGAGTGACGGGAAGCTGGAAGCGGGAAGCTTCCGGTGTTGGACCTTCCCAGAGGTCGCGATTCTTGGTGCTGACTAAAAGGATCGCGGCCTCTGGGGACGAGAATGTGGACGATTCCGTCTATAAGATTCGTGCGCAGAGAATCTTGGTAGCTGTATTCAACTGCGTGTGCCGAGCCTCGAAGATGTCATGCGCGTGATGAATACAACTACCATGATTCCTTGCGCGCAAGTCTCATGGAGGGAATCGGGGATTAAGTGGCTTTTCTATTCCTCTTAACCTGCAACCTCGTTTGCTATGGCTCAGTAGTAAACAGATCTAACTAATCTTGCATGTTTTGTCACCAGACCGAACTGAAAGACCAAACGAAGAAAGCCAGAGCGGCAGATTTAGACCTGGACAACCGCAACGGGGCGCTGCTCAAGGCAGAAGAGGACCAATTTCAAGAGTACGCCAGCAAGGTCATTTCCGAGGCCAAGGCGCATGGCCGTAATCCGTATCCACTTATCAAAGCCGCCCAGGAAGGACCCGGAGGGGGCCGAGGGCCCAAATATGAAGGAAAACAAGGTCTTCGACCAAGTTACCTTGTGTGTGATGGGACGGGCGTTCAGCTACCCAACTATGCCAACGGAACGGTGGAAGGTTCTCACACGAAAATTTACGGCAACCCGGGCGACAGTCGAAAGAGACTGGGGTTCACTTGGTGAATTTGTTAACAACTGACGAATTTTGACTTGTAAATAGACTTTTCATAAATTGAAATGATCTCTCGCAATAGTTTGTGTAACGAGCGCCATTCACTCAACATTGTATAATCTTGGCTCGGTTTTACGTCCAATATAAAAGATTAAATTGTATAAACTTGGATGCATTGTAAATAAAGAGTGGGAAAAGGATTTTATATTTCTTTTTTGATTAAACTTGACAAAACAGAGGGTACTAAGAGTCTACTAAAGATCAAGTTTTATTGAAGGCTGGTTTTTACCAGCGCATATGCATACGCATAACGACATAAGCAGCAAAACAAACATAAACATAAGCACAAGCATAAGAAGAACAAACGCACTTGTTTTTCTCAAGTTGTTTTCACTAGGAATCCCCGCGACATAAGGCGACCTAAGCATAAGCACAAGAAGAAGATTCGTGGTGAGGACAACATAGGAAACATAAGTTTGCTTGTTCTTCTTATGCACGTGCCTATGTAGTTATGGCTATGCTTATGCGCTTGATCGACATCAAGTTCTCTTGTAAGCCAGTTTGATTCGCCCCAACGCGTTTCTCTACCGAAAGTGTATTATGATGGAAAAATATTTTCGTTTCTTGTTCGTTTTTTGTGTGAGACAATTGCAAACCTTCAGTATCCAAATAAATAAAATAGCTTTTTTCGGTCATATTTTTAAGCGAGGTATCGGGATGCAAATCAAATTAATTAATTAACATGGTGAAAGTAAATGGCTTTCAATATCATGAGAAGTGGCAATGACTTTCCTGCCATGCAATATCGGTTCGTAGGTTTGTGTTGCTTTCATAAAAGTTTGGAACAAAAATAAACAACAAACAAAACTTCTTATGCTTTTTGAGGTACGCTAATATTACCACGATGGCAATCGAGAGCCTATACTTCTCGACAGTTCAATACATAAACTCTCCTTACTCATAGCGATATATTTCTTTTAAAAGGTACAGGTTCGCGGTTTTGCGCATGTGCAAGCTAAAGCATTAGCCAATTAGACGCCATTATTAATAATCTCGTCCCCAGAGTCTGAGTTACCCTTATCCACCGGACCGCTGGTCAAGGGAACAAGGACTCTGGGGACGAGATTGCATTGTTAAAGAAACGATAACAATAGCAAATGACTCTTGCGGGAAAAATTGCCTTTGAAAATTTCCCAGCCCTTTGCGAAAACGTCGCAATAGAGGTGTTATATCAAATTTGAATTTCTTTTGTTTGTTCCGTATTGCAGTAACCCCGGCCCGGAGAGCTCGAGCTCCAGAAAATTTATGAACTTATGTATGTTTTTCAGGCTAGCATGTGTACATCCTGAAAGAATCAGATTCAAAACATATCTCGATTTTCCCAGACAATGTGAAACGAAGTGGTCAACATCGAATTTATGGTTCTGTCCTGGTATGCCGGCACACAAGGGAATAACCATTGTTCTTTCTTTGTTTAGGAGTCATTGGTTAGCTGTTGCGTATTGTTTGGTCTTTTGTATCGGTTCTTGTGAACCGATACACGAGAACAGAACCGAATTTATTGTTGGCCCGAGGGATTTATGCTGGACACAAGCACGCATTCACAACTCGAAACGGCGATTGGTAAATATAGTCGAGTTTAATAGCTTGTACAAACGCCGAACCGTGAAACTGCCCTTTAATGAAAGTTCCGAGATTCTCGAGCTACACATCGCTCATATTTTCCTGTATCCTCATCACCAGTCTCTACCTATTATAACAATGTATCAATACTGTTAGGAGAATTTGAAGTGGATCATTGTTGTGACTCAAGCGTTAAACGAATGGCTTGTTTACTAGCAAGTTGCACTGGAAGGCGATTCTTCCCAGGTAAATCCAATCTCCAGTTTGTTTATGCCTGTCCCTTAATTCACACTACAGTAATGTTGTTTGATATCACGACAGTTTATGTTGGAGTCAAGCGTAGGTCGAAAGTGCGTCCTTAGATTATAAAGGAAACTGCTCTCTACTATTCACTACTGACTTGCACACTATTGGCCCCAGGCGGAGAATGCTTTGGGTGAAATTTCGCTTTGTTTACCCAGTAGCTTACCGAACTGGATTCAATTCAATATTCTGGATTGAATAGATCACAATTGGTCGTGATTGCACCCAGTTTAAAACTCGGTATACAATCTTTTCACTTCGCTTTGTGAATAGCAAAACAAATGCCATATTCGTAATTGTTTATTATGATGAATATAAATGATGTATATTTATTTGGCACTAAACTGGCAATAGACAAATGACCAAACTAAAAGGATAAATATTACAGCTAGCATTTCAAAAATGCAAGAAAATGAAAAACGTTGATATATTTTCGGCTGCATGTTGAAATATTTTCAGTTTCGATCAAGCGAATATTTCAACACAGGAACAATATACGTCGAGACGTGTTTACACCTTGTATGTTTATTAATAAGCATCTCGAGTCGAATCAGTATATGCAAAAACCAGAAAGATAGACAACATTTCCCCGTTATCATCGGGTGTACGGAAGGTGTAGAATCAGTGAACTGTTGCACAAGGCAGAGCCACCAAACGCTGTGTTCCACCTGTGGACAGACACTGTGATTGTTTGATGACGCGGTCACCTTGATGGGGTGATTCAATCAAGGGATCTGGGACGATCTTGCTCCTCAGGTGACGTGAAGCAAATCCATTTTCTGGACAATTTGTAGCCCACGCTCCTTCTGCGCTAAGCTATTCCGGCCGAGGGTTGCACGTTTTCTGGTCAAGGGTGCAGGAATCATAGAGGCCCTCCAGCTCCGCCTTGCGTAAGCCTTTGTTAGAGCAAGAAACGATGCGTGTAACATGGCACCATCACTCTTGGTGGGCTACACGTTTGCCTCGATCACGAGCTGCCATGGTTTTTGGTTTGTTCAGTTCAGTAAACTACTTGAAGTCGTTCCGTTTCAGTCAATCAAAAGTGTTTATATGGGGATGAATATAAATTATGAAAGTGAGAAATGATCATCGCAGTTAATTTCCAATTTAAGCAATTGGAATAAAGAAGCCTTGCTTAAATTGGAATTCACTGTGATGATCATTTCTCACTTTCTTATACGAATTATTTCATATGCTCATATGCTTAACGTCAGAAAAAAGTAGTGGGAAGTGCAAGTCAAGTTCGGAGTCATCGAGCGGGAGGCTGGCAAATCTTCCTTCACTGCTATTTATTTTTTTTTATTTATTACAATTTAATGGCTAAAAAGAATATATATACAATGAGCCATAAGGATGGTCTGCAAAAGAGACTGGGTCCCCATGCTAGGCAGACCACCTCATCGAACATTACATTATAAACTAACCTAAAAGATAAAAATTCCCTAACCCCCCTTTTAAAACTCAAAAAAAAGACTACATTAAACTAACCTAGAAGATAAAAATTCCCTAACCCCCCATTTAAAACTTGAAACACTTGGTGCACTGCGGGTTAAAAATGGCAGAGAGTTCCACATATCCACGATACGATTAAAAAAGCTGAATTTAAAAACGTCTGTTCGTGCAAACTGTTTCTTTAAAGTTAAATTGTCTATGCCCCTCAGGGGATAACGATCATAATAAGAATAAAAATCTATGAAAGCGGAGATGTCTATATTAATAAGACCATTAAGAACTTTGTAGAAAAACAAGACATCGAAAAAGAAGCGCCTATCCTCTAGAGAAAGTAAGTTCAGTTTATCCTTGCGAGTTGCATAGTCATCGTCAGATTTGAGTATAAACTTGGTTGCTCTTCGCTGGATTCTTTCAAGTTTATTTATGTTCCTTACTGTATGCGGAGACCAGACGACGGTACAGTACTCCAGCTGGGACCTTACTAAGGCACAATATAGAGTTCTTAGGGTATTGATGTCTTTCAGGGATTTACAAGTTCTTTTTATGAGGCCAAGGATTTTGTTGGCCTTGCTACAAATCTTATCGACATGGGCATTCCAGGACAGCTTATTACTAGTGACCAGACCCAGATCACAGAATTCAGACGTTTCTTCCAGAGAGCACCCATTCAGCATGAAATCAGAAAGAAGCGGCATCCTTTTCATTGTGATACGCAGCAGTTTACATTTCTTTACATTAAAATCCATCAGGTTTCGCTTACTCCAGTCACATAGGTTGTCTAAGTCGGATTGGAAATCTTGTTGGTCTGATGGATAACTTACCACTCTAGATGTCTTACAGTCGTCTGCGTATAATGCAATTGTGTTCCCTGGCATGACCACGTCAGGTAGGTCGCTGATGAATATCACAAAAAATAATGGCCCCAATAAGGAACCTTGTGGAACACCAGATGGAACGACAGACCAAGCAGAGCTCTGACCGTCTATTACAACTCTTTGCTCTCTATTGCTCAGGTAGTTCTCACACCAACTGAGTAAGCTACCAGAGATGCCAAAGCTACACAGTTTCTGCAGGAGAAGGTCATGTGAGACTCTGTCAAAAGCCTTAGAAAAGTCAAGGAACACAACGTCCACCTGCAGTCCATCGTCCAGTGCTTTTGTCCACTGATGATGTGTTAAAACTAACTGAGTAGCACATGAGCGACCCCTTATGAAACCATGCTGCCAGTCTGTGAGGTATGGAGCCACGTGTGAGTATATGGCTTTATGTACAATCTTCTCTAGGCATTTACTTGGGATGGACAATAGTGATATAGGTCGATAGTTCTCAACTACATCTTTGGCCTCTGCTTTGAACACAGGAGTAACATTAGCTCTTTTCCACAGAGAAGGTACCCTTCCAGATCTGAGGGACGAATTAAACAATAGAGCCAGAGGGTATGATAGTTCCTCAGCACATTCTTTGAGAATCCTACCAGGGATACCGTCCACTCCGGTTGATTTATTTACGTCAACTTGGCTGAGAATGGTCTTAATCTCATTAGGAGAGGTGGATACGTCCATTAGAAGGTCAGGATTTACCACGTCGACATGAGAGGTAACAGAGTTTAATGCTCTTGTAGAGAAGACAGAACTAAAAAATTCATTGAACAGCGACGCTTTGTCCACAGGATCTTTAGCAGACTTGGATTTACCAGTAGAAGTTAATACCTCCGGTAGCCTCTTTGTTTTGGACTTAAGAGAATGAAAGGACCAAAACTTCTTTGGATTGGACTTCAGCTTATCCGATAGGGACTTTAAATACTCGGAATACTTGAGTGAGATTAAGCTTTTGGTCTGTTTCCTGAGAAATTTGAACTTTCTTGTCAACTCAGGAGATGGACTAGCCCTCAGTCGCTTCCACAAGACTTTCTTTTTCCTCAAAAGCTTTAAAACATCTTTATCTATCCATGGAGGTCTAGACCTTCGTCTGAGCTTCATCTTTGGTACAAAGTCACTAACAGCCGATAGTACTAGATCCTGAAAGTTAGCCAAGCTTGTGTCAATGTTCACAGATGATATATAAGAATCCCATAAGATGTAAGACAAAGCATTTCTTAAACCAACGAAGTCAGCCTTGTCATATTGATAGACAAATCTTGGGCTGTTCTTAGGCCTGTTGAATTTCTTCTTGACAGTAAAACAGACTGGAAGGTGATCAGAGTCAAAGCCATTTGGATACACAGACATTCCCTCGATGAGTGAGTCATTATTTGTCAACACAAGGTCTAAGATGTTTCCTGGTGATGATTCAACATTCGCATATCGTGGAGCTGTCATGTGACAGCAGCAAATCTCAGAACAGATTTGAATCCTAGTCGCCAGAATTGGCTTTCTCAAAATCAGTAAAAGGTACGATCATCTTTACTCCTCTTCTCTTCTCCTGTTTATTCCTCTTTTCTCTTTCCCCGGTCTATTTATATTTGTTGTTCACGGCTGGCGCTGCGCGCTTGACATTCGCGCGCTTCGCGCTCTCTACCGCTAAACCGCCTGTTCTGCTTTGTTCCGCTGAACCGCCCGCGTTTCCAGTTGATGTCATCCCAGGTTTATCTGAGGTCTGCTTGGATTGTGACAACGGTTAAATATCTGAAACATCTAGAAACCTGAGGACGGGCGGATGTGTGTGCTTGGATGTTTTAAACCTTACGAAAACAAATTGTCAGCATGCGCTCACGCGAAGTAAATATGTGTATGAATTATAGGCACACGAAATTTACATAACACGACTCTAGTCACCATGGTAGGGGAAAATCTTCTCAAGAATCTAACTATTCCACACCGATGTGCAATAAATTTGTATGAACAACAGCCTTTTACAAGTGAAATGCGCATTTTTGCACCTCGTGTTATAGTCACCTCATAGCCTCGCTCTCAAGCGTGCGTGACACTGGTGCCTATTCACAACAAACAGCTGAGTACAGACACCTTGATTGATGAAGATCGCAATGGTGGTTTTTTCTCGCTCGCTAATTTGCGTAAGCTTGTGACAAAAATGCCGGTTTCCGATTCTCTAGAGGCCATTGCTATGAGGCAAGAGGCCGAGAGATTCGCATCGGTCAGTCCGAATATTCAGTCTCTGTACGACCTTCTAGAAGGAATCGACAATGTGCCTTTGAAACGTAAGATAAGAGAGCTTGTGAATCGTATAGAGGGTAAGTGTGGTAGTTTTCTGATGTAAATAGAGGTACAGCTTCAAATATAGTCGTATTGAATAAGCAAGTCAAGGATAAGGTTTCGGTTTTCCTAAGTTATAGAAGCGAAATACACATTTTACTGTTGAGTGTATGAGGTAACGTTAGCGCTCCCTCGGGTTTACCGAGCTGCGGATTGTTCGGGATCCACGCAGATAAACAGCAACTGATGTACTTGACTTCATCATTTTTGTGCAAGATAGGAGTTTGTAAACAAGAGTTCCCACAAAATTTTCAGGAATTCTCCTTGAGTTGGCGTTCAAGTGATTTCGTTTCTAACTGCTGTTGCTGCAATTGTAGGGTCGTGTATTTCTTAGATGCTTTTGACATATTCGGTTACTGGTGCAAGTTGTTTGGTGAAATTTGAAAAAAAAAACCTGATTCCCGCTGTTCAAAATCACAAGCTACCTCGTGCAGAAGTTACAAGTTCCCGATGCACAGTTTATCTTTATTGTTCTGAGAATGGTGGAAAGTTGAAATTGATTTTTAAAAAAATATCTCAAGCCGCTAGAGATTTTACTGTTTTGTACTGGTTGTGGCCCGCAGACATCGCGCTTTGTTCGCGTCCCGACGCGCAAAGATTTTTCTTGTCTTGAATGTAATTTTTTGCTAAACATTGCAAGGTGTATTTATCTTAAGTCTCGATCAATCGTGATTTTATACTCGGTCGAATAAAATACATTTGTGTAAAGAAAATCTGTCGGTCAAGGTTTTACAAGAATAAAATCTAATGTTGACTTTTGCAGTTGAGTGATTGAAAAATATAGTCTAGAAAATTTCGAATGATTGTTTATGAAAATATTTATTCATTCGATCGAAGATGGCATTGCAAGAAATCAAACGTGCTTTTAATATTGATTGGTTCTACGTTACAAGTTCTTCGATGTCAATTTCACGGTTTGAGAGCCGTGTAAAACATGCATATGATATGCAGTGAATTTTGTTGATTTAAACCATCCGTCTCTTATTTGCATGTTCTTGTTCATGTGGCGATAATCAAAATTTAACGGACTTCCTTCCCTTGAAAACACTTAAATGGATGTAAATAGCGATCGTTTTTTTACCGAATAGTGCTTATAATGATCTGTACGTTGTAGAGCATGTGCAAAAATATAGAACTACTCAAGAAATATGTTAAAATTATTGTATTTTGTCTATAATGTAGAATTCTTGAATAATGCGGTTGTGGTTTAGGGTATTTAAATTTATTTAAGATGTTTTTCTTTGGATTTTTTGGTACAGATTTGATAATAATTTGTGTTTGCATACTCATATTTGTGAAGGTATTGTTTTGTGGATCAAAGCTTTAGCCAAGTACCTTCAGTGGGGTAATTCAAGAAGCTTTCAAAATTAATCTGAAATCAATATCTGTTGTGTTTATAGCTCACCTTTGAACCAATATTGCTGCCAATGCACCATCAAACATGAAAATATTCATTGTTTCAAAATGATGTAATTTGTGCATACATGAACTGCATGTTACATCTGTACAGTACTACATGTGTTACAAAGGGCAGGAAATTTCAAAACTTTGATACATGAACAAAGTCAGAAGATTCCTGGTGGACTGTTCTGTGGAATGTACTTGAGGAATAGACCAATTTCGATATTTTAATATTTAGCCTAAAACAAATAGACATCACTGCCAAGCTCCTGGGAATAAATCCCACGAGCTCTAGAATGTATACCCTGGAGCCTCGTGCTGAGGTCTATTGTTTTAGGCTGAATTTTAAAATATCGAAATTGGTCTATTCCTCATGTACATTCCACAGAACAGTCCACCAGGAATCAATTGGTCTATTTTGAAAATTATGAAGATCTGAGGTACTCTTACTCTAGTCGCCCCTTGCAAATATTTATTCAGCCAGGCTAAATAGATGGCATACCATGGACAGTTATGAAGGGCATGATTAATTGTGTCTCTTCAGCTTCCATGTGTTCAAAGCAGGCAGGGCTGTCACTAAAAGTCATAGCCTGATCCTGTTAAGGTTTCTGTCATCAAAACAGTGTGCTTTCCATGAAAACTTTCTATACACGCTACTTTAAAGAAGCCAGGGAAAACTATATATCACTGTAAAGCTAATAAAATGCAGATGCTGAAAATAACCGTTTTTTGCTTTGATTGGCACATGCAAGCCATGAAATGCAAAACTTGCAGTGTTTGTTTTGTCGAATTACCAGCTGTGCCGTTAACATGAATATCCAAACAGACTGGACTATGTCACTCAGCAGATAATGGGCTTACAAAGTGTGTGACACTTTTTCAAAATTCCTATTGGTTCTTAAGAAAGAACAGTAGGAAATTTTGTGGTCAGATTTATGCACTGGGACGCCAGAAGAAAAATATTTTGGATTTCGTTAAAAACCTCACACAATTCTGTGCGTTAATGTCTGACAAACATTTTGGCCAAGTTTCATAAAAATTCAATAAATCTACATACTCTCATTCATTTGAAGAGAGGTAACTCTTCATTTCATAGGTACATTTTAAATTGTTTCCAGTTTTTTTTTACAGAATCCTTCCTAAACAGCCCAGAGTTCACTACGCTGAGAGTAGACAGTAGTTCTGAACTAAGACTGGTGAGTAGATGCAAATTATTATTATAGTTATGGTATAAAATATACATTAGTGAAAATTTTAAGGACTGAAGGGCCAGAAAATCCCTCCCCCCCACCCCTAGAAACCAGTCTGGATCTGCCGCTGATACTTGTATACAGGTTTCAATTGAGTGTTACCACTGTTATTCTTATCTTGGTCTTGTATTCGGCATTAAGAACTTCCATCTTCAGGCAGTGGCTTCCTTTCAGCTTCCACCACTGTCATTCATATGAGTATCTTCTGATGACTCTGAACTTTCCTTTGTCGCTGTTTCCTTAACAAAACTTTTTTATATGGGACTGGATTGTTGGCCCTGTGCCCGACCCCCAACGGGGGGACTGGTGGATCACTTTTTGTCTGGCCTCTACCCTTTGACCTGTCCAGCATCAGTAGCCCTACCAGGAGACGAATCTCCTGCTGGCATAGCTCTCAGGGTTAGTGAGACTGAGATACACAAGCCTTCTGACCTCGACACGGTTGTGATCCTACGGAAGGAGGGGGGGGGGGGGGGAATCTCCTACTTACAATGTGTCCAATCTCCTTAATAAGTATTATTTCTGGAATTGGCCCCTAAACAGAATCAAGAAATTTCAAATTTAAACTCAGCCCTTTACCTAAATTAAGCAGTCAGAATATTTGTATGAAGTAAGAGAATTACTCCAGATCTCCCCCTAAAAATAAACCATTATTTCATAACAGAAAGATGTTTCAATCAGGGAGCCTGAAAAAAAGAAGAAATATTTTTTTTTAATAAGAACTACTTAACCTTTGGTTGGCCACCAAAAATATTTGCATGAACATGAATTTTATATTTCCCTTTTTGCAGGGTATTGTCGGTAGCTCAGTTTCTGGTAAGTCTGACTTATTGCACAGATATCTGACTGGTGAATATGCCAAGGTTGATACGTTTACAGGACGTCACAAGAAGGAGGTGTGTTTTGATGGACAGAGCCACCTTTTACTCATCAGGGATGAGACGGGACCCCCTGATGTCCAGGTACTGTCAGTGATACAGTGTAGAGCAGTTTTTTATTCAGTGTTAAAAGTAATACACCTCATTCTAAAATGGCTACCATCTTAATCTTTTGTTGGTATTCAAATTAGTCCTTCTTGCCTCGTTTTTAAGCTCAAAAATCAAAAGAATATTTAATCTTGAACGAGGCGACAAGGGTCAATTTGTGTGTGCATAAATCAGTGGGGTTTCAAAATGTTTTGAAGTAGGTGTCGTCGACTGGAAGAGTAGGCGGCTGTTCTAGGTGAGCTTTTGGGTCACAAGCTGATTGCTATGAACAGAGTAGCCGGTGGCATAATAGTCAAGTAGCCGGTGGAACTCTGGCAGTTGCCGCCTTGTTTTGAAACCCCTGTGTATTCTGTGTTTACTTTTGGTTTTGCAATACTTCGGCCAGTGATTGGTTTAAAAATAATGTGCAACTTTTTCAGCCAATCAGGAGTAAACCAAAACCAATTGTGACTTTGCGCATGCACGTTTTCCTGCGCTTTATGTCTACTACATGCCATTACTTTGAGTTTTGATTGGTTCACTGGATTGTCTCCGTCCTTGGTGATTGGCCAAAGTCATTACTTTGGTTTTGGTTGTGGGTTTATGACACTCAACTGAAACTAGCTCTACTTATGTATACCGTATTATTTTACTCATATTAAAGTGCCGCTCCCCCAAATAAGTGGCTCATCACCCCGTGGGGACTCCCATATCAAACAGATGGGGATGCTCATCGGAAATCTTTAGTTCAACCCATAAAGGAGCCCAATTACAGTGTGGCCTCCCCCCCAAAAAGATACCCAAAAAACTTGGAATAAAATTTGAAATTAAAAAAATGTAATAACTAATCTTTATTGAGGATACCAACTTCACTAAAAAGCGTTTTACAGGAGGGTCCTCCAAATAATATTTCTTTGTGTGCAACCCTAAACCGTAACCCTTTCATTTTTTTGGGAAATATTAGATTTTATAGCAATCTTCCTTTAGTGTTAAAATTTTTTTGTTAAAAGTAGTCCCCTGAAGGTATTATGTAACCTTAAGAACTCAATGCAATGCCCCGACCAGGGCTCGAACCCGGACCATCCGATCCGGAGTTCAGTGCACTAATCATTAGGCCGCCGCGCTTCCAATAGCAGCCATTAATGTAAATCTACTTTCTTTCGATTTTTCAGTTTACACAGTGGGTGGAAGCAGTAATCTTTGTTTTCAGTTTGGATGATGAGCTCAGTTTTAGTGTTTTATCAGGATATTATGCTAAAATGGCTCAATACCGAAAATACATCTCAGACATTCCCGTGGTTTTGGTGGCTATAACTGGTAAGTTCAGTGTTCAAATAATGAAACCTGTTTCACTGCTGTTCATTCCAGTTAGTAGTGTAAACAAATGCCGCTTTTGGCAAATCTTCGTTGAAGCGCTCGGCAAGTTGCCGATTTGTGTTATCCAATCAAAAGCTAACACGAGCACTTAGAACGTTGACGAACAAAAGGAAGGCTCGGGACAAATTGACATCAGTTATTCATGCGTTTGTCCTGTTATTCATCGTAAATTACGTCATAATATTGTCAAAGTCGCTGTGGACCCACAGACTTCTTTGCAACGTTATGACGAAATTCATGATCAATAACAGGACAGACGCACTAAGACCTGCCCTTAATTTCTTTTTTCCATTAACTAAAAGCCAAAAAAGATTATGCACGTAGACTCGCTTTCGCTAAGCAAAAGTGTGAGCGAAACATGAATTTCTTTCAGCTAAAGGTCTCCTATAACAACAAATATAAGGGTGAAATTTGCATCAGACCAAACTACCCATTCCGCCGGTATCCCGGACCAGACCATTGCAGGGTTATCCCACAGCATTAAATTCACCGGTACCATTTACATTCCTGGGTTGAGACAGGCACATTGAGAGTAAAGTGTCTTGCAGCCTACGAATTCAGACCTCTTTCATCGGTTGTGTTGGCAAGCTAAGTGTCTTGCCCAAGGACACAGCGCAGGTAACCAGCCAGGGTTTGTGTTCAGTCGTCTTATAGAATATTCGTAGAATGCTAAAGAGAAAGGGCCCCATTTTGGACCATCACAACGGATCCCCACTTTATTGTGGTTGCGCGAACTTTGGGAAATAGTCTTCGCGACAGACACACGATTGACTAATATGGAGGCGAAACTGTATGATCTGTCCTGCATGGATAACTAATGGTAATTTACCATTGTTTTGGCAGATGGTGTTAGTGGCGTCAATCAGACAGGGCTTGTCGCCACGAATCGAATACGAAAGCTTATCACCGATCTCAAACAGTGTGTATATATGGAGGCTTCAGCCCTGACGGGAGAAAATGTCGATCGTGTTTTCAATACAGGTGAGTACTCAGGAATCGTTACAGTCTTTCCCGTAAAACCATGAACACCAGAAAAAATTTCTGGAATGTTTATTGTGTAGTGACCAATCGCAGCAAAGTTCAGGACACGCGAACAAACCTCAAAACCACAAACTAATGACCGTTGCTGTTTGCGGTTTAGTTTTCTCACACCTGATTGGCTTTTTCTTTGTAACACAATAACATTCCATGAACATTTCTGGTGTTCACGGTTTTACGGGAAAGACTGTAAGTAAATGGTGGCTTCTGGTAACTTTCCAAAGACTGGAGCACCCTGTAATCAAATAAGCCCCCCCCCAGCACATGTATGAAGTAAGGGTTAGATTGTCGACATATGAGCTTAGTGGCTCAACGTGCCGTTGCATGGTTATATTTCGACTTTATGTAGCATTCATCAACAAGGAATATTTCTTCTTCTCTCTTCCCTTCAGGCTTTCTATATATTTTTGCGTCGAGAGGCAGAATTTATTTTTTTTCTCGCCGCTAAAAATAAGAACGCCTAATCGCAGGTTAGGTTTACCCATAACAATGTTCTCAGTTGTGATAAGCACCGTTTGTAATGTTTGTTTGGAAAGTGTCCGGCCCAGAGTCAACGCGACGCTAACATCGTTCAAATTTACTCTGCATTCTTTACAAGACGTGAAATCGCCTTACTTTACATTTGACCCTTATCAAACACAAGGCCAAATGTATACACGATGAAGAGTGCGCCGGACAGTTATAGTCGTCGAAAGGACAAATTGTTGTAAACCTTTGGCAGCGTTTTACGCGATAACTTTGATATCTGCATCGCGCAGAATGCCGCGACACATCCGGGACTTAAATGTAGAGTCCGCGGGAGATTTTAAATGCAATCAGGCTGCCCGATGGTCAAACAATAAAGAAAATGACCAGAAAATGGCCGACAACGCATACTTGTTTAGAGTTTACGTGCTTTATACTTGTGTTTTGTAGTGGTTATCATATGGATTTTGTAGATGAGACATTGATGGAATAAAGGAAACATTTTTTGACATGTTACGAATGGTGGATTTAGTCGTTTTCTTTACCTGAATTTGGTCCATTTCAGGGAAAATACTGTATGAGGAAATATTTGGAGTATGAATTTTTGTCCATAGTATGGACAAAAGTTGCAACTTTACCAAGACAAGTAAAGACATTCAAAGGGCATCGTTAGTGCTATCTCAGATGGATAGCAAACAGACAGTTTCCCGCAACGCCCACTAACCAATAGAAGTGTTTCTTTCCTCAGTTTTCAGCCAATGAGATATGTATAAAATTGACCCCAATCGTTATTTGTGCGATGCGATTATCCCCGCGTTTTCTGGTTGATTTAATTGATTTATCGTAATGGTTGTGGGATTGGTTGCGTTATTACAGTGGGTTTTTTCCATTTAGACATTTAACGTTCATTCAGTCAGTTTCTAACGGATGGATCAGCTTTGCATTTTGTAGTATCTGTTTAAAATTCAACCTGTTGTTTCTTCTTCTAGTGGCAGGCGTGTCACAATTTGGAAAAATTGGCGGCCGGGGGCCTGGGGCTCGGGGGAGGCCCAGATCACGTTTCAGCTTCTCTTTCACGGATGTCAGGCACATCTTCCTCATTGGAAGCCATCCTTGTGTCTATTCAGTTTACTGTCACCTCTCTGGTGGTTTTCTACAGTTGCAAGCTATTATTCAAGATTTTCTTTGATTCGAGGGAAATTTTACACATCACTAAAATGCTTGTATTCACGGTAGCTAAGCCACTTTTAACGTAACTTAAAATTCGTGGTCGTCTAAAACTCGATTTTCAGCCTCGCGAAATTTTACGGTCCGCGGCTATCAGTTTTCCTGTTCACGTTTCACGAATCACGCCGAGCATTTTACAAATCACGCCAAAAATAATTTTATGCCAGATCACGGCTCACAAAAAGACCCGTTTGACCCTTCTGTCAGAAACAACAGCCTTCAGTTGAGTTAGGTGAAAGCTTTGCTGAATATTGTTCAAGTAGTGTAACCGAGTTTGATTAAACCAGAACAACCGAAATCCTCTTTTGAGTAGAATACGTAACCCCAATCGACTTTTGATCGAATGACTGCAATTACGTCAATTAGTGAGGGAGTGAGATTTAATTTGAATGCTCCATTTACCGCACTGCAAGAAAATTTATTTTATAAATTAAACTTTTTTATTCAGTTTCTTCGTGTTGGCGCCAGCGTGAGAGAAACTACATGTTCAGTTGTTCTCAGATGTTAGTGAACTGTGATTTTCTATAAATTAATGAAAAGGAATTCTAAAAAAACACGTTGAGGTTTAAATGCAAAAATTTTTCCCCACAGGCAATTTATACCTGGTGAGACAATGAAATATTTATAACTTAATTATTTAAAGTTAATTTTTACGTGGGAAATTTTGCGAACAATTACTAGTCAACGTAGTATTGTGAAAAAGTACATGTTCTGTTTTTAAAGTGCAATGTAACCATATTTACGATGACGACATCGAGAAAAGTTTGTTTTTGACCGGAAAGCATAAAATCTGTGGAATCTTCTGGAAATTAGGGCTTTTGTGGACCAGTGAAAATGATCCGGAAGTGTTCTGCGCTTTCCTAAACGTGACCGGAAATGAGACAACCGCTATTCACTTAGCCGAAGAGTTTTTTCTATTTATTTCATTTTAGTGCAAGGGTGTGAGTGAGTCTTCAAGTGTCAAAACATTTGTTACTGTCAGTGAAGTAGTCCAAATTTTGTGTTTATTGAAATGCCGGAATTTTGTCTTGTTGTAATAGCGAGCAGCAGCCGCAACAAATATTCAGGAAATCCGAAACATGAGAATTATTGTTGTCATTCGGTAGTCGACCGCTGACCGAAATACTTCCAAGAATCACACCTCGAGAAGGAAACTCCGTGTATTCCGTAGTTTTTAACGATTTAAGCCAGGAAATTGCAGCTTTTAAAGTTATATTTTAATATCTGATGTCTGCCGAGACGAAGAGGTTGAAATCAAAGGCGAAGCTACCCGTGCCAATTAAAAAGGCGGGTGTTGAGCATTGAAGGATGTAACGACTCAATAGTGGCCTGAGATCGAACACAATACGACGCTATTCTTTTGTGTGGCCGCATAGAAGGAGGAGTGTTTTGAGCAAACTTCACAGGATCCAGACGTCTGTGACCTGAAGAAATACTTTCTTCAAATTTTTTGTTCTTCCATGGTAGCTTTTGTGAAAGGTTTACAGTTGGCGACTCTGCTTTTTATAGCGACTATCAGTTGCGCTTTGGCGAAATTTGATTGTACTGATTTACATGTATAAACTTCGCTTGCAAAGATGATGCGAAGAAGTTTTCAGCTATCTGGATCGTACGATGTTATCAAGGATGCAACTGATTTGGAAAGTAAGTGTTCTTTTTCCTTGAATTTATATTCGATTTTGAGCATGTTCGAGTTTTCTCACTATTAAAATTATACAGAAAGAGAATCGGTCGCCTTCATTTCTTGCAATGGCTTCAGCAATGTGATATGTGAAAGTCCTCCAGTTCTGTTCTTTATCTTATTACGAGAGCTGGAAAACTGATAGGCATCGTTTTGACCGAAAAATTAATTTGAAGTACAATAGAGGTGAATTTACGGCGATATTTGTCTCTAGAAAATTTTGTTTACTTTTATTTGCGAATAAGAACCGAACGAAATATTAA
Organism: Blastomussa wellsi; assembly: GCA_947652115.1. Taxonomy (NCBI): domain Eukaryota; kingdom Metazoa; phylum Cnidaria; class Anthozoa; order Scleractinia; family Plerogyridae; genus Blastomussa; species Blastomussa wellsi. The sequence continues at coordinate 4,449,536 of OX393566.1, read as the reverse complement.
AATTTCGAATGTCATAGGTTTGGAGCTTTGATTATGGCTGATTAAGTTTTTGTCTGTTTTTCTTGGTAATTTCATTTAAGATAATTTATTTTATGTGTTCCTCTTGTTAAATTTTCCTAAATGTGGCATTTATAGACTGTACAATTCACGATATTGCTATCGCGGGGCGATTTCGATATTGATTATGCCACAAGTTTGAGCACGCGACTTCCATGTCGAATTTGGTTTTCAAGTAAACATTTCTTGCGTGAAGATAATGTGGCATGTTTTTAATTCACTTAAAAGATGGCCAAAGCCTCTTTACTAATCTTATGAGCCGCGATTCCACGATTTTTGATCAATAAGTTCTTATTTTTAGCATCACACTCGTAAAGTATATGTTTTGCTCGCGACAGAAGTAAATATTGTATGTTTTAGAGTGTGGTTCATGTTGCGGGACTTATAAATTGACACAAACAAATCAAAAGCAAGAAGAGTCCTCGAATCTTTCTTTTCTGTTGAGTGGGTACAAAATACCTGTACGTAATGCGCTGAATTCGATGTACAAATTCATTTATCGTACAGGATGATCAAATTCCACCACATGTCTACGCCGTTCTTCTCGATTTCAATTGAGTTCTCTGTTCTCGCACGGAAATGCTTCATTTCATACATGTCATCAAGCAGTTTTGGTGTGGTTTGTCAGCGAATTTATTTAGATTTTCCGCTTCTCTTTAGCGGCCATTGAACTATTTTCTGTTGTAGCATTTATTAGCATATTTTGATGTTTCTGTTGTGGGTTTTTACAGTGATTCAAGCTGTGAAGACGGGCTTGTAATTTTATAGCTTTCTTCGTTTATCGGTAGTCCACGTGTGTTTGACACGGAATATCGAAAGAGTTTCTAGGTCGTAAGCAGTTATTTCTGGTGGCCTGATTCAACAAAAAATAATGCTTATGGGGAAAAGGCAAGATTCTCATTACTCAGCAGATTTGAAACTATCTCTAAAACTAACAACAGCGCCATGAAACGTGATTACTGTTTTTTAAATTGGATCTCATTGAGATTGTAATTGTTTTAATTTTGTCTACTTTGTACCGTATTGAAAATATTCCTTTTATAACGGGATGCTGTGAGATTGCTCTCTGATAAAGCAAAATTATTGAGTCATTAATCTTGTGTGTATTGTTTCATAAAAGCGATTTTTTGCAAGGTGTCCCTGTTTTCATACTGTTGATACAGTTGAAATTACACATTTTAAGACTGCCGCAAAGTTATATATACAGTATCATATTTCTTAGAAATGACATCCTATAATCCAATATAATTAAAAAGAAATGTTTAGTGTTGTTATTGTAAAAGAAGAAAGCTAATATGCAATGAAATGTTAGTTTATTTGATATTGATTGTGCTGATCACATTGTCAACAGTTAATACAAGATTATGAGATTTTTATCTATACTCTGAATTCAATTTAAAGTGTTTATATTCTGCGGTTTCACCACAGGCACCTGTTGACTTAGTCACCTACTGTATATATCAGAAAATACTGCATTGTTGTCTAAAATTTTGCGCTGAGCCCTTTACAACATTACTTCACCGCGGATACTCCACAAGGCGATTTCCTTCTCTTTTTGCTTGGGGGGAAGACAATTCGCAATGCTGGGCATTAGCAAACCAAGCCTCTTTGATTCCTTTATAAGGGATATAGGAAATGGTATGAGCATGTTGACTTAGCTTATTGATGGGAGTTGATCCTGGCGGTAGCCATTTATGTGACGTACAGTAAATGTGTTATATTTTAAGAAGTCCTTTTTGTGTCAAAAAAGAAAAGATTTTTTTGTCTGTTAAATGTCATAAATGTGTAATCCCACTTACTAAAGTCAGAGCATTCTGATAATTCACAGGGAAAAAAGTCAAATTTTGCAGGATATGCAGAGACAAATTTCGCGGAGAAAATGGCCGATTTCACGGGGATTTCATATTTCGTGGGAGTTTCAATTTCACAGGATTTCATGGATATACCTCAATTTCACGGCTCCGCAGCCGCACGAAATACCAGAAGCCCTGTAAAGTGGTGCAACTGTAAAATTGAAAGTTTTACATAGTGTTGATAAAAGGTTTATTTAATGTTGTTTACTAAGACTTACTGAAAAAGAAAACTGCATATATCATGCATATTTTAAGCCAATGTACAATTCAGCATTCTAGCATTCTGTCACTGTGTTCAGTTACTAAATGCCTTGCTTAAGTATACTGAAGCAAAATAAATTTGAAGGAAAATGAATTCTAAACAGCTGCTAGTTGGAACTACTTTCACACTTTCACACTTGAAAAGGTTTGAAAAGGAGATTCACCATGTATGAAATAAACCAGCTAAAAATGCAGAAATCACACGAAAACTACCTCCCGAGTCCGTGTGAGTAAATTCCCAATTCCAAGCACATGTCACAAAAAATATGATTATGGGAATATATGAGGGCCTGCGATAAGTGCAAACTAGAGCCTAAAGTTGTACCCATTTTACTGATTGAAGTACTTTTAAATTGTTTAGTGCAATCAGAATTATAATACATGAGGTTTCAAAACAGTTGTGATGTAGGATGTGATATATCAAACACGAGAGACAGTGTTTTATCGGGACATCCAAGCACTAAGAAGAGAGCAGAAAATACGATGTGCAGCGGTGTATTTTTGATGAGTGTTTGATACCGGTATATCTTTTCAATTGAAGCAAAAACTGAGGGGTAAACGAAAATCATCAAAATCTATGCTAATTAAGACTGGGTATCCAAACCTTATTCATGGTTATGATTTTCTTTGTTTTAATTTGATGAATTATTAGCGAGTTTGAGAAGTCATGTTACAGAACTCCTTAACAACATGTCGCCAATACAAATTAAATCCTGCTCAGGAGTAGTAGCAATACTCTTAGCTGCTTCATGCTTAGAAACTGGCATCAAGTCCAAGCACTTGACTTCTGATTCATCTGTCTTCTATAGTCTGCAGGACTAGAATGGAGTGACTTTTAATTAAAAAATGCTTTCACAGTTTTTAACTTTTTTATTTAATTTTATAGCAATTGAAAAGCTGATCCAAGCCAGGGGTGAGACAAGTCCTGTTCTGACGTCATTTGATCCAGTCCACTCTCCTACTGCTAAGGACCCTCCTGATCAGGGGCTGCCACATGTCCCATCATACAGCCCCATCCTCAGTGGTACCAACAGTACAGCATCAACACCATCATCATCCACAAAACGGTCCTCAAGAAGGAGAACTATGCTGTTCAGCTCATCGGTATGTGCTGTTTAGGAACCCTAAATAATGTATTTATAGAAAATCTTCATATTTCCATGGGATTCAAAAGAACTCTATCCAGCTCTAGGGTTTTTTGGGAGGGGGACAGTGTCGTAGGAAAAATTCCTTCTCCGGGAGAGGTATGGTTATTTTATGGAACGACATATCCCTACTACTCTTAGTGGTATCTGTAGCGGTGCTCATACGCTTGTAATTCTAGTGGTCCTCAAGTCTAGCAATTGTGTGGTTCCAGAAAATATCCATATCCCCACCAAGGAGGGAATTTCAGGTAAGACCCCCCCACCTTTCCGGAATTTCCATTTTTGCAAAGAAAAATAAACCCCCCACCCCTCCGGAATTTCCGAAAGTATTTTGCACACGCCCTACACCCTCTGGAAAATAACCTTTTGAACATAAATTGTGCAAATGTTCTCAATGTTAGGCCACTTTCTCTTGTAAACATGACTGTTGTGGATAAACGATCGATCAGAACAGGTTTGAAAACGAAATAAATTGTTAAAGACCATACAGACTGAGATTTCCTCAACTAAATCAGACAAAATATGTGGTAACCACTTGTTTAATTACTCTGATGTATAATCATCCATCCCTTTTCATTCCATTTAGTAGAAAACTGCTTGTAAGCTTTTGTCCATGAACACAGACTTCAAATTAATGTTGATCGATATCGCTAAGAAAGCCGAATTTAAAAGGAAAATTACAGACGAATAGCTAGAATAACAAGAACGAGATATTCATGGGTTCCTGAAATCATAACATCACTAACAAAGATGAAACTTTTCGCTTACAAAAATGACTTTCTTTTGATTGAACGTGAGAAACAAACAAGGCTAGTCACCAGTGCATTGCAGTCAAAAACATGTGACATTCGGTAGACTGGTAACAAGTGTTGCATCTACGGTCATCTACGAACAAAATGGAGGATTTATGTGAACTTTTTTGCTTCCAATTCGCTTTCAGGAGAAAGGAAACTTGTTTTAAATGTATTACAATTGTGTATCAAAAACCTAGGTCACTATTTTGACCATTTGAAATCTCTGCAGAGTAGGTAAGAAGCGATTTTGAATTGAGGTTGCACTGTATCGATCTTGACCATCTGGAAATGTAATTTCACTGACAACCCCCCATCCCCTCAGGAATTTCCTGGTCCTTTGACCCCCCCACCCCTCAGGAATTTCCAATTCCCTCCGTGGTGGGGGTATGGATATTTTCTGGAACCACACATTGCTCTTGTTTTTGGCTATGAATGTTTTGGAAGCTAGAGGCATTGATCCTATCGTTTGTAGTGAACCATTCATGTGAGACCTTATTAACTGGTAGCAAGCCAAACCAGAGAAACATTTTCTTATTATATTATTTTTATAATCCTGTTTTCATTGCAGAAGGAAAAGAAGGAGAAAGACTCAGTTGTGGACACTGATGTTGGGAGTGGAAGATCAATCCCTATAAGACAGGTAAATATACTGTTAACAGCCCCTTTTTAATTATTTTAAATCCATATGGAAATTTAAGTTTTCCATGCCATTTATAGACAAACGATTCTTACACTGCACTCTGAACAACCCACCTCATTTGAGCAAACTTTGTGTTGATGATATCATATGCTTAGTCAGCTTGGTGCACCAAAAACAGATCCCTGGCCCCTTGTCGTTATTGCTCAGTGACAATCTTTTTTCGATTATCAATCATTCCAGTTAACATGAATGAGTGCTGCCACTATTATATTTACATACCGTATTTATTTGCCTATAAGCCGAGCGATTTTTGCACCAAATTAAACTGAGAACTGGTAAAATTTGAAGAAGATTGAGGGTTCGGCTTATAGCCAAGTATTTTTACCAAAAAACTATTTACTACTCGTTCTGCGAGAGTATAAATTGAACGTATATTTGGCTATAAGCCGAGCGATTATCGATGAACAAACACAAATTCCTAGTCGTAAACAAAATCATTATTGGTCATTTACTTTTATTTAAGTGATGGCTCCCAAAGGAGCCAATTAGTTACTTGCAACTTCAAGAATAAAGTGTTTAGTCGTTTTCTTCTGGCATTTCATCGGCGGGCATCATCATCTGTGCCGTAAAGAGCATTTGAAATCCCGCATGTTTTGAATGATAATTTCCCTCATCATCTCCAACAAGAATTTCTTCCGAAGCCTGCATTTCGCAGTGGAGGACATTATGAAACAGTGGAAATCCACCTTTAGCTGAAGAATTACTAAATTCCTGTGAACCTTCGATCGATTGTTTTGACAACATCCGAAACTGGCCAATCAGAAGTGGCCATTCCCACGGTCAAGTAAACATTGCAACACGATCTGACAGAAATCAGCTTGTTGCTCACCCCCACTTCTCTTCTCTGCTTCAAAGACCACTTCAGAAGTGTTTCATCCAATTCAGGATACTTTGGCGAATAACAGCCCATTGTCTTTCGTTTTGCTGACATTTTTAGTTCACCATTGAAGAGGTTCGCTTGATCTTTTAGCGAGCGATGAACCATGGATTCACCCTGATTCACCAATCTCGTATTCTGAATCTCGGAGCTATTATCTCTGCTTCGGCCGTATTACGGGTTAAAAGTTAAACTTTTAATTTGAAGGCTAACTTGTACGAAGAATGAGAAGCTTTTAGCATGACGATCGATTGCCAGCAGCTTTGAGACAGGATACTCAGGTGAATTCGATGTTTTTGAGTATAACTTGCTGTCACATGGTTAAATTTTTATGCTCACTGTATACTGCGTGTAAACTCAGATCACATTAAAGTCACCTTCTCTGTGATTTGCTGTTGTTTTCAGTTATCTGACCAATAACATAAATGCGATTCATTGAATAAAGAGGGAACTTCCTTTCTTTTAATTACGATTTACCACTTACGAACTATATGTTTATTAATCTCACTTTACAACGCATGTCGAGTGCTTTAGAAGTTGATTAAAAGTTTGGGTCTCGGCTTATAACCGAATGCTTTCCGTTTATTTTTCATTCGAATCTGACAGCTTCTGAAAGTCAAAAGTTTAGGGTCTCGGCTTATAGCCGGGATCGGCTTATAGGCGAATAAATACGGTATGTGTGGTTCCGAAGATTATCCATGCCCAACCCAGCCTAGTGGCCCATGGAATTTGTTGTAGATCAGGGTTGGTACAGGTTGTGGAAAACCTGGAAGTCATGGAATTTTTAATTAGGATTTTATTTTCCTGGAGTGGAAAGTCATGACGTTTATAAAAAATTGTAATTGAAAATAAATTCTGGTTTTTGATGAAGAAAATGGTACCCAAAATGAAAGGTGATTTCCAAGTAATGATCAAATGTAGGTCATGGTAAACTCGGAGAAGTCATGGAAAAGGTCATAGAAAGTCAAGGAATTTCAATTGCTCAAAAGAGTATGAACCCTATAGGTATTCCTCAAGATGTAAAGAAATGCTAATATTATCTTGTCCTTTATTTCTAGGGTTATCTCCTCAAGAGAAGTTCTAGCTCAATAAATAAGGAATGGAAGAAGAAATATGTAACAATTCTAGAAGATGGCGTACTTGCTTATTATCCTAATCTACATGTAAGAGCTAGGATTATGTCATTGGGTGTTTATGCACATCCTAACTGCACACACAATTTGTGCTAATTGTTTATGCACATCCTAACTGTGCACACAATTTGTGCTAATTGTTTATGCGCATCCTTACTGTGCAGACAATTTGTGTCACAATGTCAGGACATGTCATGCATGCTGAGGAAAAATCCTATAAAACACACAAAGGGCCATAAGCCGTTTCATTAACTTAGTTTGCTTACAGTTCACTCTCTTAAATGGCCAGTGACCCCTACCTGTTTCCATGAACAGATTGTATTTACTATTTACAACAGATTGCCAAAAAGTGAACAAAAAATCAATGTGGGAAGTTTAAATTTTTTTAAGTTTTTTGCCATGCAACATCGAATCCTGCCTTCTTGCAGATGTAAGGCAAGTGAAACTGTGGTCGCTAAATGCAATAATAAATAATAATAATAATAATAATAATAATAAACTTTATTTGAGTGCCAACTGCACACAAATGTACCCATATCTTGTTTGAAGACAATTAGCCACAGTAAGTCAGGGGAAACAAAATAAATTTTTAATTAAGGGAAGGTCTGTATTTTTTCATCTTTAGGATTATATGGATGATGTTCATCAAAAGACAATCATATTAAAACACACAACAGTAAAAGTGCCGGGAAAACGGCCGCCAAAAGCAACCACTCCTGGACAAGGTAAGGCATTTTATTTGTTTAAATTATTATGTATTGCAGACTCCAGAATGAGTGACGTGGGTTCTAACCCTGGCTGGGACACTGCATGTGTTCTTGGGCAAGGCACTTTACTATAATAGTGCCTCTGTTCGCCCGTGCAATAGGTACCATTGAATTTAATGCTGGTGGGATAACCAAGACTTGCTAAAAGCTGTTCCCTTCTCATTTCCAGTTTCGCTGTGTGAGCTTGACTTGTTGGCAATTGTAAGGGGTACCCCTGCGAGGGACTAGCATCCCATCCAGGGAGGAGTAGGAATGCTGCCCAATCCACTTATGCAATTGAAGTCACTAGGAGAAACTCTGGCGTCTTCATCCACTATGCTCAAATACAGATATTATTTTGGCCAAGAAAATTTATTTTGAGAATGCCTCTTTCCATAGCGAACTGTTATGTTAACATGACAAACTTTTAGGTAACCTGTAATGAAGGAGGCGTGGCAGTGTATTGGTTAGTGCACTGGACTCTGGATTGGACGGTCCGGGTTCCAGCCCTGGCTGAGGAACTGTATTGTGGTCTTGTTCAAGCCACTTTACTCGCTCAGTGCCTCTCTCCACCCAGGTGTATAAATGGGTACTAGCGAAATAATGCTGGGGGTTACCCTGCGATGGACTAGCATCCCATCCAGATGGGAGTAGAAATATTCCTAGCTGCTTAATGCTACAGAAACTGCGATAAGCTCCGGCCATATCGCCACTAGGCACGAGATTTTACCTTAACCTGTAATGTAATCATTCTGTTATCTGGCAGAACAGTGTCTTACACCTATAGAGAAACGACTGTGTATAACAGTGACTTGTGTTTGTTAACTATCAGGTGATTCAAGACCAACAACTCCTGTGGAATCAGATAACAACAACAGTGGTGCCGAAAATGTGGGAACAAACAATGTTGATGGCGTACAAAATGGAATAGATTCTTATACGGGATACAACTCACTTCTGGCACAACATGACATTGACAATGCACTAGCTTGCATAGGCAATCAAGTTATGACTCCAGCATCAACAAATGTTGGTGCCAACTCGACAAAGACAGATTCATCGAGTGTGATAAAGAAAAAGAATAAAAGAAGTAAACACACAAAATCTTGCGAAATAGACTATGAGGAGCTTGAAAAAGCTCTGGCAATTGCTGCGGCCAATGCAGTGGTTCCAGCGGGTTCCAGGGTGGATCCAATGGGAGTCAGTACAACAGGAAGTACAAAGAAGAAAGGTCATAGGCGCGTCAAGAGCGGCAGTGGACCCAAAGTTGATTTAGATCCAGGTATGATTAAATTTATTTATCTCTGAATGTGTGGTTCCAGAAAATACATACTCCCCCCAGGGGGTGGTCGTAGGACCCCCACCCTGTGGGATTTCCATGAGTTTTTGGAGGCGAGCGTGGCCTAGTGGTGAGGGCACTGGACTTGTAATCAGGTGGTCCCGGGTTCGAGTCCTCCTCCCTGCCACTAAAACGGATTTGTCTTCGGTGGTCCCGAATTCAACTCCTCCACGCTTTGTAAATAGCCATCTGGTCTGCCTCCTGCCAGTTGGGATTTTTAACAACTTTCTGTTTCATTTACAATATTTGTTTACGTATTTACAGTGTCCCCAATTAGCACAGTGGTGCTAAATACATTGACACTTAAATAAAGTTATTATTATTATTATTATTATTACCGCTGGAAAGCCCATTTTTTTAAAAAAGAAAAGCTAAAACAATGCATGTATGTTGATGCATTGAACATATTTATTTACTTATGGAGATATTCGCCAATAATTATGTAAAAAGAATGGGTATAGGAGCTATATCTTGGCTTGTGCATCTTGAATAATTTAGCATAAAATTTGTCATTTGCAATCCATCTCAACTGATTTTAATTTTGGACAAAATATTGCCATCCACCATCATAATACCCGCCAGTGCAAGAATCTGCACCTTTCTGCTCCCAAAACAATCTGGGCAAAGCAGAAAATTACATACCAAGCAGCTCTTGACTTAAACCTTTTAAGTCCTGAAATACAGGAAACTAAGTCTATTTTACTTTTCAAAAGGACATTCATTTATTTTTTACGCTTAGTAGAATAGTCTTGTATAGTTATAGTATAATATTTCTCTACAGCACCGTCCTGAAAACCACTTTATGTGAGATCACCCCCTGTTTAAATATTATTATTATTATTATTATTATTATTATTATTATTATATTATTATATTATTATTTGTACTCCATGAAAGGAATACGATCATACAGTACTACAGTACCTAACAAATACCACTTTTAATACACTGTTACAGAAATGACAGACTGGGAGTTCACGATTGTTTCATTAGAAGCAAAGTCATGGCAGTTTGCAGCGGCTTCACAAGAGGTGAGTTAGCCTTGAATGACTGATGCATTGAAAACGAAATGTTTTGGTTTGGTGACAACCAAACTCGTAGAAGTGATTCATGTGCATTTATGCAGTTTATATTTCACTTGAAATTCAAAAAACAGGTTAAGACATGTCTGTTAAATTCAAAATGCCCCAATTAGTTTTCACCAGACCTCAAGCCCCGGGGCTCATGCAAGCAAGACCTATGAGAACCTAGATGCCAATGAATGGACAGATTTGATTTCTCATGGTAAACATCACCATTACTTTTCTCTTCTTTTTCTAAAGGAGCGAGATGCTTGGGTTCAGTTAATAGAACAACAGATTCTGTCTTGTTTACAGTCGAATGAAAGTGGCAGAGAGAAGGTGAGATATTATAATATTACAAAATAACTGAGATTCTATGTGCACTCTCATTGGTCGATGGGTGTGTTTAGATGAGAATATGCAAACATGTTGTGTGGTTTTAGATTGCATGTATTTTTCCAAAGTATTTTAAAAGCAATATTCAAGAGGACTTTTCCGTTTTTATAATTATAGGCTCATCTCAACATGCAGTGGTTGGGAGAATTCTGAAAAGTTATGCGAAGAAACCCTCAGCTGCGTCTAGAGTTTGCTTAACTGTCTCAATTTCTCCCAACCCCCTCATGTTTAGATGCGATATTGTATAAACACAGAAAAAGTGTGACTTGACTTAGTGTGACTTGTACTGATCATCTGGTCACGAAGTCGATAGTTTGACCGTGTTAGTTATTGAGTCCTTTTACTAGTGTTATTGGACAAGACACTTTACTCTCACAGTGCCTCTCTCCACCCAGGTGTATTTAAATGGGTATCAGCGAAATAATGCTGGGGGGTAACCCTGCAATGGATTAGCATCCCATCCATGGGGAGTAGAAATATTCCTTAATGCTACAGAAACCGGGATAAGCTCCTGCAGTATGCACTACTTGGCGCGAGGCTTACCTTACTAGAGATTAAAAGCCGTCTGGGTGAACATCAGTTAAGTGATGTTTTGTGCACGTGGTTCTGGTTTTACATGTGTAGAAAATTGTCAAGTTTGTCAAGAGAAACCCTGAATATTTAAGATTGAGATTTTTACTGAGGAACATTGTTTTGTTTTCGTTATACCTCTCAATTTTAACCGTCATAATATTATTTGCTTCCAAATTTTGCTAACGGGCTAAAATTATAGAATCAGTGGATCATGGATTAACTGAAGCTGTGTGCTTGTTTCTGTTTTAGTCAAGAGGGAACAGCAGCTCTTCGGCTAATGGCCACGACATGCAATCAATACGAAATATGGAAGGAAACGAAGTGTGTGTCGACTGTGGCGCACCGAGTAAGTTGGGTTTCCTGTTGCTGCTTTACGTGATGCATTTAATTTAGAAGGACATCGTTCATGGGTCAAAATTTTGTCTTTGGATGTTGCTTGAGCTACAGAGCAACATTGATGTGCGTTTTCTAATTCAGATCCCGACTGGGCGTCGCTAAACCTTGGGGCTCTGATGTGCATAGAATGTTCTGGAATTCACAGAAATCTTGGAACGCATGTTTCTAGAGTACGATCACTGGACCTGGATGAATGGCCGTAAGTAAACTATACAATGAACAGAATAACGCAAACTCTTGAAAGGCTCCGTAAGAAAATTAAGAAAGTGTAGTACGATTCTTGGTGGGTTTGACTTAACTAATAAGGCGCGTTTGTGTAGAATTAAGAGTTATTTCACTAAGAGGAAAGGTTGAAGTTGAGCACACAAAATTTTCACATCCTCGGGGTCTTGTATTTCTAATCGCGACGGAATTGAATAAGTGTTGTTAAAAATATCCGTCAGATCACTTTTGCTCATCTCCACCTGCAATGTTCATGTGAGTCTCACACGAAGGAATGTTTACTATCCAAAATGATAATTACGGGAAAACTTACATTTTTCTTCATTATTAACACCAGATATCCATGCTAAACAATAATAAAGAGTAGACGAACGTCGAGGATATTCCAAACCGACGATTCAGCTCATCAAGCACTCTTAAACGAAGCGACCCGCAATGGCGGACTAAAAAACTTCATGTACGCTGCTGCCCGAAGTGTAGGGTATCAACGATTTCAAGCCAAAAATGAGAAAAATCGCAAGATAGTCTCCTACGCTCGTCACGCAATCTTCCTCACCAACGTTTGTTGGATTGCGTGACGTGTTTTCGTGACGTGATTGCGTGATTAATGCTGCACACTTGCTGTATTTGCAGATCTGAGTTAACAGCCGTGATCAGTGCGATTGGTAACACACTTGCTAACAGTGTGTGGGAAGGCCGGATACATAACAAGACAAAACCAACCCCATCATCTGCAAGGTATGCGAACAAATGGGATTTCAGAGCGGAGCTCTCACATAGCTCGCTGCCTTTGGAGAGAACAGCAGAACAAACATCAGGAAAAATGACCCTAGCCCCAAAACGACAACAACTGCTGCACTAGAGGACCAGTAGAATTGCAAGCTCACGAGAGATTCTCTAATGCAACTAATGCAATTCCATCGTTTAATTTCCTCTTTTAAAATCCTATTTTAGAGATGAAAAAGAAAAATGGGTCCGAGCGAAATACGAGGGAAAAGAGTTTCTAAGTGAACTGCCATCACGTGATTTTTCGTTGGGCGAGGTGAGTACAGTTCGTTATTCTTTGAAAACTGTACATTCTATTTTTGTCCGCTTTTCGGCCTGCTAAGTTATTTTCCCACGAAGTACAATTTGGAATTAATTTTTTGCTGTCGACCAATTAAAATTGGGTTGTATTATTGAGTGTACTGTACGATGGTTTTCTTGTTTTCTCAGCAAAATTACACTATTCTGATTTTGAAATACTTAGTGGCTACTTTCAAAGTTGACACGAAGATTTCCGCAATGTGCGCGACGTCTCCCGAAGATTTTTCCGAAGTTTAATCGAAGGCTTCCGAATACTTCCCAAATTTCCCAAATGAGCCCGAAGACTAAGAAAAATTTCCGAAGTTGCCTATTTACTTTACCTCTTCGCAGCAACTCTTAGAGGCTGTAATACGAGAAGATTTACCGCAGTGCATTCTTCTGTTGGCTCACTGTTCTCCTGAAGATCTCAACGCGACGTATGAAGACAGAGAGAGTTGCACAGCACTTCATATAAGCTGTTCACTTGGGAATATTGTAATAACACAGCTCCTTATATGGGTAGGTTTCAAACTCAGAGTCTTGATCAGTATAGATATCTGTGTTTTATACATTTCCTCCAATTCTCTCTGGATGAATTTGGCTTTCAGTCAATCATCATTTCCTGAATTCTCATTATCTTATATTTTTTGTTTGTTGTAATTACAGTAGATTTCAATGCATTATGTTGACCTGGATTTTTCAAAACATTATTCACCCGGCGTCAATCATTTGCCCAAGGTGATCCCAAAAGAGGCAATAACTAAGTTTTACAGCTTCACAAATTTGGCCAAATTCAACTTTTTTTATCAGAGGGAAAAAAGTTTCAATTACAAGCCTTATGCGTATATTTATTACCAATGCACTTGAACGAATGATTTTTCTACACTGCACTGAAATCGGGTGTAAGTTAAGAGAAGTTACTAATTGATCTATGTTTGGGATTGAAATCCGCAATATGCTCGAACTCCCTCATGGGTTGTCAATCGTGTGGCTTTAAATCGGAAGCGAAAGCTCTTCTAATAGCATTTCTTTACTTTCTCGCCAGTATTTCGCAGATGTGCGGATTCTTGACTCCCGAGGTCGCTCGGCTCTGTGGCACGCAAAATTTGCTGGGAGTAAGGAGTGTGCAGATATATTACGTCACAACGGCTGCAATGATCTGGGTACCATGATCCCTCAGGGGAGTGATGTGTTTTGTTAACAAATTACGGTGACTCCTGGCTCCTAAAATAGGCTTCCCAGACAAAAGCAAGGCTGCTTAATGGAAGATTTCAACTCAAATGAAGTCTACACAGCAAAGATTTGGAAGCGATGACGTCATAGAGGTGTGGGTGTCACGCGTGACTCTCAACTGACTGCGGTGGCGCCACGCAAATCTAGTCACGCAATTGTCTAATCAAAGCTACTTGTCCGAACAGTTTCGAAAGAAATTTAAATACTTTAGGAACAAAACCTCGAGGAAAGTAGCTCATGGTAAATGTTTCAGTTATAAAGCTTGGTTCGGCTGCAGACAATTAATTGCAGCCCAAGTAAAAAGGCTATTAGTCTCAAAGAAATTTTACATTGGAGAAAAAACTATAAGAGTTGTATTTATTTGTTCTTAAAAGAGGTATATACGTTATGGACATGTAAATAAGAAATATCTCCTCTGTATGGGGGTTTAATACCCTCTTCGACAAGGTCTTGATATTAGTAAATGCTGTATGCAAAGTTACAAAAAATAGATTCAAAGGAGTCAAACGAATTGTATGGATTCCCTCAATGAGAGGCAAGCTTTTTACCTTAATTCCATTTTTATTGTACAGTATTTTCCTTGCGTCGTTCAAAAGCTTTCGTCCATCTTGCCGATGTCTATTAACTCTATTGTTCTTCGCGTAATTTCTTTTGCAAAGGAAAATATTATATTGAGATTTGTAATCAGATTATGTGTGCGTTGACTGACTTGTGTTGCCTGACTTTCATTATAGTGTTCGTCAACTTAACGTACTTAACCGAGAACTGAAACGATAGGACATCTTTTAATTGCACCCAGTTCATGCCAAGAATAAAAACACGGGCTTCATGGATTTTAAACGCGTGTAAGCTAGAGCTTTTCAATTATCTTTCATATTTTTATCTTTGTTTAAATCTAACTTATAGGTTTATTGTAACTTTATATATTTATTTGGCATTAGTAAGGTATTGTAATTTCGGCCGCCAAAAGCAAACCACTTGTGAAACGAGTCAATACCACGTGGCCCGTTGTTTCTTAGCAACGCTCGATGACGTCGTGCTTGACAGTGGAACTAACGTTTATCTTGGTATGGGTTTTGTTGTCGAAGATCCAGTTGAGGGCCTCCCAGGGGTTTTAAGGAACAAGGAAACACGGGATGGGGATTTCTTTAAATAACTTTTAGTGAACTAGGGCGTTATAGTCGGGAAAATGGGAATATTGATTTTCGACCGGTTTTAAACTTTAATTTAGCCAAATGAACTTTCGAGAAGCTCAAAGAAAAGCTGAAATTTGTTGCTAAACTGAACGAAGATTGGAAGAAGAAACTAAAGACGCCTTCAAGAAAACTTAAAGAAGCTTTAAAAGGCATTGAAACCTTAACTAAAATATTTAAAAGGCATTGAAATCTCTTATCCGAAAGAATTGCAACATAAAAGAAATTAAATTGGTCGTCAATAGATGTGGTTTGACGAAGAAATCAATCAACCTTTGGTGATTAGTTTTGATGACCAATGTACGTTTCGACCTTCAAAAGCGCTTGCTTCATTTGAACCTTGTCAGCCTAAAAGTTCAGTCATTACATCACCAGCTTGAAGTGTAGGAATCTGTAAGGTAGAGTTCATAGGATCCTGACAAGATTACTAGCAATGGTGGCTTGTTCTGTAACAGGCTGCTCTACTGAGTGATCATGCCATAACAATCAGTGACACTGGAGTCTGCAGGGTCAAGGCTATTAATACAAAGCCGTTCGTGGTCAGAGCAAAACCTGTCCAAAATTTGACTGCCAAAGATAACCCAGGGGCTCAGAATGCAGCTGGCCCTCCAGATGTCCAGCCACTTCGTTTGACCAAATTATGAGTCTCACCCAGTACAGCATTTGCCAAAGCGGAGGAAGTAAGAAACTTTTTGTACAAATTTGTACCCGATGCTTTCTACCTATCATGCTTTTTGATGATTCTCAGAAATACATTGAAGTAAAAAGCATGATTTGTGTCGTGACAACATACAGTCTTCATCATGATGTTGTTGCACTTAAGAGGATTATCTCTGCTATGAGTAGCGACTGCCTCATCCACAGGCGTTTTCTCTTTCATTGGCACGAAGCCGTCAAATGGTGTTTGGTAGACTGGGATTGATTGCGAAGGACTGGGAACGAGGCAGGAGAGATGTGGGAACGTTCAAGAACATTTTAGGGGATCAAGGGAACATGGAACCGAATCTCAGGGAACGGGAATTTTATAAAAGTGATTTTTGGTTAATAACGGAAACTTATTTTCTAGGGAACAAAGGAGAATTATTATTTTTTTTAGGGGGGGGGGGGAGAGGTGGGGAGGACAAGGGAACATGAAACCCCCTGGGAAGCCCTCTGGAATATAACGCTTTGTGTAGTTTCACAGGAACACGTAAAATCCATCACCAACTTGACTATTCTCCATCAAATTTGCGAGCTTGTTGTTCTTGCCAAACTGTTGACGAAAGGCTTGTATCAGCAAATAGTTAAACATTTGGTTCAAAATGAGCTTAAAGCCCACGAAATTGGCTTACTTTATAAACTATAAAGCAACCTCAACGGAACCCCCGCCGTGTAAGAAAAAGTATTTACTGTCGGCGTCTTCGAGCGAGTTTCTATTGAGTGTCGTAAAACCCAAACCAAAGACTATCAAAGAACGAAGACAATCCAGTGAACCAATCAAAACTCGGAGTAATTTCATGCAGCCGAAAAGAAAGCGCGGGAAAACTTGGTCGCGTGAGTCACGGTTGGTTTTGGTTTTACTTCTGATCGGTCTTAAAGGTGGCGCGAGATTTTTAAACCAATCACCATCATCGTCGATGATCCCTTGCCCCCACCCCGCCCCGCCAAAAACAAGACACTCGATTGAAAACCGCTCTATTATCTTACTTAATCGTAGTATATGAGCTGACAGTCGTTTAGTAGACAACCAATTAACTCACGCGCCCGATAGTATTCAGGGTTGCCTGGCCTTTTATTGAAAGTGTTGCAAAGCGTAGAACCATTTAAAAATATTACATGCAATTGGACAAAACGTAAAGAAGGTAATTTCACGGTGGGGATTTCGTTATGAAGATCGGTGTCCAGACGGAAAAGTTAGAAATCCAACGATTTTGCATCGAGGCTAAGGGAGGAATAAATAATTTCTTTTGTTTTAGTCCCCCAAGCCGTGGCGCCATGTTAGAATTTTAATATATCGGAATTGGTCTAATATTTACGTCTAGAGGGGGTAAGTTTCTTAAGAAACTGTGGTGCTGCGTCGGTGGGAAGTATAACAATATAATTTGGTTTTATCAACTGGGTTGATAATGTGAATTGGCCACCGTAAAGAGATTCGAGAGCTGACGTTTCGAGCGTTGGCTCTTCGTCGGATCGAATCAAGGCATTGTGGGTCGTGCGTGGTTTATATGCAGAAAGATGGAGCTTCGCTATTGGTTGGTGCCTGGTAACGTGAAAACAACGGAATAAATTAGTTGAATGAAAAGCATTCGTTGATACCGTGAGGATTGAGAGTGCCGATTTGAAAAATAAGTTGGCAGTCTGCGGCCGCAGACTGCCATATGTTGCTTAGCAACAACTCTAGAAAAAGCATTTACAGACAGACAGCCCACACCTTGAATTATCTGTGCCATATTATCCATTGGAAATTGCGTTATGATTTGGCCACGCCAGGAAGAGGAATAAGTTAAAAGAAAGCCGCCTTAAACAGTAATGTTAGACATGGAAATAATTAAAAAAAAGAATCTTACATTTGGAACTCAAGGTAATCTTACACTGGAATGTGTTGAGTACCCACATTACCTCGTGTCACGTGGACACGAGGCAAAAATGGATTCGCGTGCAAAGGACATTCTCATCCCCAGAGCCGCTTCACTCTCTTAACCGACTGGGCCTGTGCACGAATAACAAGTAGCTCGAACACTCGATTTCATTTGCAAGAATATAAGGGTTGTCCTAAAAGCCGGAATGCCGGGAAGGCCGGAAATCCGGAATTCCGGAATCCAAGGCCCGGAATCCTAAAACTCGGAATGACTAAATTTCAGTTAGTTCAGGTGAAAATTAAGCGTGCTATACGTTAAACTATGAAGGGAATTACCATTCTTACGCAATCGAGTGAACTGTTTTCTATTTGCCGGACACGTTTTTCATAGAGCCGGCATAGCTTTAAACTCCGTATAATAAATTCAATTCATTTCAAACTTGAAGGTCATGCTCGCTCACTATCTCTATTCCAATTCTGTAAACAATACGTCGCCTCCCAAAATTTCAGTCCAAAATTTATCGTTTCGGTTTTTCTCTTTATTTTAAAAGGAAGAAGAGAACAAAATAATAGGAAAGACCAAATCAACTAAGGTATGGACTGGTTTCCTAGATGTGTGAACCAAAGTCGGCCAAATTTTAAATGCATTTGAGCTGATTTAAGTTACCGAGGAATAATTCCAAAGGAATGAGTTACATTATGATTGCTTTAAGTTGCGAAACGTCCAAGGTGCCCAAGGATAATATTACAGATGTTAAATAGACCAATTCCGATATATTAATATTCTAACATCTCACCGAGGCTTTGGGGAATAAAACAAAAGATTTTGCATCGAGGTTTAGGGATGAATAAATAATTTCTTTTGTTTAATTCCCCTAAGCCTCGGTGCCATGTTAGAATTCTAATATATCGGAATTGGTCTATTACGTCACTCGATCGATCGTTTAAAATGGAGGAATTATCAAGTTCCCTTCACAGTTTATCTTGTAGCACGCTTTATTTTCACCTGATCCAACCAATTGCAAAGTACAGTCATTCCTGGTTTTAGGATTCCGGGTCTCTGTTCTGGAATTCCGGATTTCCTGGTCTTTCCGGCTTTTAGGACAACCCAGACGGAGTACAGTCTGAAGACTCTCCGACGAAGGGCTAACGCTCGAAACGTCAGCTCTTGAATCTCATTACGGTGGCCAATTCACATTATCAACTTAGTTGATAAAACAAAATTATATTGTTATACTTCCCACCGACGCAGCACCACAGTTTCTTTAGAAATTTACCCCCTCTATTCATTGGTAGAAAGGCCCAAGTCGAGTGTTGAGGCAAACGTAACGGAAATGGACTATTGATGTTGCCTTGATCTTGGCATTTAGGAGGAGGGCAAGGAACTGGGGCGAGCTTCAAATTTTATTAAATCGAACTGATTTTTCATCTCGCATTCTTCCATATAGTGGTTCCATGACAGGATTTATAGTTGTTGCAATACGGATAAAAGTGTTACGAGTTTATGTTTTTGGGGGGATGCTATTATAATTAGGGACCTCTTTATGGAAATCTTGAACCATGTTTGAAAGTCCATATTAAACGTGGTCTTTGTTCCACCTTCAAGTATCACACTTTATCAAATGGCCAGTCTCATCATGATCTTTTCGTGTCACAGTGCCAGTGTATCGATTGATTAAAATTGAAAACTCGACCCAGTTCCCCGAGGTGGCAGTTCACAAGGTAAAACGTGCTTGATACCATTACCTTCATTTTAATTGCCTTTGTGTCCCCGAGTACTGTATAAATTGGTCTTCTGCTTTCCTTCTTTTTATTGGTGTTATTTGACAGACCAAGCGTACTTTCTTCATTCTGAAAATTATTATAGTCATATTGATGAGGTTGAATAAAGTCGATGGAGCAGGTAATGGTTTCTTATTCGGGTAACAGCAACTCTATCGAAACTCCAGGCCTTTCCGGCAAAAAATCGTGCCGTGGTTTTACACGAAAGAGAATTCTCATTAAGTTACCCAGACAGTCAAGTAAGAAATTAAAAAGACATTCGACCGGTAGGTGCCAACCGTGGGGAAAAAGTCGTGGAATGGACTCGTACAGGAGCCCATGAGAAGGAGCCTCCATCTCCCATACTGACCATCTGAGTCAACCCTGTCCCGTATCTTTTTATTTTTAGAAGCATTTCCCACGGTGGTTTTCGCGGGTGTTTTTGTAATAGCCAATCATGTGAGAGCTCACTGTTCTAAAAATAGAAAGATACGGGACAGGGTTGACTCAAGGGCAAAGAACGAATGGAGACTCCTTCTCATGGGCTCCTGACTCGAAGAGATTCGAAAACTCGCGGTTAATTTCAGGAAGCCAGAATTATGATGGTGTAGTTTGGTACCGATTCATTGCGTTAATCAGTTTATAACTGTATCATTAAACCAGAAACACTCAAAATGTTCAGTGGCATAAGGTATCATGTATTGCCACATTGTATAAGGTGTATGCTTTGCCACAGTGCATAAGGTTTTATGCATTGCCACATTGCATAAGGGTTTATGCATTTGCATAATAGGATAAAATCAAACAGTAATTACCACAACCAAGTGACTAAGGGTGCGTTCCTTTGGGGTGATCCGGATCAGTATCAGTGATCCGAGATCAATCGGATCATGGTGCATCGCCAGCGCCTTTGATGCACCATGATCCAAGATTTCGGATCACTTATCCTGATCTAGATCATCCCAAAGGAACGCACCCTAACTATACCTCTATACTAACTACTGATCCTAAAATGCAATTACTTTCACCTGTTTATTTTTATTTGCAGTCAAGTCAGCACTGATCCTAAGTGAAGTGGTCTTTTCTTGATTTACTTCACTGTACTCCTTCCCAGACCTCTGTGTGCGTCCACCACCCTCACGTGTGTCATGTTCGTTAACTGTTTCGTTAGCTGGCGTCAATTGCGTCCCGGTAAAATTTCCATTAACTTGAACTGAGGTCCTCATTTTCATTTGGCGTTGTCCTTCCAGTGATGCAAGCGGTGGACTGCTGTCTTCCTGAATCTGTTTCATCCAGGAACGAAATCCCTTCTGTCGCTCTCGCATGAGCGCGTTCATGTGCGAACATAACTGTTTCCAGTCCTCCTTTTTCTCTTCCCAGTCAAGCGCATGTCGTTGTCTCATCCTTTTGGTGGTTCTTGCAAGAGCCACAGCCCGTTTTCGTCCCTCATGCAGTCTCTGTAAGCCACGCCTGTGAGCTTCGAGCATGGACTGGACTCTAGCTGCGCGCGCAGTCTCGATTTCGTTGGGTTGCCAGTTCTTTTTCCTTCGTGACGTCGGATGGCGTTCGGTTGCAGCCTTATTTCGTTCGATTATCGTCGGAGCCTGGCACTTAGCTTTGGAAACCGGTGTCGGTGTTGAGGGCGGTTCCTTTACCTGGAAATTGCCGACAATTATCAAAAAGAAATATCATCGTTTATTGTATAGCAAGAAGAAAAATCAACCCGTTGTAATTTACCATGACATTTTCCAACAATTTCTGAACGGTATCCGGAGGAATGTTTGCATAATATTCAGTTTTCGCATTCGAAGTTATCAGGGTGGAAAACTGCGCACCACGAATGTAAATGTTATATTACAACCATCTTTTCCTTGCGACATCCAAAAAAGTCATACTTGAGTTTTTTCCCTCCCAATAGGCCTTTTGCAAGAGTTGGTCACGTGACCGATAATTTCTAAACTTTTAGCTTCAGCTAAATGAATTTCAGAACTAGAAAGAGCATATTTGAAATAGCCTAAACACGAACATTCAGACCAATGCTATGTAAGGTTGAGATGTAATGACGATGTGAATATTGCAAAAATTAGGTTTTTATGGAAGTGAGGAAGCTTTGCCCTCCAGAAACCGTTTCCGTTATTAATCTCTGCAAAAGGAAGCGGCTGGCCTATAACTATTGGAAATAGAAAGAGGGGTAAAATATTAGGAAGAATGGAAAATTCTAGGCTCTTAAACCGAAAGGCAAAGATTTTATGGCTGTTTGAAAACTTGCACAATGACAAGGATTTGTATGGAAAACCACTTGAGCGTGACTGGAGGGCAAAGCGTCTTCTTCCCATGCAAATCCTTCTAATTTCTAACGTCCATAAAAATTCCCTCTTAAAGGATATAAATCTGAAAATTTGCATGTAAGCTTATTTACAAATACTCATTCCATTTCTGATAACATTATGCTTTACCAATGACTAAATCCGTGTGTTCCCGAAAAGCATGTCACGTGACCAACTGTTGCAAAAGGCCTATTATCCTAACATCAATTTGCAATGTCAAAAAGTTGGAAGTTTTTTACCCGCTGCTAAAGATATGAAACTCGCCTGCTAACTTTAAATGGAAGCAGTTGCGTACTTTCCCCCAAATAAACTGAGAAGGCATTATCTCTTCGTGTTGAGCTCGAAAACAGATTTGGTTGCACTCTCGTCCTTCCTTTCTATAAACACTGCTTCCTCGAGATTAATAAAATTTACAATAACTCGTAGAATGAATTGCCACTTACCAAGATGCGTGGTCGCATTACAAAATCTATGGCGATGGAAAGGAAAAATGCCAACATAAGGAGACCTGCAATCATCAAAATTCCTACTGAAATGAAAAACTCATAAACTTGTGGTGCTACGCCGTGAAAACACATCTTGATGAAAACTGTTGTGGAATGTAGCCAATGAACAAAAATCCGCGTATCAGACTAATTAATAGTTTGATGACTCATCGACTTCGTCATAATAGTTTGTTCCATATGCGTTGTTATGACGACGTCAAGTTTTAGAAGTATATTCTCACTAGGCCGTTTTGCGCACACGTCATTTAAAACTTTTGAAATTAGTGGGGGTTCAACAAAACTATCGGAAAGAAAAATCGGAACGAATCAGCCGATATTCGTAACAAGTACTGTCCGAGAATTTTAAAAACCGCACAATTTGCGCTCAATGATCTTTTTCGGTAATTATGAGTAGCATTTTTGAAAACTGTCCGTACTACGCCTTAGCATCGGAGTGACAATCTGATGTGTCATTTACTTACTTGTTGATCATACGAATCACATGAAAATAATAAACGGCGAACATTGTAAGAGTGGCATAACATCTTACTTTCCCACGTGAAGGGAGCTTAAAGAACGGCCTTTTCGTTATTCTTTAAAAAGACTAAAACCTAGCTATACAGTAGTTGCGTATCACCGTAATATACCTATCTTCTTTGCAGTAAAAGAAGGCAATACTGTTCGAACGTAGACCGAATTTGCGTAGTACCGTAATACTAATCTTCTTTGCGATAAAAGAAGGTAATTCTTGTCGAACGTAGACCGTAGTTGCGTAGCACCAAAAGCATTAACACTTCCAAGAAATGTGAAATGCGTTTTTAAGAACTGATTTATTACTATTAAACACTTAAATTTTTAGGCGATTTTTTTTATGGTGCAAACATGATTACCAGTCCAAAACCTCTTATACAACCATGTTACACGCTCAAGCGCGCTATCCTGGAGACCAACGCTTAAGACCAAAACAGCTAGGGGTATTCTATAAGATGCGTCACCGATAAAACTTACCAAATCCCTGCATCATGTTTAATGACAAGCCGATGGTGGTTGATGCAGTTAACGACAACGCCACCAATGTGGCCCGGGTTCGATTCCCGACCCCGGCGTCATAAGTGGGCTGAGTTTGTTGGTTCTCTACTCTACTCCGAGAGGTTTTTCTCCGGGTCCTCCGGTTTTCCCCTCTCCACAAAACTAACATTTACATTTGATTTGACTTGATTTATTTGTAATATAATTTGATTTCACTTCATTTGTGCTTCAGTGTTCCCAATTAGTTCGTCAGTGCTAGATACAGTTGGCACTCAAATAAAGTTTATTGTTATTATTTAATTCCAAGAATCACGAGATTCTTTTGAATTATCAACTCAAACACGAGGTTAGTAAGGCTAATTTTAATACTTACAAAAGAATTTATAATTGACAGCCATTTATGGAAAGGGTCCATAGGAAAATATCTTAATATTGCACAGGAAAACATGACAGTTCCTTTTGGACTGAATCTGTAGCATACGAAGATGCTCTTATGTAGGTGGAAAGTAATGCTAAGGAGGAGGACAGCGTTGTTATACTTACCGATTGCCTGGGCTGCAATATAGGCAAAGAGTCCTAGGCTGCGACTGTTAGTAGCATCAATGCAAACTACGGAAAAAAATAAATCCCAGCGAATGCAAGCGTTTGGTACAACGAGACTGCCGATCAGCTAGTCGGAAAAGCAAATAACCATTAGCTTCATCCAGCTGAAACCTTCTGATATCAGTAACAGGCCAGAGGGCGAAGGTTTACTACAGCTACTACAGCTACTACACCTACTGCACCTACTACGCCTGCTACACCTACTACACCTGCTACACCTACTGCACCTACTACACCTACAATACCTGCTACACTTACAGCTACTACACCTACTGCAGCTACTACAGCTGCTACACCTGCTACACCTGCTACAGATACTACACCTACTACACCTACAGCTACTACACCTACTGCAGCTAATACAGCTACTACACCTGCTATACCTACTACACCTGCTACACCTACTACACCTACTGCACCTACAGCTACTGCACCTACTACAGCTACTACACCTACTACACCTACTACACCTGCTACACCTACTGCACCAACTACACCTACTGCAGCTACTACACCTACTGCAGCTACTACACCTACTACAGCTACTACACCTACTAAAGCTACTACTTTGGTTGCAAACTTTCAAGGTTTTATAAAATCGTCAATTTGTTCTCTTTCCTTCTCAAACTTTCAGATTCTTCCTTCAACATGTTAAACTTTAGAAATATACATTAAAAATATTTCGCTTCACATGCACTTTAACGTCTTCATTGCTTGGAATTGTTAAAGTAAAAATACGTTTCCTTCCAGTGCGATCACAAAGTTAAAAGAGAAATTCATGGTTAACCCTATGTCCGAACTCGATAACTGCATTTTCCATCTTACGCACCAGGGTCTTCTAGGGGATGCTGTAGTAGGTGTAGTAGCTGTAGTAGCTGTAGTAGGTGTAGTAGCTGTAGTAGGTGTATTAGCTGTAGTAGGTGTAGTAGCTGTAGTAGCTGTAGTAGCTGTAGTAGCTGTAGTAGCTGTAGTAGGTGCAGTAGCTGTAGTAGGTGTATTAGGTGTAGTAGGTGTAGTAGGTGTAGTAGCTGTAGTAGGTGTAGTAGGTGTAGCAGCTGTAGTAGCCGTAGTAGCTGTAGTAGGTGTAGTAGCTGTAGTAGCTGTAGTAGCTGTAGTAGCTGTAGTAGGTGTAGTAGCTATAGTAGCTGTACTAGCTGTAGTAGGTGCAGTAGGTGTAGTAGCTGTAGTAGCTGTAGTAGCTGTAGTAGCTGTAGTAGGTGTAGCAGCTGTAGTAGCTGTAGTAGGTGTAGTAGGTGTAGTAGCTGTAGTAGCTGTAGTAGGTGTAGTAGCTGTAGTAGCTGTAGTAGGTGTAGTAGGTGTAGTAGCTGTAGTAGCTGTAGTAGGTGTAGTAGCTGTAGTAGGTGTAGTAGCTGTAGCAGCTGTAGTAGCCGTAGTAGGTGTATTAGGTGCAGTAGGTGTAGTAGCTGTAGTAGCTGTAGTAGGTGTAGTAGCTGTAGTAGCCGTAGTAGCTGTAGTAGGTGTAGTAGCTGTAGTAGCTGTAGTAGCTGTAGTAGCTGTAGTAGGTGTAGTAGCTGTAGTAGCTGTACTAGCTGTAGTAGGTGCAGTAGGTGTAGTAGCTGTAGTAGCTGTAGTAGCTGTAGTAGCTGTAGTAGCTGTAGTAGGTGTAGCAGCTGTAGTAGCTGTAGTAGGTGTAGTAGGTGTAGTAGCTGTAGTAGCTGTAGTAGGTGTAGTAGCTGTAGTAGGTGTAGTAGGTGTAGTAGGTGTAGTAGCTGTAGTAGCTGTAGTAGGTGTAGTAGCTGTAGTAGCTGTAGTAGGTGTAGTAGCTGTAGCAGCTGTAGTAGCCGTAGTAGGTGTATTAGGTGCAGTAGGTGTAGTAGCTGTAGTAGGTGTAGTAGCTGTAGTAGCTGTAGTAGCTGTAGTAGGTGTAGTAGCTGTAGTAGCCGTAGTAGCCGTAGTAGGTGTAGTAGCTGTAGTAGGTGTAGTAGGTGTAGTAGCTGTAGTAGCTGTAGTAGCTGTAGTAGCTGTAGTAGGTGTAGTAGGTGTAGTAGGTGTAGTAGCTGTAGTAGGTGTAGTAGCTGTAGTAGCTGTAGTAGGTGTAGTAGCTGTAGTAGGTGTAGTAGCTGTAGTAGGTGTAGTAGCTGTAGTAGCTGTAGTAGCTGTAGCAGCTTTAGTAGGTGTAGCAGCTTTAGTAGGTGTAGTAGCTGTAGTAGCTGTAGTAGGTGCAGTAGGTGTAGTAGCTGTAGCAGCTGTAGTAGCTGTAGTAGCTGTAGTAGGTGTAGCAGCTTTAGTAGGTGTAGTAGCTGTAGTAGGTGTAGTGGCTAGACCTTGCTTGGAGCCGGTCTAGATTGGAGAAGAAAGACTACTCCTTCCCTCCACTAGTCTGAGGGTTCACCTTGGGCAAGTGATAGTACCCTCGTGCCTCCCTACCTAGGGATACAGGTCCAGTCATCGGCAGCAGGGTGTCTGGTGATGCAAGCGGCAGAAGAGCTCATCCCGAGCCAATGGCGTGAACATTAGGTGGTATGCGGAGGAGCCTAAACCGAGGCCAACGGATGGCATCAACCAGCAAGTGAGTTGCTACTGCGGGGCGACCTCCTCGCCTAACAATGTATGTTGCACACTTGTGCACCACATTGCATCCGGC
Organism: Blastomussa wellsi; assembly: GCA_947652115.1. Lineage (NCBI taxonomy): Eukaryota > Metazoa > Cnidaria > Anthozoa > Scleractinia > Plerogyridae > Blastomussa > Blastomussa wellsi. The sequence continues at coordinate 4,423,125 of OX393566.1, read as the reverse complement.
GCTGAGGACCAGAAAGGCAGTCTGGTGGTAGCACAACACCAACTGGCTTTGGAATTGTGCAGGGCGTTTTGTTCTGGGTGTGGAGGAAGCCCTGTGGCGATGGAATTTATGTGACGGCAGCAGGCTTGAGTAGCTGGGAGCTGCTAGCAAAAGTTCTGCACACAGGCGGCTCGCATCTGATGGTCGTAACTTAGCTGACCCCAGAGCACCAGCTTGTTGAGGCAGCAATGCGAGTGTCCAGGCAGCCCTTTTTAGGGATAGCACTGCCTGCCCTGGAAAGGGAAGCCCCTAGAAAAGGTGGGGTAAAGAAAGCGTGCTCAGATCACACCTGGCTGGCTAACCGCGGTCAGCGGGACTCTACTTGAAGCGGTAGAAACTGTAAGATTAAGAAGATAACTGTTGCCACATGGAATGTGCGTACTATGCTAGATGGTGACAACCGACTGGAACGTAGGATTGCGTTGATTGCAAGGGAACTGCAGCTGTTTGGCATTGAAATTGCAGCTCTCCAGGGGACGCGTCTTGAGGCACAAGGCCAGCTCCAGGAAGGACTACACCTTCTTCTGGGTTGGCAAGACCGCAGGACCTAGAGAAGCTGGAGTTGCCTTTGCAGTCTATAATGTGTTTACCAAGAGGTTGCCATCACTCCCAACTGCGGTCTCACCCAGACTAATGTCTATGAGAGTGCCTATTGAAAAAGGACGATACTTGACCCTGTTGAATGTGTATGCCCCCACGATGACGTATTCTGTTGAGGAGAAGGAGACCTTTTACCAAGAACTTACGTACACGGTGCTCGGGGTCCCCAGAGAAGACAAGCTCCTAATACTAGGAGACTTGGGAAATGGCAAGCAGTAGCCGGAATCGGAGTATTTATTGTTTTTTATAACTCTGGTACTACGGTACCACGCTACAAGTCGTACCTAATTTATTTTTTTATTTCTTTGCTTCGCAACTACGCGTAGTAGAGCCGTAATATAAGGTTACTTCATAAAACGTGCCTCTCTCTAGACTTCCAGTATAACAGTTACGAGAAGAACGAGTTCCAACACACACAGTAAAAATATATCGGCATTTATTTTATCCTAGAGCAACACAAAATGGTCAGGGAGATACAAGTTCCATAACTAACGAATCTGCCTTAAATTAATAAACGCCAAACAATTGTTAATGGCCTTAACAAGGTTGCGTTTTCGATTTATTCATTTAAGCAGCAATTCTGCTTCAAGGTGGCAGATCACAGTTTTGGATACCTGTATCGCACGTCTTTTTCCAAAACCGTTGATCTGACTCCCCAAAATTCACAGGACATACGTCAAATGGATAGAAATAATATTTTGAAAGCATCCTGTAAGCGCGCTGTAGAGAGCACGCTAAAACTGTGTTCATCCACGTTAAATGGCATCAGTATCTTAATAAGAGTGCCAAAGATAAAGAGTTCAGAGTATTTGGCAATACCCATTTAGCGATCTAAACCACCTGATGCGCGATTTATATCAATTGTTTCCTAAAATGTTTAGTAGACAAAGATAAGCATGCAATTGTAGTTTTTTCAAACCCAAAAATAATATATATTTTTCCTTTCAAAAACAAGCCCCGCCAAATCATGGACTAGGGGATTAATATAACCCAATGACAGACAACTTGAAAACCCAGAATCTGATTGGCTACATAAGCAAATATCGGCAGATAAAAGGTTCGGAGCGCGCGAGATTAATTAATTATTTTTAATTAATTAATTAATTAATTAATTAATTACATAATCCACTGGATTACATAACATAATCCACCGGATTCGGCCACTTCGGAAAATACCATAATACTCTTTGTTTGTCCCCAAAATTGTGCATCATTGTTGTTTCCAGTTTCTCGTGGGACTTACAATGGTCCCAAGAGAAAACAAAAACAATGCTTATGCAAAATGTTGGGGACAAACAAAGAGTATTACGGTATTTTCTGAAGTGGCCTATAGAGTACAGAGTGTTTTCGCTCGCGTGACTAGCATCCAGATTGGTTAACTGAAACAAAAGGAAGAATTTGCATGAAAATACAGCTCAATTCCCAAAAGACTCATTCACCCCTCCAGCATGGCTGCCATTTCTCTGTTGTGCTCCTCCAATATGGCCGTCGTTAAAGTTCTGTGAAATGTAACCAGGCCTCTGTATGAAAGTGAGGCTCGGGGTGACCTTGTCATGTAAAAGACCAGAAACTAGTTAGCATAACAACTTAAGGATTTACATATCAAAAGCAAGAGGGTTTGTATCTGAGGCCACCTTCAGCCTCACGCCCACTCAGGCTTGGTGACTAAGCACAGAACTGTAAAATGGCCTATTGGTATACACAGAAATAATGATACATTACGGCACAATAAGTAAACGCACTATTTTAAACACCACGTAACCGAAAGAGAGGAAATACCCTTCCTCTACATCCAAGTTCAATTTTACTATCTCCTCCAAACACTAACCGGTTGTAGGACGACAAAGTGCCCAACAAATTGTAATAATTGATATAATAGTACTCAACTCAACCTCTCCCACTTGATAAATGCGAAAACCTTAACAAAATGTCATAAATATTGTAACAGTCCCCGAGCGGTCATACATTTCCACACGTGCTTTGGAAGCTCCACCAAACAGATTCAAATGCAATACATGGCGTCTGATGCTGTATTATACGGTCGTACGTTTATAGAGCGTTGTCGTGGCGTTTCCATCTCTTGCATATATAATCAAAGCTGTGAGTAACCCACTGCTCTTCAAGTCTGTCAAAACGCTCCCGACTCAAAAACAGCGGCTTGCCGCGCCTGTGGGGAAAACGCGAAAAAACCGATTTCATTTGAGTGTCAAAGGTTATGCGCGTCTGCTTTGGTCTCGCATTACAACGCTCAGTGATTGGTCTAAAAAAACTCACGCCAGTTTCTTATCCAATCAGACGTAAAACCAAAACCTAACGTGACTAACACGTGCACGCGCACGCTTACCGCACGCTTTTATCTGCTTCAGATTTGATTAGCCTGCGTAGCAAGCGTTCCCAAGCGAGCGAAGAGCTGTTATGATCTGTTTTGGGCAGTTTAAAAGGGGTATTAAGAAGGTATCTGAGGTATCGGATTCCCACACGGCAATCATGTAAAACAGTTGTAATGAGTTTTAGTTTTTAACTTAACTTTAACTTAGCTTAACTGATGATTCTCCGTGTTTAAATAAAGTTTTACTACCACTACTACTGTTATCGTAAGTCTGGCGGAGCGGAAATTGGGGCGAGAGGAACGCTTGCCCGCAAACCCAACGATTTTGAAAAACGCCCACCAATTTTTTTACGGTTGAGTTCATTCATAGATTGACAGCTTACAAGAATTAACCAATAACATTTTGCCGGATGTAAAATTTTATTTCCTTCACTCGCCAACATGTCAACCCGGCGAAACTGATGTGATGTTTGCAGAGGTTGTCGGTGTAATTTCAAAGTAAAATTTGGAACTGCATCTCAACGAGGGAAGCCCGGTTATTTCTCCTCAGAAAATCTTTCCAAGCCATCAAAATGAAAATGTGCATACGGAGAAAACCTTGCTGCCACTTGCAGAGCGGTTGGAGTCGAAGTTGTGGAAAACAAGCTATTTTCAGAGCGTGATCGCACTCCTTGCGCTCGCAAAATTACAAATTTGCGGACTCTGTACGAACACATACAGAGTTCGATTGGTAGCGAGGCTGCTGCTTGCAAAATCCCACCAAAGCAGAGCATAAACGTTCCAAGCTGCTGCTCGGGAAGGCACCGACTAGCAGTCGATGTCGCACGACTGATTGTGTAAATTCTCCCGTCTCACAAAACGCTTCTCGGAAGTCTTTATAATTCGGAGCCACTGAGCAACCACAGTAGGTACAGAAAGATTCTGTTAATTCGAAGTTGAACATCGAAGATTTACCAACTGATGGGCCAGTTCAAGTCAAAGAAGTGATCGTTGATTCTACCGGTAAAGCGACAGCAAGAATTCCTCACGACACACGCCATCATCCCCATCAAATTCGCCTCTACTACTTGATCACGTATTATGCTTTGCAATGGAGAAATAACGATACTAGAAAAGTAGCTTAAGTCTGTTCCTCCTCGCATTTTACTTCGCACTCCGCACACGAAAACAAACAACTGAAAAATTTAACTCTTGCCGGATCCTGTTGGCATGACACAGACAGCTTTACCGTTAAAAAAGACGCATTACACTTTCTTGTTCTGGCTCAACGTATTAAAAGATGAGAGTCCCGTTGCGCTAAGCTCTGATAGAACTTCGCTCAGGTACGATTCAAAAGTCTTCCACGATATTCTTCTGTCATTTTGATCAGTTCTGAAATCTCAAGTCACGCTCGAGTTATTTGCGTGAGAATGTTGATAACTTCTTGTCAAACTTGTAAATCAAAGTACCACGCCGCACCAATCAGAGGCCTTCGTTCGTGGGCGAACGCAGTTTCTCAGAATCGAGGGGTTTGCGGGCAAGCGTTCCCTCTCTTCCCTTCCCCCTCCGCCTTCTTTTCCCTTTTTGCTCTCTCCCGAAAATCGATCTTCGCTAGGGCGGGAACGCTTGCTACGCAGTCTAGGTTTTGATTGGTCCATTGGACTGCCAGTGTCCATTGTGACTGGTTTGAGTGACAACCTTGATTTTGGGTTTGCGACGCTCGTAGCCTGCGAACAGGCTCCCAGCGAGCCGAACATAGCCAGGGTAGAAGGAAAACGCGAGGGTCACTTTCACAAACTCGGCTTTCTTCCCTCGCCGAAATTTTCCCGAAATTTTCCCGACTGGAGAGCCTGTTCACAGGCTGCGACGCTCGATGCAAAACTGCTCAAAGCGAGGTAAATAAAATACTCCAGCCGCTTGCTGGTGAACTAAAAACAATTTCTTCAAGTTGCTCACGTTGTCCATAAGTGGGTCAGAGAGAACGCATAATGAGAAAGAGAGTTTAATAAGGAATGAGATTTGGACGATTGGTGCGCGGTCCAACGAACTGAAAGTAAGCGAAAATGGTCATCATCTGGGAACAAGAGAACGAAGGTGGTGGAAAGGAGAGAGGCTAAAATCCGCTTAAATTCATTGGGAGTTGAATGCAGAAGCCCAACAGATCCTCTTGAATTACCCATGTCGTGTTGATGAAACAAGAACTGAACAAGTCGACTAACCTTAGATCCCGGTCCTCCTCACCAAAGCTATCGAGGTAGACTGAGCCCCATACACAGAACCGGTCTGCTCGGATTATGATGATCACTGACGAGAGCACGACTAAGAAGATTCCAGTCCCTCTCCCGCAATTCACGGCATGCTGCAAAACAAAACACTAATCTCGTTACACGTTTCAGGGCTTGCGTTTTTACGAAAAAACAGGGGATGAACACCCCCCACCAGTGTGGCCCGGGTTAGATTCTCAGACTCAGTGTGTCATATGTCATATGTCGTTGGTTCTCGCCCTTGTCCCAACGGTTTTTGTCCGGATTCTCCGCTCCTACACCACTTCACAAAACCAAAGCTTATATTTCAATAGGCCATTTCCGAGTTCTCTTTTGTCTCAGTGTTAAAACGAGTCTAAGTGCGACACCATTGTTATGAAAATGTGTTTTACCTGCATCTTCATTCTCATACAAAACGAGCTCATTTCCATATGAATAGTTTCGCACTTAGACTCGTTTTGAAACAGAGGGAAAAGGGAATTCGGAAATGGCCTATTCACTCGGGGAGGTTACGCACCTGTATACACTCATATTTGCCTCTTGCGTCAATCTCATCCTTGTTCTCCTTGCAACAGGTTCCTTGGAGACAAGTAAATTTACCGCAGACCAAACATACTGCAGGGTCATCTGGGGTGCTGCCGCACTTTGTGCATTTCCGCTTCCGGTAATGCTGGATCAAACTGTCATTAAAGACAAGAGAAATGTCATCGAAAAGGTTATTAAGGTGGCTCATCTCACTTTTTCAGAGGCTCACCACCCTAAGTTTAAATTATTACTTCACAATCCAAGGTCGGTTGAGCAAACTTATTCGAACATTTACTAGGGATTGAACAAATTCTCCGCAAAAGTAGATTTGACTGGCAACGATGTTACTATAGAAACAAAGGATGACATCATAGATTTTGAATATCAGTAATTTTCTCGAAATCGGGACCAAAACTTTTAATACGACCGAATGTAATGGTCTTTTTAAAAGCACCAAGTTTGTGAAGTCACGAGGGAGAAAGGGACTTTTGTATTGCCAGACAAACAGACAGACAGACAGGTCGTCAGGCAGGCAGCCAATTAGTTAATCAAGAAAGTAGTAAGGAAAGAAGGGAGGGGAAAAGATGGGGCAGGGAAAGGGTGAGGACAAAGGAGAGACGGTAAACAGGGAGGGGAGGGTGAAAAGGAAGAGGGGGAAGATCTGGAATAATTAAAGAACTTCATCTCTCCAGATGTGCCGTCCGTGGGGCAGCCGTCCAGTAAATCTTCAGATACCTTTATCATAAGCTCTGGGAGAGACGTAAAGTAGTTCTCATTGCTTGCGTACCAAAAGGCGTTACAGAGACTTATTGAGTGGATAGATATTAATCACGCACCTGTCGTATCGCTCAGGAAGTTGAATCAGTCTCGGTGGAGGCCACTGGAGCAAGTTGGGAAGAAGCTCCTACAAGAAAAAAATAGTCATCACACGCACTTGGATAACCAGTCACCTCCACAGGACGTTCAACATAGCGAACAACAAAACAAATCTAACCCTATTCCCATATATATAGATTTACCCAAGACTAAAAGCGGAGCTCCTATTTTTGCTGGTTCTTAATAATTTTTCTGAAATAAATAAGAATAATTAAAAAAGACAACTCCAATTTCCGCTAAGAATGACCATAAAATATTTTGGGGTTAGGTGCACTTTAAGCGATCAAAGCAATAGTCGGTATCATCATAAACAAACAAAAACAAACACAAACAAGGTAATTTACCCTGGTTAAAGTGACCCTCCTCTGCATGAAGCAAAACAAAAGACCTTCACACCATTGTCGAATTATTTTCTGCGGCTTGGACTGAGGCCACTGCAGGCAGCTCACGCACGAAAAGGACTCGGTACTACTTGTGGATGGATCACACAAGCCGAGGGTTGAGGCAAGCACACGGAACTCGGCGTCGCTGTCCTGAAAGTGAAATTTGATCTGGTCAGAAAGCTGTTCAAATAGGTGGTTTTCATTGTCACGCCATCAAAATATAAACTCGAAACCATGCAATTAAAAAATCTGATAAATTCAAATGTTATAAAATATTAATAGGTAAACAACATCTCCAACTCTCGGGTCTGTGCGTTACACCATTCGTGAGTTATTTGCCGAAGCATTTCTCGCAAATCTATAGAGCTCAGTATGGAAACGCCATGTTGGTGCCCAGCTTGATGGGCACCAACATGGCGGCCGGAAATCCAAGAAAACATCTGGCACTGACATTTGCCATAAAAGCGACAGCTCATTCCTCACGATCTAGTGTATATACACATACACATCTTTCCTGATGCCTTTTAAACTGCAAAACTTTTGCGAAAAGACCTTTTCTTAGAGCACGACAACTTTGCCACGGTGCCATCGTGAGGTCACGTACGGCGGAAATCTCGAAAATTCAACATGCTGTATTTCAAACACAAAGGACACTATCTAGCTGAAAACCTGTGAATATGTGTATTTTTAGGATTTCTTTCACGTGGTGACAATGAAAATTACGCAGGCCGAGCGAATTTTGTTTTTAAAATTTTATGACGTCACGTGAAAACCAAGAATTCAATATTGTCGGGGATATTTTGATAGTGAGTCTTGCCTTAGAAACGGAAGTCTCCCTTCGTGCGCTCAATTCCTCACCCCCCCCCCCCCCCCGCCAAGTTTGAAGTGAGTCTGGATTTGAACCAAAAACTCCACCGACATGAGGTAGCTCTATAGAGGCCCGTGTTGACCCTGTGATTGTTTTTTTCTCGGTTACGAGTTCTTCGCGCAAAAAAGCAACCAATCGTGCCACATCATCAGTGCGGAGTTTTTCGGTCGAAAAATACGAGTAGAGGCGCTACAGGAAACGTATGTTTACTAAAGCTAGACTGAGTGCAACTTCAAAGAAATCTTGTTGCGAGGAGTGTTAGTTGACAGACTATCTCCTAAGACGGGTCAAACTGCAGTCATTACTCATGGGACAATAATTCATGAAAGATTTTACAGAAATGTTTGTCCCTTTTGCAAGACTCCAAAGAGAACAAAGAGAACAAAAATTCCAAGATCCTGAGTGTCGTAAAAACAAACCAAAGTTTCAAATTGGCCAATCAAAAAGGACGCAAACAATCCAGTGAACCAATCAAAACTAGACGTAATTACACTCAGCCGACACAAACCGCTGGAAAACGTGCGCGAGCGCGAGTCACGATTGGTTTTGGTTTTACTTCTGATTAGTTGAAAAAGTGGCACGAGATTTTTAAACCAATCATTGAGCACAGTAATACAAAAGCAAAGAATTTCTCTAATTACATTTGACACTTACTTGAAAACCGCTCCAGTCATGAATAGGAATGACACCAAAGAGCTGCTCGCAATTAATTACGAAGCAATAATGAAAAGCGCTTACCTCAAATTGTGGCACGTCCACATCATAACACAGGGCTGCCATGGTACAAGCTGAACGCAGGAACGCTAAACAGGAATCCTGCAGGGATCGCTCTACAGTGTGTAGAGACCATACTGACTGCGAGATCTGGATAAAGAACCAAAAACAAACACGAGTCTGACTTAAACCGGTTGACCCAGCTCATTTTAGAGATGGCAGACTGGAAAGAGCCGCAATTTTCGCGACTTACGGATAAGCCCCTCGATGCTTAAATTTTTAGATACTTCGATTTCTTCTCGTTCTCCGTACAATAGAAAAGCAGTGCAGAAAGAAAGGCATTGCTCGCAGTCTATGGAGACGGGAACCACAACACACTAACGGAATACGGCAAGACGTTTTTACCTCCATGAATTTATTGTCAGAATTTCGAAACAAACCCTCATAATTTGAAGCCATGTTGTTTGTACGGTTCGCAGACAGAGTTTGGGCCGCCTGTGCTCTCACATACCACTGGTTGCAAGTTTGTAAACAGTTTCTTCTACTTTGTAACGGTTCCTACTAACCCCTCCAGTGTGGTGATCGTCCTTGATCAAGGTACTGTTACCGAGAATGCGGCAGACATAACCAAGCAACAAATCAGCTGATAAAGGGGCTTGAGAATTCTCCTGAAAAATTAAAGACGTGATTAAGGACGTGATTCGAACCATTCTGACCCTTCAACGAGCAGCAGACCCTTGCCGCGTATACACCTTATTCCAAAATGGCCGCTGATATATGCACATACAAATTGGCCCTTGTTGCCTCGTTCAAGATAAAATATTCGTTTGATGTTTGAACTTAAAAACGAGGCAAGAAGGGCTAATTTGAATACCAGCAAAAGAATATTAAGATGGTAGCCATTTTGGAATAAGATGTATGGCACTATTTTCCATCAACATGCAGGAACATACTGATGGTATTTGAAAAGCGAACGGAGATCTCGGTGGTAATGTCATACTGAAGAGTTCCCTTGTATCGTTTTATTTTATGATTAAATAACCTCTCCACCCTGAAAATAATCTCTTCAAATCTTATTTAGGGTGTGTTTTATAGTGCATGTCTCTAATCCCGTGTAGACTGTTCACAGTCCGCTATTTTTTGGTATTTTTCCTCGATCGGAGAACTCGGTGAATGAATCGCGAGAGAACTGGATTTCAGCGCAAAACGTGAGGCACGAAGGGGTAGCATACCGTGAAGTACATCTACCCGTAAATCCTTTGAAGAAAGATATAAGCCATTGAAATATTTTCGCAATTTACAATACATTTTGAGCTGACCTGTGAAGCTGCTTTTCTTCCTAAGTCTTGCCACGAGAGTTTCTCATCCCCAACAAACTTGCAGCACGTGTCAACCAAAGTCTAGAACAAACACAGAACGTCACCACGCTTAGAATGACGACTTCAGAAAAGCTACCGCGGCCTATATACCATACAACTGCCACAGGTTAGTACCTGAGCAAACCACACTCACAGTTACCACAGCTTACCACACCCAAGGCTACTACCATACCATACAACAGGTTACCACATTCAAGGCCACCATATTATACCACACACAAGGCTACCACAGACTACTATACTTACGGCTATGACGGCATTACATACTCAAGGCTACCACATTAAAAAACTACCACACGATTTCACACGCAAATGACCCCACTTCACACAAAAATACTGTTCGTGTCACAAATAGGATTCAATTATTACCTGGGTAAACACCAAGTTGAAAACAAGTTGTACAAGGCACTTGAAGTCACCTGAAAGTATAGTAGCAGGTAGGTGATTCGCAACAACAAGAATCACAAGTCCACACCTCCCATGCCTCTGCCATGATTAAAGTTTTAACCTTTACAATTTCAGCATCCCTTTCAAATATATAGTGGATACCCGTTAACCAAAACACCAGAGGGCCACAAAGATCTGGCAGTAATAAGGGGGAAGACCCCTAACTACAAAACGGTTTCTATAGATGACTTCTAACCATTATATCTTGGGTTCCCTTTCAATCCTGGGATTGTTTTTTGCTGCTTTCACTTTTGGCATCTTTGACCATATTTGGAAAGTCACGTGACCAGAACTAAAAAAACGCTAAAAACTCTCACAGCTTACATCTTTCTCGAATGAAACCAAAGCCAGTGGATAGAGTGCATTCAGATGTCGAGATGGATGGCTTTTAAAGGAGCTACGTCATCGTTCGTGCGCTTTGACAAATTTAGCCAAAATTTTTCAAAGTCGTCATTTGCAATCCGTTTCAATCTTCTCCATCCTCAGCAATCCTTGTTCCTTTTTGGTTTAGTATCACTCCCTTGGTGTTTTTCTTCCTTAGCAAACCATTATTTTTAGGTCTCCTAAATTGTAAGGGTAACTTAGGTTGTCGAAGAAATAATTCAACATAGCGTGACGTAGTTCCTTTAAGTGAACACGCTGAACTCACGTTGTGAAAGCGCAGCCGGCCATGACAGCATCATTTGGATCAACAGTGACTGAGCATCTCTCAAGAGTAAAGGGCACTCCTGAAAAGTGTTTGTACCACTGCCAAGTAAATAAGAGCACAGCATTAACTGAAACTGCCTCAGTAATATAATTCCGTTGGCACGATGGAGCAACATCCAAGAAGTTACTTTTCTGAACCCCCCAGGGCAGGAGAATAGCACCTATGCATGTTTACGTTAGCATGGCTAGTTTGCAAAGTTGTCAATTTTGTTATGAACGAATTCCGAAAGCAGCAAAGACGAAAGAATCCCACGTGAAAACTGCATGAAGGTAGCAGAGGGTTGAATAAATGAGGTACACAAGGCTTAGTGGTACGTTTTAAAAATATGGCGTAATCATGCATAAGGCGATTTCCAAACACCCCGTATTTAGGACGAGAAACACTTCAGTCTTATGGCTATCCTGGTCGCAGAGATTTTCCTCTTTCTTCTGTAGCAAAGAAACCCGCTGCGGCGCGCCGAGATATATAAAAAGGGAAAACCTCTGGAAATAGGGTACCTCATGGTAGGAGCGGTGGCCTATTGGATTGCGCTTCACTCCATACGTAACCTTTATACTCCGGTGGAGAAAGGCAATGCGAGAATGAAGAGTCTTGTCCAGAAGCTGATCGCAGTGAAGCTACAACACGACTCGCTCGTCGATCTGGAGTCAATGCAGAAAGATCGCACACGCAAACGTAACCTTTACACTTGACTCTTAATCATACCTGGGAGACGACTCTCTGAGATCATCAGTGCAAGTCAGATCTGACCACACGGACAATAAAGGACCTACTAGTGTCTGGGAATGAAACTGGAATGCTCGCATCAGTGGACCTAACAACGGAGGTATTGATATTATGAGACGAAATCACACATAGGCGTTATTATATTAGTGGCAGTTTTGGCTGAGCTGTGAGACGATCTTTGCAGGGAAGGAAACAACACAAGTCCGATTGCCCCGGCCCAGCAAGCTTTTCCCCTGGGCAAGTGAAGGTGGAAGATCGGCGGCCCAATGGGCAAGGGAAATTAGGCTTAGCAGTCTTGTGACGGCAACAAATACTTACTGAAGACGGGGTAATTGGAAACTAAAATTTACTGGCCCACAGGGAAAGTGGCTAACGAACTAAGTCACGGATGACACATTTGAATTTTCCATCCTACAATTTCCAGGATTGTCGCTCGTGATTTAACACAAATTTCCCTAGTCTTCTGTTTTAGGCTATTGGTACCACTTTGGTGTTTTTCTACCTTAATTACAGACTATTTTTCGATTTCCAGGTTATTCTGCACATCGCAAAAATCACGACTACGATGCAATAAATTCAGAATAAAAAATATCAGACACAAGACACTGAAGAGGAAGGACCTAACAAACCACTCACCAAGACACGGTTTCCTTGGGCTTGAGAGTTTCCTTGCAGATTTGTCCACTTGCTCAAGCTCTACATTTGTCCTGCAAATCGATACCAATACAGCATGAGTAAACAATCTCCGTCTAAGAGTAATGCAGTACCACTGCAACACAGTCGTGAATTGCATAATACAAACGCCAAAACAATATTTAGCAATCATTCCATGAGCGCGCGATGGCTATGAGAGATGGTTGACAGCTGGCTATAACTTACTCATCTCCAACAAGTGCTAGTGGACTAACGAATATCTTAATAACTTGCTGCATTTGAACTGCCCAGTTGTTCGCATTGACGCGTACATCTACCATTCTTGTGTTCCATATACCATGATCATTTTTTAATAACTGGTATTATTGCATAGACGACGTAAATAGTGAGAAAGCTTACTCCCAATGCAAGACTCAGGAGACTGTGCAAACATTAAAGGAGCTGCGTCATTTGTAATCTGTCTTAATTTTAACCATCCTCCGCCATCCTTGTTCCTTTTTCGTTTAGTATCACGCCTTTGGTGTTTTTCTTCCTTAGTAAACTATTAGTTTTAGGTTTCCTTCATTTTAAAGGACCTACGTCACGATATTTTGAGTTCTTTTTTGCGATGAACCAAATTACCCTTAAAATGTTGGAAACCTAAAACTAATAGTTTACTAAGGAAGAAAAACACCAAAGAGGTGATACTAAACCAAAAAGGAACAAAGATCGTTAAGGATGGAGAAGATTGAGACGGATTACAAATCACAATTTTGAAGAATTGACGAAAAATGCACGAACCGTGGCGTAGCTCCTTTAAGATGGGCGCAGGTTAGTGAGGCTATTTTCTGACACAAATCTTTAATGGAAACGACTCAGTCGGTTTCTGTTAGTCAGAATGTACTTTTTTTAAGGGAAATCTACACTGCTAACAGCTTCACAAGTGACAAACCTGGCCATTCTGTAAAGCAGACTGAACTTCTTCTCAGCCGAGCATCTATGATTCTCTCCGTCCAGCAGAGACACGAACTCCACCACGGCCTTGATGGCAGCACCGAGAACATTGAAGTTGAGTGCACTGGCTGTTAGTTTAGTGATAGTCTGTTGGTGCATAATACGGTGCAGTCAGAATGTTACAACTTCTAAGGCTAATTTCACGCTGACCACGGTATTTGATTCGAGTTGATTGGTTCACTAGGTTGTCTCCATTCTTTGGTTTTGGTTTTACGACAGTCAATTGAAACTCGCCCTATAGCACGAAAACTGTAGCAGAAATGTATTTCTTTTTTCACTCTTATTTTTGTTATTTACTAAATGACAAAGATGGTCTACTTATTATTTATAAATCCCCCAGTTAGCGACTTTTACATTTACAAATAGAAAATCATTTTCACACGGCGATTTATAAATCACAAACAACTTGTCTTTGCGATTTATAAATCGCAATCGACTTGTCTTTGCGATGTACAAATCGCAATCGACTTGTCTTTGCGATTTACAAATCGCAATCGACTTGTCTTTGCGATTTATGGCAAGAAATTACAAGGGAAGTATATGCATAGAATGGAAGCTAAGAAAACTTTGCATAAGTTAAGGTACGTACATGAAGCTTGAATTTCCTAAGGACTGCATGAAGATCACTTGTCTGTGCGTTGTGACCTTTCAATGTACTCTGCAGGGGTCAATGTTAGAAAAACATAAATTGCAGTCTATGGTGGCAGCAGGTGAATATTTTATGGTTCTCGCAAATACTAAATCTGTTGAACATCAAAATTACAAAGGTAACGATTTTCAATAAGTGCATGCTTTTCAGGGGCGGATCCAGGATTTTTCTTAGGAGGGGGTACCACTAAGGAATGCGTAATTGATGGGTGACGTAAGCAGAATACTAGTTATATTAGAAAGTCGCAGGTCATCTCAGGGAGGGGTGCGCACCCCCAGCACCCTCCCCCTAGATCCGCCCCTGCTGTTAACAGTGGACTGCACTGACCACTTCACTCCTACTTCACTTGAGCTACGTCTTTGTTGGCCGCGTGGGTGGGGGAGGAAATGAGTGTAGCGAATATGTGCGACAGTGTAAAAAAATTAAAGATGTTGAGGAGTGCTTTCATGTAGTACTTTTTTCTGCGGTACAAGGTGGTTCTGTCTTTTTAGTCTGAATGAAACCCTGATGTGTGGCCATTCAAATGAAAGCTACTGGGCAGTACTTTTTTGGAACTGTATATTAGGCTGTACAAGGTGGTTTTACCTTTTAAGTCAGTCCATCAAAACCAAGAGTGTAACCATTTAAATGAAAGATATTGAGAAGTATTTTCATGTTCTGTTTTCTGTTTTCTCTTTTTCAAAGCTAAAAGCGGAGGTTTCCCCCCCCGTTTTCCACATTACTCCATCATGTTATCCCCGCACCTTCAGAAAGAACATTTATTCTATAATTAAACTGACACGACATACTGCTAACCTTGGACGTTACTCTAACAGCTGGAATAATCCGCGTGGGTACAATGGGCAGCACACAATTACCAAGTTGTCGACATAAGGGACAAGTAAATTCTCCATTTCGTGGATTGAACGGCTGCATTTGATGAGGAAGATGGTGAAGCTGGTTCGCATCTTCTTCCTGCAAGAGATTCACGATTTTTTCCGGTTTCCCCTATTAGAAACTTTAAATTGCGTTGATAAAGATCATTAGTTCTTTCGTCCGTCCGTCCGTTCGTTTGTTTGGTTGTTCTGACGCTCGCTCGTTCGTTCGTTCGCACGTCCGTCCGTCCGTTCATTCGTTTGTTCGGTTGTTCTGACGCTCGCTCGTTCGTTCGTCAGTCAGTTCGTCAGTCGTTCGTCCGTTCGTTCGGTTGTTCTGACGCTCGCTCGTTTGTTCGTTCGTCCGTTCGTTTGTTCGGTTGTTCTGACGCTCGTTCGTTCGTCGGTTCGTAAATCCGTTCGTCTGTCCGTCCGTTCGTTCGGTTGTTTTGACGCTCGCTCGTTTGTTCGTTCGTCCGTCCGTTCGTTCGTTCGGTTGTTCAGACGCTCGCTCGTTTGTTCGTTCGTCCGTTAGTCCATCCGTCCGTCCGTTCGTTTGTTCAGTTGTTCTGACGCTCGCTCGTTCGTCCGTTCGTCCGTCCGTTCGTTCATTTGTTCGGTTGTTCTGACGATCGCTCGCTCGCTCGTTCTTTCGTTCGTTCGTTAGTCCGTCCGTCCGTGCGTTACCTCATTCATTCAATATTCAGCCTCCACTAACAATGCTCAGTTTTTTGACAGAACTAAAACTAACGCTTTGCCACTCCGATTTGAAATAGCACGTTTCTTGATGGCATATGTTTACCGCAGACAGTAAACAAACAAGAACTATTCCTGGAAACGTGGTACCCTGCCAGAAATTGCAAATGTTTCGTTGTTAACTTCCCGTTAAAAGAAATTATAAATTTTCAGTTAAACAGAAATGGGCCAGGTCTAATCTTCTCGACAAACACGTCTCTTTTCTACAGATTGTACATATACCTGAAGAGACTTGAGGTACGTTTGCTGACAGTCTACATGAAGATGATGACCACATGTCTGAATATGGACCCCTCCTTCTGTGCCACTTGCAGATGCATCCAGACTTGGAATCTGTATTTGGATGAAAACTAGCACATCAGCTATGAAACAGGGAATACAAAATCGCCCCTCCCCAATTCGTAACGTGATTGCGTGATTTAAGTTTTCTGAACTCTCGTATTGGCTTAAGGCGGATCGTACCAGTTTTTCGTACGTGGGAAGTCTGGTGACGAGCGTTCGCGTCACGCGCGAGATAGTCCGCGATTTATAGCTAAAAATACAAAACAAATATGGCGGCGCGTGGGTTAATACACGCAAGGTTGCTTTTTTTTGAATCATACGAACATTTTGTTATGACCTTGGATTGATATTTTGCTCTTTTCTTCCAAAGTTGACACAGTCAAAAACCTGAAAACTGGTACCATCCACCTTAAGAAAGTCGCCAGAAATGTTCTATCAACTGGAATAAAGTTGCTGTTGTTTCAGCCAATCAGAAGAAAAGCAAAACAAAGGTTCAAGTATTTTTCCGCGCTTTGCATGTAACACTTTGCACTGGTTACATGCATGGTTTCGCGCGTTTTGCACCGGTTGCATGCATGTTTTCCCGCGTTTGCAGTGGTTGCATGCATGTTTTCTCGCGTTTTGCACTGGTTGCATGCATGTTTTCACGCGTTTTGCACCAGTTCCATATTTTCTAGAACTTAGCACTTCTTGCGTGTTTCTACTTTGAGTTCTCACTGGTCAATTGCTTATTTAACGTTCGCCTTGATTGGCCAGAGTTTGTTTACTGGTTTTAGAGAGTTGCTAGAGACACGGATTAAACGTGAATCATACCAAGTCAAAGCATCTCCTTAAATCCTCAAATCTGTTCCTGAATGATGTTTCGCAGTTGATGACACGAGCCTCTTCTTCTTCGCGGCTAAGAGGAAGCTGGTTGTGTCTTACATGAAGAGCCCTGTGCTTGAGCACTGTTGTAGAAGAAGACATAGAATAACATGTTTAGCTGGCTAGTAGCCTGCCACGCAGACGTCCTTTGGGATTCGTAACGCGTTCTTTCCCCACGGACGTCTGCTGAATCAAGAGTCCACTTCCGTTCACAGGCCGTTTAATTCAATTAAGGTGACCGAACACAGTTTTCGCGCGCACAAGGATAACACAACAACAAATATGGAGCCAAAAGAGTGATGAGTTTTTGTTCCAAGGCGATTTTATATGAGGCATTTTTCTTAAAATGATAGTATGTTGTAAACTTAGGTCTTGGTAGAATGGTATGTCAGAAAAAGTCAAATTTGGCAGGTTTTTAGTGTTATCGTGAGTACCGTAAGAACCCAGTTAACTGCAACGCATGCGTAGTTAGTCAAAAATTGAGATTGAACTCTTTAGGTCCAGTCTTTCCGAAATACGCGTATTTCTCGAAAACCGCTCGTTAGAATTTTACCAAGTTTGGTAGGAAAATACTTAAAAAAAACAAGAAAGAAAGCTGTTGCAAACATTTTGAAATTTGACAGAGGGAATTGTAAATAATGGAGTTATCTTTCAAGGACGAATAGCTAAAAATCGGTCTGTTAAAATTACATTAGAATAGTGTCCACTTGAGAGTATTGCGATAAGTTTGTTTCGGGCAAATGATAGAGAAAAACTAACGACTGAATTTTCCGCAAATATACAAAGCCCGATTTTAAATTGATGTTTACGTCCAGTCACGTTACCATGGCAACAGCGCACACGTCAGCGCATCATCAGTTTATCCTTTAAACTGATGTCATGCCAATTTTGAGGACCCATAGTTTAATGGTTTTCGAATAAAAGGCAAATGCAAAATAGGTTTCAAAAACTGTGTTCGGTCACCTTAAGGAAAACAATCAGTATTGACTCATTGTATGACAGCTGTCCTAACATGCTGCGAATCGTTTTCCCAAAACTGGAAAGTTACCTCTGATTGGTTCGTAGCCGTGAACGGAAGTGGACGTTCGATTCAGTAGACGTCCGTGGGGAAGAAACGCGTGACGAAGCCCAAAGGACATCTGGGTGAGAGGCTAGCTGGCCGGCTACTAATGTACAAATAATCTCACCTTAACGCTTATCCTGGGAGAAATGAATAAAACTGAACACACCTATCCTTGCCAATCACATTTTTTAGAGGAATCAAACGTGGGGTTTTAGAAAATATTTTGACGGAAAAGTCTTACCAGGCAATAACAAGGGCAGAATAAAATCTTAAATAAAACTCATGCTTAGAAATATGAAGAAATTGAAGGAACGCGGGCGATTTGTAAATTCCATTGGATGCTTGTTTGTAACATAGAGGGAAGCCTTTAATAATCTTCGGGAGAGTATGCGAAATTAAAAGAAAACGTTGCGTAACCTGCGCTAGGTTGTAGTAGAGCCACGAGGCCGATAGGCCTGCCCTCTGTGGATGTTGATGTCTGCCCACAAATAACACAGTCAAACAGTTCTTCAGCCGCTTCGCTCGCGCCGTCTACAGCCATCTTCTCTAGCGCATCTGAAAGGATTGGCAACATACAATGTCATTTCAAAGGACCTAGCTTATGGTATTTGTTGTAGGTAATTCTGTTTATTTTCGTTAACCAAGGGATACCTGGATCTTTCTCCAAGGCTTTCTCCATAAAACTCTTCTGCTTCGATGCAAACTCGGCTAAAAGCTTTTGCTGACGTTCTCTCGCAAGCTTACGTCTACAAGACAAACCGAGATGACTTTATTAGCAATAACAGGTTTTTTTTATTTCGCTTCGCTTATTTGTGGCCTTTCAAGACCGGTTAGACTTAAATGTTTTATTTGGAAGGTATTTTGCATCTTGAACATTTTAGGCGCTGGGAGATGCTGTGGTTTGCATTTATCTTTGGTTCAAAATTTTGCAAACCAGTTTTATTTTCAGTCATCATTGTCTTGCATTCATTATCATAACCTGAAATAAAAGGAACTAGAATTCAAACTGGTTTGAAAACTTTTGAACGTAAGATAAATTTTTTATCACAAAACGCGTGAGAACAAGTCTTTCAGAACACTGCAATGGAGGGGAGGGCATTTTACGGAGGGCTCTGCTTGTACAATTTGGAGAAATGCACTTACTGAGAGAGAAAAAGGTGTTTCAGATGTTAGGGTATCCAAAGAGATTTTCCCACGCCTGTCATGAAGCCGAAACCAAAGTATGCACATACCAATAGAAAAAACCGACAGAAAAAGAACTAGCTGCTACCTGCGCATAGTCCTGGCTACAGAATCGTCATCGCCATCAGGAGAGGAGGGACTGGTACTAGTATGAGCAGGTGTTGGTTGGAGCTTGCGCAGTGCTGCAGCATTCTCGGGACTGGATGCACTAATCACGTCTAACAAGTCTGACAGGAACTGAACTTCGTCACCATAAGCTGGACTCCTGCTGGTATGGATAGATGGATTACAAATTTCATCTACCAAGTTGACAAGTTGGCTACCTAAATTTTTCGTTATTTGCAATCCGTCTCAAACTTCTCCATCTTCTCCATCTTAACCATCTTTGTTCCTGTTTGGCTTAACAATAACAATAATAGAGGTGTGCGATGCAAAGTGGGTGGGTCAGGCTCTTTAAGGTGTGCCAGGGGTAGAGTAAATTTAGACTTGATGCTGTTTTTCTGTGTATCAGATGTACGAAACTAACAAGGTAGCCCAGCTGGTTGGGAGCCTGCTTCAAATGTTGATTATGCAGGCTGTGTATTTAGTAAAGTCGGGTCGTTTGGGTCTCCTTCTTTGGAGATATTAAAGCTTCCAAGACGCTTTCAAAAGTTGCAGGGCACGTATCGCTCGGTGTCTTTGTTGCTGACATGACGGCTCATTTAGAATGCCCGATCACATTATAAATTATCATAATGACGCCAATAATGATGTGAAAAATGGTAAAACATTCTGTGAAGGTTAGGCCCGGTTCAGACGTCGATCTTTTCGTGACCCGAACTCAATTCGAATTTGGACCGACCCAAATTAACAAAAGTACGCCTGTTGATTCAGACGCCGTTCTTTTTGGCCGTTCCTAAATACAGTTCCAGTAAAACCAGTCAAAATAATGCAAAATACATTAAAATAATTTATGCATTAGGATCGGTCCATGAAAAGGTCACGAAAAGTACGGCGTCCGAATCAAGCCGTTCCAAAGGCGTTCCAAAGGCGAAATTCTCGGCCAAGCCAGGCGGGAAGAAGGGGTGAGCCGTTCCAAATTGAAATAGCCGTTCCAAATTGATTCAGACGCCTGTACTTAATGTAAGGAATAAGGCTCGGCTCATGAAAAGATCGGCGTATGAACCGGGCCTTAGAGGTTGCAGCTAAATTCAACCAACAGTTCTACCAAAGGGCTACCTTGAAAATAAAGACGCGTATCATTGCACCTGACCGGTTTGGCGGTTTTTTTGTTCCAAAACCAGCAATAGGCGGCTCTTTTTCTGTGGGGCTACAGAATCGTTTGTAAACCCACCTTGCTGGTGATGATGTAGTGGAATTGGTCATAACCGACATCAAGTTCACCAATAAGCTCAAAATACTCTGGTTTATTCCTTCTACCGGGCATGCACTCGAGTCCTCCTGGGAGCCTCCAGATGACGTCATCGAACAGGAGCTTGTTTCCATGGTGACATCACCTACAGCCTGTTCTAAGTCAGGAATTGTCTCTTCCTTGTCCAAGTGCAGATTAAGGGCCATTTCGAGGTTTCCTCTGCAAGCCCTCAAAAGGTTTATTGTGGCACCTGTTGAAGAAAATCACCGGAAAATTTGGGTTGTAACTCTGGCCTAAACAAAGTAGCAATATATCTGGATCAATAAAACATGAGACAATCACGTACACAAGTATCAGGAGATGACACAATGAAAAGTTCACACTAAAAAAAACTACATTTAATTGTATGTGTTTACCCTCCGATGCATTGGTTAAACTGATGAATTGCTGTACCAGTCCTTGAAATGACGCTGTGTCCCTTATACTCCAGCCTCTTCTAACTTTTGACTCAGCTGACAGAATATCAAGAGATTCCTTGACACTAATCTTGGTCCACTGTGGAGCAGATGGACTTGAACATTTGCTCTCAATGTCTGCTAATTTAAAATCAAAGAACAATTATCTAATTCAGCCTCTTCTGTGTGGCTCAACGATTTCTGTCTGCCAGGCTAACTTCTAGCCAAGCGCAAAAACAGTTACAGGTGTGTATTTTATTTAAATTG
The DNA here is from genome assembly GCA_947652115.1 of Blastomussa wellsi. NCBI lineage: Eukaryota > Metazoa > Cnidaria > Anthozoa > Scleractinia > Plerogyridae > Blastomussa > Blastomussa wellsi. The sequence continues at coordinate 4,401,917 of OX393566.1, read as the reverse complement.
GCAGGCACAAATAGAGAGGTTTGGGTTTTGAGCTAAGAGTCGCCGGTTACATAATTCTGTGCAGAAAAGTATCAACATCTGGGAGCAACCTGAAAAATGTTAGGTTGGGGGAGGGGCACTGGTGGCTATGGACTTTCATCCCATGGGGGAGTAGTGTGCTACTCCTTGTCGCCTTGGCACGTGTCCGTTTCAGAAACGGTCTATGCCATTTTTTCGACACTTAGAATTTTTTGGCTATCATCGAATTTTTCCCACAAAAAAGAAAGAAAAATTGTTCGTCAATGACCAGAATCGAACCGTGAACTTCTGACTTGCCAACATCCCTATCTCACCACTACACTAAAGGCTGATCCGCCAAATCCCCACAAAATTTCATTATAAAAGATGACTTTCTTAGTCTATTTTACTTACAGTATTGCCCTACCCAACAAATAAAGCTAACCACAAGTAAACCAGTGTGAAATTGAACAATTAATCATTTGGTAAGTGTGTATTAATTGTGTATTATAATAACAAAATCAATGCGTGCGCTCTGATTGGTCAATCAGCTGTGGTTTATTGTGCCTGTAAACCCATGGAAAAACCGCGCGTCTTCTGAATTATTATGCGGCTCACTTAGTTTAAGATCTGTATCTAAGCTATTCCATAAGCTAACAGCTCTGTACTGGAATGACTGCTGACCGGTGGCTGTTCAAAATAAAGGGATATTTAACTGTTTTGAATTGCGTGTCACGTGACCAAAAGCTTGGCCCCTAGTGACTAGCTTGGATCTAAGGTAATCAGGGGCGCAACCCATGATACATTTAAACGCAAAAACAGCGTAGTAGAGCGAGTTTGAATTGAGCGTCCTAAAACGAAAAGCAAAGTAATTATTTTTGCCAATTACAAAGAACGGAGACCAACCAGTCAACCAAAAACTCAAAGTGAAAACCGCTCCAATGAAAACCAAAGTACGCGCAAATTACTCGTGACACTCAAAGGAAAATGGCTCTGGTTCTGGGCAGCCCAATAACATACCTCTTCCGCTGTCATCACCTGTGTCCATCGGTTCTTGAACAGCCTGTACCACATGATTAATATTTACCACCATGCTGGTGGAACAAAATCCCAAGTCACTGATGGTCTTTGGCCAGCCAGTAGGAACATGGTGAGTCTATACAAGACACAAAGTAAGGAGAAATCCATCGGGGGAGGTGAGGGGAGTAGGGGAGGTGGGGAAGGGTAAAGCAGCTTTCACCTCCACTCCAAATCTGAAAATTTGGAGAAGAGGAATACTTAAGTTATTCATCTTACCCTGAACAACCACTCATGGTATTTGTTTAGATACATCAGCAACATGGATAGTTCCAAGGGCTGCAAATATAAAATACATTTAAGCTGAAGCATGAAGCTTACTTTTTCAAAAGCTACATAAGAAAAATCGATTATTGAGGGTTGCATTCTTGAAGGACATATCATGCCATTTTGAAGGTTATGTTAAAGATAGCTTTTCTTCATGTCCTGGTGTAAGACCTCCAATGGCCATGCAATCAGGAGAATGGTTGCTAAGATTTTTATCGTAAAGAAATGTTCAACAGAGTGTAGAAAGTTATCTGGAATTGCTCTGGTTTTGCTTCCCCTTGCTCTGTGATTGATTCAAAAATTTCCTGCCACTTTTTCAACAAATCAGAAGTAGAACCAAAACTAATTGTGACTCATGCGTGCACGTTTTCTTGTGCTTCATGTCAGCGACATGTATTTTCTTCGACTTTTAATCGGTTCACTGGATCGTCTTTGTTCTTTGTGATCAACCAGAGTGATTCTTGGTTTTGGTTTTACGACATGCAACCAAAAAATGTCTTCTTAAAATTACTTAGTTGTTATTTTTCTGGAAATCTTGAGGAAGCAATTTCGCCTTGCCTATTTCCCCAACATGCTCCAAATTCCGAGTTCCCCTTTCCCTCTGTTTCAAAACGACTCCAAGTGCGAAACTATTCATAAGGAAATGAGCTCGTTTTACATGAGAATGAAGATGCAGGTAAAACACATTTTCATATGAATAGTTTCGCACTTAGACTCGTTTTGACACTGAGGCAAAAGAGAACTCGGAATTGGCCTATTGTGCTGGCAGTCATGCACTACATGCACAAAAGACATACATGGTTTTCATCACTTGTGAGAGCCAGGCTTTTGGTTGGTATCTTGAGTCTTTCTGAAACTCTACAATATGCAATAAAAAAAACGTTAGTGGTATCAAAGTTACTCTACAAGTTTGTTGGTAACGTTCAAGAATGTGGCCTTACAGGCGCATTGTCACGAGCATCAAGAGCCTAATGACGTATTTACACCAATAGAAGCCTGCAAACCGTGGTCCAGTATTGGTGAAAAACTACTATACCAGTGTACTGCCAAGCTACAAAAGAGATATCACTGTGGCTTCAAAACAAAACTAAAAGCTTATAATGGTTCCGTTCTTCTTGCAACAGTTTATTGCACATTCTGTGTATGAGCAAAAGAACTTAGTCATACGTTTAGCACCGTTTTACAGTCGAACCTCTCATTACAGACAACTCTCCAATACGGAAAACTCTCTGGTACGGGCAGTTCCCTGTGTCCCGACAAAATTCTCACATATTTTCTTTAAAGAAAACCTCCATAATACGGACCCTCTAATACGGTCAACGGACGCTACATCTCGGCCCCAGAGAGCGAATACATATAAACTTAACCTCTTTATTATACATGGACGCTCTGGTGATCAGGTTAAGCTAATTTGTATATGTACAACTTCCTGGTGGCAGTTACACAAACATTGGCACAATTCAGAGATAACAGTACCATAAAAACGTGTGACAAAGGCGACGAAAAGGGAAGTATTGCAAGGCTAAGCTTTACAAAACATAACGCCGTGACAGTGGCCAATTCATTCTAAACTTGACACAGCGCTATAAAACTGTTTTTGATCGCTTGCGGTAGCACTAAGAAATAACAGGTGTAATTATAATAAAAGCATGTAGTGACCTCTGTAAAACGGACAACACTCTAATACAGACACTTCGCTCTGCCCCTTCAGTGTCCGTATTAGAGAGGTTCGACTGCACTACGAGGGCAAAGATTCTCGTGGAAGTGTCCCATTAAAAGACGTAAACGTCCATAAGCATTGTTTCGGGTGTTTGCCAAGAGTTGATGTCTTATTTATTCTTCCAATCGAATTACAAAAGTAAAGGTTACCTGACAAGATGCCTGGTGAGCTTTGTGATGAGATCTCGTCTGTGAGTTGGTTGTTGTTCTATCAGAAACTGGATGTGCTGGAGCTGGGCTATCTTCTCCTGGGCACTGCTTTGGTTCTCTGGCATTTGAAAGTATATATTAACCTTCTCAAGTTACTCATTGACAATTTATCGAGTGAAACAAAGGAAATTAGTACCGTGACCGTGGCTTGGAACTTGGATAATTAATAATTAATATTTTATTTCTTCATTTTCTCCATAGTTTAAGATTTGATTGAGAAGATATATCAAACAATCGAGAGAGGTTTTTGTTATTATTATTTTCATTTATTTATTTATGTGCAGTAAAGATGCATAGTGCAAAACTAGGGAATCACCTTAATAAAATAAGTTCAAACAGTGAGAAAATCCCTTTAAGAGCTTCCTGGTCCGTAAAGGGACAGACTAACAACTGCACAATATATCAGCTAGAGGCTACGTTGCTAAATTCAGAAAAATATTGATTTTCAAGTACAAAAAGTCTGACACAATCATTGCGAATGAACCCCTGAATTAGTAAACAAACAGTACGTGTGTACTTACGAAGGGCACTATTGAGCACGCCATTCATAAATGGAAGGAAGGGTTCAAACAGAGGAGGCTTCATCAAGTGTGGATTGTAAAGAGCGTCTGCCATAGCGGCACAGACATGATGAGGGGAGTCTGTACCAGGGTGCAGAGGAGCATAGGGGTCTATGGAAGATAAACATTTGATTAGAGAAAACACTGTATTATTCAGCAAGCAAGGTACATGTACTTGTCTAACGCCATTCAGTTTCGAAATATACAAAGATTTAAATGGTTTGTATGAAGGCCAAAGGAGATTAAAGAGAGGGAAAATAGCTGCTTAGAGCTGGGGGATGCAAGTGTAAACTTTCAGTTCCAAGAGCTGGAGAGCTTCTGTCAGATTTTTGGCTGGTTAGTGGATTTATCCCCTAACTCCCTTTAGTACAGATAGGAACACAATGGAACAGGGTTCGCATGCTCTTTCAGGCCTAAAATTCAAGGACTTTTCAAGGACTTTCCAGGATCCTAATTTGAAGTTTCAAGGACCTCTTTTTGGCTCAATGTACATAATGAGAACGAATATTTTATGCATTTCATTAGCAATTCAAGACGTTTATATACTCTGTTCACAGGCCGGAACATTTGCTTCACTGGCTTTGACGCTGTTCAATAAAAAGTCAAGGAATTTCAAGGATCAAAAACCCAATTTCAAGTACTTTCAAGTACTTGAGATTGTACAAGGATTTTCAAGATGCGTACAAACCCTGATGGAAGATTATTTTTTAAGTGCCATAAAACGAGCCTTGGCATTAATAATAAAATTAATTTCAGTTGTCTTTAGTCATACGATAAACGGGAATCTGAATCTGAATCTGAATCTGAATCAGGTAAGGCAAGGTAACCTGACTCTTCTATGCTTAATTTGCTTTGTATTATTTACTACAAACAAATCCTACCTTGTTTCAATCTATACATCAGGTCCCTGTTCAAACAGTGCTGGGTACTGATCTGGTGGAGATCTTTAACATCCTTGCCTATTACCAAGCAGTTTGCATTTGACGTGAATACTGATTTGCTTTACCATGACTACATTTCCAAAGTTTGATTTGTTAGCTGTGCTACTTGAAAATATGATTCTTGTCAATCTTCAAATTGCAAACCATTTAAAACTCCGAAGGTCAATAACATAGTATAAATATTTTGCAACGTGCTTCAATCTTATCCAGCTTTGACCATCAACTCTCAATCTTATACTCGCTAGACCGCTATATTTATTTTCCTAACATCATTAATGAAGAAAAAGCCTGTGATATTTCTTCGAAAAACAAATTTTTAATTTTATCACAGTCAACTTCTTTCGTCCCTTTTTTCTCTCTTGGATTGTGATTTAAGAAACAGCTCGTAATATTTGAAAACAATAAATTAAAGCGTGTTTGTGTGTGTGTCTTAGTGTTAATGGTGTTTCTTTTTTCTGCCTACCATTTCAATTTCATGTTTAAGCCTGTTACAAGGTCCACGATAACGTACGTTTGCTCAAAATGGCTAAAAATAATAACACATAAATGCAAAACCAACAAACCATAAGTTTCAAGAAAGTCAATACAGCGGTCCACTATTATGCAGCCGATCTCCTTTGACTCATCACTTGCACTTGTATCAGGCAAGGAACGCTGAAAAAAATACCCAAATTTTCCCATCACTGAACAGTTATGAATTTTCTCTGACAGCAAACAGCACACTCATCGATTTTAACTTGTAGCCTTACAAATGGGAACTAAATATTACTTCTGTCTGTTCACTACAAGCAGTTTAAGAGAAAATAATTAATCCAAGATTCCAAAAAAAAAATACCTGTGGGTCTCATTCTTCCAGGTTGAGCTTTTTTTTACAACAATTGCAAATTATTGGACAAGGAGCTAAGACTTACAAGAATTGGTGTTTTCGGATTTTCCATTACCGCCAGCTTTGTAAGATATACTGCAAGATGCACTGCATCTGCCAAGGAATTAATGTCCTCTATGGCCTGGAATTAGACAGTCAAGATAATAATTAATAACAATAATAATAATAATAATAATAATAATAATTTACATTAATATACCTCTATATGGATATATTCAGTTGCGCTTCACAATAAATCAAAGGCAGCAATTACCTAGCCATTAAACTAAGTTAAAAGATAACATATGGATAAAATGTTTTTTGATAAGGCTAAATTAAAAAAAAAATAGTTTTAACAGCAGTCTTGAAAGTGTCCAATGTCTTTATGTTGCAAATTGTTGAAGGCAATGCATTCCAAAGAGAACATGCAGCTGACTGGAATACACGATCGCCAAGGGTTGGACGGGTCTTGGTGCTAGGTAACTCAAGTAATAAAGACTCGTTTGACCTAAGAGAGTGCCTGGATTGCTTTTTGATGCTAATTAATTCAATCAAATTAACAAGACCTCTCAAGGCTTCATCCAAAGAACAAATTGAAGGGTATATGACAGGCATATAAAGTTATGTTGTCATGCCGAGTTAGGAAAAAAATAATTTAAAGGATTAAAAGACTATTAACAATCAAATGGTAAAGGATGCATTGAAAAAGTTGCAGTACATAAAGGCATTTTTTTATGGCCTAAAATCTTTACTCCAATTTGCCAGTTACTTTTATGATCGAATTTTCTTCTTTGCTTGATCAAATGGGATACTGATTTGAACATTGCAAAACCAAAAAAATTAGTTAAATCCAAAACATTTGGTATGGTTTATATGCAAATGCAGCCATAACACTACTGCAACAAAGAATTCATTAATTTGTTATTCACCATACCCCGCCAGGTATTTCGTCCACTTTAAGGGCTAACCCATATACGGCCGCTCTCATGTGGCTTTGATAGCTCAGTTGGTAGAGCACTGCACCGGTAACGCAGAGGCCGTGGGTTCGAATCCCGTTCAAAGCCTGAAATTTTCTTTTCAGGTCTTTGTTGCAGTAGTGTTATGGCTGCATTTGCATATAAACCGTACCTACTCAATCGCTACTGTTGGACATTCATTAATTTGCCAAAACATTTGGTTTTTATCTTGTGTTAAAAGTTTGTTTAGCCTTTAAAATAGTTAAATTTTCATTTACATTTCACTCAAGACATTTTGTTTTTGTGCTTTCTACCAGACAGCTACACAATCATGCATGCTGACAGCTCTTGGGTCAGCATACACAACCTTGAAGTACCTTGTGAAATATGAAAAAGAAGATGCCATGCAGTGTCTTGGAGTGAAGAATCTTTGTCAATCCACAAAACTTCTCAGGGAGTGGTTTAAGAAGCAGAAATGGGGGCCATAATTGTCCTTTCTGAGTTGGGCCATTCTTGCAAGAACTGGAAGTGTACAAAGGGATGGAAAAGGGATTTAACATTTCACAATTATTCTTACAGCTTATAATAAAGCCTAAAATAGCTTGATTTTTATAGTTTTTAAGCCAATGTTGATGCTGCTGTTAATGAGCTAGCTGATTGTTTAAGAATGCGTTGTTTGGTATACTTTGAGTTCTGAGTAACAGTGGCACATTAGGGTGCTTAAAAGAAGTTTAAGGTAAAAGCAGGTTAGCACTTCTATGGCAAATCCAGTTTTATTAGGATCAATGTTGAATCTAACAAAATTGCACTTACATCTCTTACCAACCGCATTTGCCACAATCCTGTGTAACAAAATATACTTACTTGGCTTTGTAGCGCTTCATAGCTGAATGTACGTCTTGGCGATGAAAAGCTCGTAACAACACAAGAACAAAATCAAAGTCGTTCTTCCACACAGTATCTAAGGATAAAGAAAATTAAGCACGACTTTCACTTTCACGAATTTCCCATGAACACTTAAGTCTGAACAATTGATCACATGCATCAATCAATGAATTGGTCATTCGATCGATTGATCAATCAAGCACATTATTCATCCATGTAACATATTATGAACTCAGGGAGCTCGTTCAAAATACGTACGGCAGCATGTGCAGAGTGAAAAACAAATATAGCATAAAAATAAAATTATAGGGTACAAGTCAAAATACCTTTGGGTACATAGATACCCTGTTGCATTGACCCACTCTCAAAGCTTGGGCCTCTGTAATCTGCCAACTTGAATAAAACATTCAGCAAGACAATGAGATGTACAAAGTTTTCATCAACTGTAATCATGCATAAGTCAGGTGAAAGATGTTATAGGGGACTTGGTAAACAATCTTCAATCTTAGGAGGCATTTGACAGAGCAAGAGCACTAAGCATTCGAGCTATGGTAGTGATACTGAAAAATTCACAATTCAGCACCTCATTGAGTGTCTTTTCAAACTCCTGTGTATTGTGAGATTGCCCTGGTTTATCTGGGATGTGAATGATGTCAAGGAAATTGTGTAATCTAGCAACTTAAATCTCTGTCATGGAAGAGTGCAAATGGTCTATGGCACAATTTATAAGAATTAAAGCTGTAATCTGCTCGTACCAGAGTGGTAAGTATCACTTTCAATTGAAGAAAATGTTACAAAGTAAAGGTCTACACTCAGACCAAGAAGCTTATACCAAGTCAGGGCAGTTTCCTTGCCATTAAGGGACTAATAGTATTTCTAACCTCCCCCCCCCCACCACCCCGGATAGGATGCCAGTCCTTTGCAGGTCACCCCTAGCATTTTTGTGGGGCTTTCTTTAGAGTTAATTGATACCCATTTATCCTTCTGAGCAGAGCCAGGCTGCACAGTACTTGTTAGCAATTAAACAATCTTTGCCAAGAACACAATACAATTTGTCCATGTGCACAGCAGTTTTCATTTTCTCTCAGACTATGCAAGTTCCAATGAAATTCATTCTTACTATGAATTCACACTCATCAACTGGTCAATAATGTAAACTACTGGGTTGCCAGTAATTATGTTAGCTGAAAACATTATTTTTTTAGTTTATTTTACTTTAAAAGGATATGAGATCAACCAACTGGCTGTGAGTTTTGTCACCCATGCATAGCTGGGCGATCATTTCCTGTCGCAAGATTTCTGGATCACTTAACCCTGCAAGATAGTGCAGAAAAATTACTGTATTCTTACACATATACATGTGCACATGCAGTAACCTGATGTCCAATGCACAATAACATTTTCAAAAAAGCGGAGAAAGAGAACTTATGTGGCACTATGAAAATAATGGTGTTCACAAGGTTTGTTTCGTGCACCTGACCCTTAGATCTAGTTTCTTGCAGTTGTTTGCAACCAGTCATTTACTTATTCCGTTGCTTTTAGCTTGCCTGCAGCTTGTTCTGGAGCTTTTTGCCTTCACCACCCTTCCTTCTTGATGTTTGGGTTAGGTAAATATTGGTTGGTAATTAGTACTCCACAGAGTGGCGCAGTGAGACTGCCTGGTGGTGGCTATGGATACCTCCTTTCAGGACTGAGCTAGACGTTGCATGGCTCCACCAATACTTAGGCACCTCCTCTCGTGCGCATCTATTGGCAATGAGTGTAAAATATATGGTGTCCACCACGTTTGTGTTTGTAACTAGTTATTCATTATAATTTGTATCGATCACTGTACCTAGATGTAGTCGAGTACTAAGGAGTGTGATGAGTAGTGTCAGCATCCCTTCTGCCATGGACACTTCTGTGCTACTGTCAAAACTAGGAGGACTGGACACAACTGGCACTCCAAACTTAAACCAGTGTCGAAGGCTAAAACTGTAAAACAAATATTAAACAAAAAAAGCTTACTAGTAAGCCCTCTCAAATTTTGCTTTCTAGGCCAGTTGCAAACATTCTTGTCTAAGTCTGATCATTTTTCACAATTTAGTTGGCAAAAGGTGCTTGTCCCAGAGAAATGGATTGCACTTTTTCGAGACCTGCCCCACCCTTCCTAAACTTCATTATCCACTGCAGGACATTTGTATTTCATGGCATATTGCAATTCCTGAGTAATAACTAAAGAGACATTAATTTATAGCATGGTTGAACAAACCTCTCAATCATTGTGGTAATGAAGACTTCTGGATCCAGAAACATGGCACACACCTGTATGTACAAGATTAAGTGAAAGTTCACCCATATTCAATAATCAATTGCAATAATATTTTCCAAGCAAAACATTTTTAGAAGTGAGTTGGCAAATCTGACCCAAAATGTTTCATTGGTCAAAAGTGACATACTGTAACCAGAAAAAACAGTTGCCATTAAAAGTAAAACTACACGCTAAATCCATCAAGCTTCAAAGGTGGATGCAAATAGTAGTAAGTGAATTACAATCCTTGTTTATTTTAAGTTTTGTTACCTCTTACCTCCTTCCTACCTTGGTAAACTACAAAATACATTAATTACTTCAAGGTTTCCATTATTTTCATTTGAAGGTAATGTTACACCCTTCCAAAAGATGATCTAATTACACTATAAGTCATAGACTATATTACACTGTAAGACTGCAGTAACAATGGTATCTAGCAAATAGATCTATTCTTGAAATCAAAAGTTCTATTCTTGCCTATTGCTTCTCTATTTAAAAGGAATGCCAGTTCATTATAGTTTATTAGGCACCCCTACCAGGACAGTTATGATATTTTGATAACCCATATGGCAAGCTGAAATCTCCAGAGTCAAGTGAGCCAATGTTGAGCCTGAGCTGGGCTTTAGGAGGACATTATGAGAGTGTAGTGTTTTGTCCAACAAAACAACCCCACAACAATGGCCACACTAACATACATGCAACATCAATGCTGGTACACAAACCATCACATGCACTCACAACCACGTCTTAATCTTAACGATAACTTTGAAGATACCTCTTGTACGTGAAAAGCTTTAGGCAAACACAATTTGAAACTATGGCAGCTGTGACGTAACAATTGAAAGTACTCACTTGTAATAGGAAAATATCCAAATCCAGCATTGAGTTACAGAAATGGCAATTGACGTAAAGTTGAACTTGACTTCTGATCTGAGATCCATTACGCACCCATCTTCCAGCACGAATTTCACAAACAGCAGCCTGTGGAATAACAGCCACAAATTAACAAGTAAATCGCAATAATTCCAAATTTGTACCAGACAGACAGACAGACAGACAGACAGATGTGGGAGATGTGTTGGCCTAATTGTTAGCGCACTGGACAAGTTTTGGATCAGGTGAGTTTGAGACCTGGTCAGGGCACCATGTTGTGTTTTAACTTTGGCAAGACACTTTACTTCCATTAGGATAGTGCTTCTCTCCACCTAGATGGACTAGCTAGGGGGGGGGGGGGAGGGGAGTAGAAATACTCCTAGTCGCTTCATGCTAAGGAAACCTAGATAAGCTCCAGCCTGATGTGCAACTAGGTTTGAACGCAGACTTAACTTGACAGACAAACAGACGCTCGGACAGAAAGCAAAGGATTAACATGCCCGTACTTATGCCATAATTTCTGTCTATAACTACCTAGTACCTGAATGTGGAAGAGGTCCTCGCAAATGTTTCTGAGTAGTTCATTTGAGGGAACCACTTGTTCCAGGGGTATCCCAAACTGAGATACTGCCTATAAAAACATAACCAGAAGTATAAAATGTGGCAGGAGTGATTTAATCAACAGCACAAGCAAAGTTGAAGGGACAATGCAAAACCAACAAATCAAGTTAACCTACATGACACACTTTAAAATTCTTTGACTGTGAAGTTTATATATTCAATAATTGTAAAATTCATTAATTCATCATTCTAGTTTTAAGCACAAAGTTATGTCCTTTCTTAGTAATACTTACACGTAATTCTACATTTAGTATACAAAGTTTGACATTTTAGAATTATGGATATTTTATATCATTCATTATTTCTTTTATATTATAGATATTTATATTGTAATTACTGCGGAGCATCCCTCGCATGGTGTCAAGGGCGCTTTTTGGATGTTCCCCTCTCCATACAATATTAATTTTATTTTGTAATTTTGTAATTTTTTTTAATTTATGGAGTAAACTTAATAATAATAATAAAAAAAAAAAAAGTAGATCCAATGAAAAGGTACTATTCAGGTCACATGAATGCTCTGTAAACCCCAATACAAATCAAGAGTAGAATTAACTTTTGATACAAACTCCTGCTCAGCTAATTAGTATTCATTAACTTTTGATACAGATCTCTACTGATTAAAATGCAAAGAACAATGGAATCGAATTATAACAATACTTTTCATTCAATTTATTGTTTTCATTTCACAAGTAATCGGCTCGCCATTCTAAATGCCCATACAGATCTCCCGCTCATATTTTATCTGCTACATATTATGCAAATACCAAAATCAACAATAAATATAGTACTGTATTTTTTCATTTAATTTACTAAATAATATACACTGTAATTAGGAAACCTTGATTATTTGAACCTGAGTAGTCAAACATTTTAGTTACACTTGATGACTGGCTTTTATCAATTAATAGTTTGCCTTTAGCCAAATGCACAGATAGCATGTTTTCAACTGATAAAAAACTTTACATCCTGCTTACCAGACTTATGAAAGCAGCAAGGTGTCTGTGAAGAGGAAGATGAAATGTAACTTCTCCTCGCTGAGGCTGAAATAAAATAAATATACTTCAATCAAAATTACCAAGTGCAAATACTTCACATAATAAATATTAAAAGGTATTTACAAATCTGGAAGAAGAAGGCCCTATGCCACAAGAGCCAAATACATACATGTAAAAAATTAGTACACATTTGGGGAAATCAAAATCTGATAAAGATTGCTTCACCCGGCCCTTTTACACTTCCCAGGAGGTCAACCCCACGGGAAAGATAGTGATACACGAGTGATAACGAGATAAACAAACCTTGCTATCAACCTTCTTGTACCATCTGTCAAGAGCATCCACACTCCCCCTGATCATGTTTTGAACACACTGGACATTTTTCTAGTAGCAAGAGTTAGAAATAGTATAAGCTTGCATGTACTAAATACATGCAGTTATGTGAACAAAAAATTATAACACTCTCCTAACAGCTCAGTTCTTTTTGCATATTGTATTATTTTGTACATACTATTTAACTAATTTCTATTATCATCCAACACTTAAGTCAAGTTGAAGGCGAAAATGTAAACTAGATGTAATGTACAGTTTCTGCTGTTCATCATTGACAAGTAATATTAATAGGCAAAAATATAGTTACCAAAAAACCCTCATAGCATATACATGTAGTAACATCTATAAATTATATTTAATAGTTAATTGAAACTCTGCTTGAGAATTTTGAAATTACCGGTATTATCCCTTCTTAATCAAAATGGATAAATTAACACGCATTTTTTAATAAGCATTTGAAAAGGTTTTGTTCATTTTTTTAATTTTCTAAAGAATGCACGAGAGCTCCATCATAGGGCATGTCACTTAGAGAAACAAATTAAAGTGAGATATTTCATTCCACAATGATATGACACCATCCTGACCATGCTATGGGTAGATTTTAGTAATGAACTTTTGCACAATAACAACATTCTGTGATAGCTATGCATCTCTCACCTGAAGAAAAATGACACATGTATGACAGAGTATAATTTGTCGCAAACATACCAGTGCTGTGCACGCATTGACAAAGCTCCACAGAGGCGAGGAGGCAGCTTCTAACTCCACATAGAAGGCCTCGCAGTATGTATGTGGTTCATACTCAACATGCGTCAGCAGTCTGCGGCTGTTTAATAAGTTCATTCCTGGAAAGATAAAATTGTTAGAAAAAGATTATTTGGTCTTGATGTAGAATCAGAGGAGCCAGGTGCAGCTCTGGGTATAACTCTCGCCATGTCCAGACACCTTGGGAATACCACTTGCTGTCCTCTTTTCTCATACACCTCTCACATACAGTTTTATACTTCCCTTCTACTTTCACATTCCCTCCAGATGTATGTCTCCAGGCGTGGATTTGGGGTGAGGGGCTACCCCTGCACAAAGGTGAATGTTTCATTGGGCAGGGAGGTGGGTGGCTATATGGAGGCTGGCACTCTTATGTCAAATTTCTGTATCCAATGCAGCTTAATGTTCTCTTTTACTCATATTCATACTCAATTTTTCTTGGACAAGTCTATCCAAGGGGAAAAGGTGCACTGAGGTTATCTCTATGTTAAGCACCAACCCGTGAGACCAGATTTTTGCCCTTATTCGAGAAGACTAACCATTTGCGGATGTCAATGCAAAGGAAGCACATTCTCCTCAGTTATTTTAGGACCTTGAGTGTTAGTCCTGTCTGGGGCAGTGCCAGTCTGGTGCTGTAGCAACTGAGTTAACCAGACAGCAGTTTCTTATAACCTGATGCAGTAGTAGATATTTGACTATGAACTAACCAGTTAGGTGTTCAATAAACTTCATCCACTGCCTGATGAGATCAGCACTCTGCATGAACAGCTCGGCTATTGACTTGTGTGACAGAACATTGATGAAATCGCTAACTATTGGCCAATAACAATGGTTTTTGAGAGCACGGCTCTCACAATTCACCACAACATGATTTGAAATGGTGTCTGCAAACATCATGAAAAACTTAGCATTAACGAATGTAGAAATCATACATCAGTTACTAATACATATCACACTAACAGTGCTGTTCCCATAACACTGCTACTCGACCAAAACTTTTAATTCTTGACAATTTCTTCGAAAAATTAATTGCAACTTTCTGATGCCATACAGATTGGAGGCGATTATATTTTATTGTACTTGTGAAATGAAACAATAAATTGAATGCATAGTATTGTTATTTGATTCCATCATGTTTTGCATTATAATCAGTAGAGATCTGTATCAAAAGTTAATTCTACTGTTGATTTGTATTTACAGGGGTTTACAGAGCATTCATGTGACCTGAATAGTACCTTTTCATTGGATATTCCTTTTGAATTATTAATGAACTTTACAAGATAAATTACAAGGAGCCCGAAGGTTCCAAACCATGAGATCCACAGTGCCTGACACTAAAGCTTATATGAAAAAAGTAAGTTCACCTAGTCGCCCAAAGGCACCTGGGCGCCCTCAGAGCACATGGCCTGTTTTCATTTAAACTGGTCAAACAAAGTATAGGAACTGTGGGAGGCACCCAGGAGTTACTCTCTAACAGTTCTCAAGTCTGCCTTCCTCAGCTCCTGTATAATGATTGACCAGTTGAAACAGATGTCATTGTAAAGTTGTCAAAAGATGCTAAAAGTGCTAAAAAATGCAATAAAAACCTTTTTCGCTTGAGATGCAACTTACAATACAATACAAATACTTCAGATCCTGATTAATCCCACTTAAACTGACAGGACATTTCCAGATGGATTTGTAATTATTAATAATTTAAAATGAAGATTAATTAATAATTAATTAATTAATTAAAAGTTTATCACAATCTGTTCGTTAGTGATGTTTGCTAAAATTTACCACTTGAAGAGAACATTTATTTATGGTGTGTAAAATGGATTGTTTGTTAACTGTGACTTGATATTTTCATGGAAACCAGGATTTGACAGATTACTTTCATCATACATGTATTTTGTGGTTTTAGAACTGGTTTCTTTTTCCATTTTAATGAAATTTTACAAACTGAATTTATTAACAGTGACAATTTTTGCATTTTGAGAATTTTGGGGATGCATGTATACCACATTAAGCTGAACGGGGGGGGGGGGGGGGGGTCTCTGTAGTCTCTTAATACAAGAGGGTGCTAAAATTCTAATACATCCCATACCTCCCCTTCTGAATGTCACCAGTGTTGGTCTTGCCATGTCATGCAGGACCTTGACCATAACATGAAGAAGGTTCTGTTCATGCACTACTCTCTCAGCCAAGATTTTGTTACTGAACAACTGTACACTGACATGCACCACACGGTTTGACAACTGGTCGTCACTGTTAGAGTTATTGTTGAGAACCAGCACTTTGGCTATCTTCTGATAGTTCTGGCAGAATACTCTGGTAAATGCTTCCTGTTGGAAAGAACAAGTTTACTTATTTAGCAAAGTGTCTGAACAAGGAAGGTAAAGTTGCAGTCAAAGTTGAGGCCCTGTGAGGGTAAATTCCGACAGGCGACACGGCCCTGAAACAGCAACATGAAGGAGCTGAAATGCGAACGAACGACAAGCCGTTCAAGCAAAAATTACGACAGCGACAAATGCACCTTCCGAAACTGCAACGTGGAAAGGTTTGAAATTCAGACGGGGGACATAAAGACCTCCCTAACAGGGCCTCATTGCTGTGCCCACTGGAAGAAATGCTCCCCTTGTGACAGTTTACAGTGGGGCCCGAAAAATTGTCCAGCCCTTTGGGCCTTAAATTAAAGTGGTGGTGCAGTAAATTTTCAGCCATTTAAGCATTAAAACTTTTCCCATAAGCAGTGGGGGGGGGGGGGGGGGGTGGTGACAGGCTGCCCTGGGCCCCTCCCCTAGATCCGCCACTAGTTTAAACCCAAGCCAGGGTTCGAAAAAGAGCCAAATACTGGCTGTCAGTGACAAGGTGATTTTGCCACCAGGCAAGTACCATTTCTTTCTCCTTGCCTTGATACATGTGCGATCTACATGTCCAGAGGCAAAGCTGCAATTTGTTTAATTTCTAGCTCTTCAAGCAATTTGTCGGGTATACCCAAACATGCAGAAAGGCACTGCCTGTGCCTGTGGCAGTGGCCCATTTTGCTTATGATCCCAGTTGGCACTTTAATCCAACATGAAAATCATTATATTTAGCCAAAGGTTTCTCTCGCAAGGAAGAACAGTGAATTAAGTCACTCAAAGGCAAATGTATCAAATCAATATAGAGTACCTTGAATTCTGCACTCGGCAAAAGATGAAGAAGAAATGTCACTATTTTTTGAGGAAATTCAAACTGTGTTACAAAGTCCATTAAAAAGTCCAAGAAAGTTCTATTCACAACATCTTCGACACTGTCAGATGACAAGTTACTTGACAAGGAACTTGAACTATCCATTCTCTCAACAGATGAATGTGCTGTACTGTGAAATGGCACAGATGTTGCAGATGGTGATCTTGTTTCTTTCTTATTAAATATTCTTTCTACATCTATTATTTTCAGCATTAAGGACTCTGCTGTTACAGTTTTCATAGTATTTGTGTCACACAACTGCACAAGAAAATTAACAAGGGCTTCTGCGTCACTCATATCATCAGCTGCTAGATCTGAAAAAATAATTAAAGTCATGTTATGCCCTTGAAACACCAAGTAACATCTCTCCCCAACACCTTCATCCACCCTTCTCCATTTAGATTAAAACACATTTTAGGCATGCCAGTAAAACGAAATAGAAAATTCATTTTAAAGAGAAGAGAAGATTATCAAACTGCTATCTAACAATAGCAGTGTGTCACAGGATCTTAATTATGGCTTATTTAACCATTATTTCATGAGCGTGCGTTGGATATGAGATGGTAGATAGCCAATAAGGCGCACAGTGCCGAGTTGGCTTTAGCCATCTCATATCCAACAAGCATGAGTGGAATAATTGTTTTATTCAAAATGCCCAAAAATTATTGTACAAACATTGTGATAAATGCATTCTTTTATATGCATATACAAACCATATTTGTAGGTCAATGGTATATGAGCTCAGATACCATAGCCTCTAAACCAATCAGAACTCAGCAAATGCAATATACCCTAGCTAGTTTTTAATAAATAAAAATATTCTGTTCAGTCTCATACATCTTACCTATTAAATATGGAGTCAACTCTTTAAGCTGTTGTTGAAGTCTGAAACACAGTCTTGGAACAACAATTTTAGCCATAGCTAGCAGTTCTGGAGGTGGCGTTCTGGAGGCTGTGGCATCCTTTGTCCCATGACGTCGACAAAACCTTTCAAGAATCAGCAAGAAGTTGTTAACACTTTTATTAAACCACAACATATGCATCAGAAGATCCGAATACGAGCCCTGTCCAGGGCACTGTGTAGTGTTCTTGGGCGAGACACTTTACTCACACAGTGCCTCTCTCTACCCAGGTGTATGAAAGCGAAAGCAGATGGTGATGATCAAATCACTCTCCTGAAACTTACACAGAATCTACATAACAAACATAATTTTAATTGAGTATGCTGCTTAGTCAATTTGTTATGGTGTTTGAAACATTTTGCTCATTCACCTTTTTTTCAAATTAAAATTCAGCACTATTTGACACCTGCATTTCCTTTCTGATTTATGCTACCTGGTTCGACATCTTGTAAAACAAAAGCTACAGTCCTCTGATAACGTGACAGTAAATAAATAAGTCTTAAATTGGGCTTGCAGTCGGGAAATTAATGTCATTGTTATTCAAAATGGGTTCCCATAAATTTTCATGAAACCAAGAATGTAGTTACTGATGAGGTTCCCCGGATCTCTGGGCACAGAACCAAAAAATTTTTATCCACAAGATTTGAAATCCTAGGGCTAGTCTTTAGCACTTGAAAATATCAGTTAATTTTCAAATTAAACCATTCTACATGTAGAGGTTGCCTATGAAATGTTTTTTTTTTCAAAGAAAATGTTAAAATTCGTTAACAAGCGTGCAACAAAAGAAACAGACTTTTCCATAGATTAATTAAAAAACAATGTAAACACGCAAAACGATTAACTATTTAAACTAATCATCTCGTAAACAAACGTTTTTTTTTTTGCATCCAAGCTTGGGTGAGATTGAAGCACATTTGTAACTCTAGAGTCATTTTAGTCCACCCCTTGAGGATGAAAAGAAGTAACTAAATTGTACTTACCCTTCTGGTTTCATAACATCTTCATCGCCACAATCACAGGCGCCGCCAGCTTGACTTTTGAACATATTAAAATCATGACCTTCATGGTTCCCTGCATGAAAGCAGTCCGCGCATAAAGACATACAAGGCGAGATACCGCAATCTCTACACCGATACGCCACAAAGTTTTTGTTCCACACCAGACCACATATTGTTGGTGAGTCAAATGACCTCAGGACATTTTTAAATTCCTCTGGAGGTCTTCCACCAGCAATGAGCCATAGACACCAATCTTGTCTCTCGGCGTCGAAAGGATGCTGCAGGCTAAGCACGCCATCTAGAAAGCTTTGTATTTCCTTCCTTCCTTTCTCTGTGTTACAGTGAGCCTTGAAATTAGCGGCGGTGCTCTGTTTCGCTCTCACAGAGCAATTATCAGGGAAATGTTTATCCGCCATATTCTGTCCTTGGTGTCATTTTTGTTTGGCGCTGACTGCTCATGCGTAAGACGGCCGCTAGTCGAGGGGGAGCTGGAACTAGACATTTCGCGCGTGCGCTGTTTGTTTCCTGTTGTTCCAAGATGGCGACCAGTGCAGTTAGTACGACAGACCGATTTTACTTCACCAAAGAACAGTTGCAAAATACGCCATCTAGAAAGAATGGAATTGATCCAGAAAAAGAGCAAAGTTACAGGCAACAATCAGCAACGCTTATTCAGGACATGGGACAGCGTCTTTCTGTGTATCCTTTCGATAAAACTAGTTAAAGTTTTCCAATTTTGATAAGTTGCATCATAGCCATGTCATAATAAGGTTACAATTAACTTTTCCTCTTGAGTAAAAAACTTGTATTCCTTAACGTGGTCTTATAGGAGCCAGCTTACAATAAACACAGCCATCGTTTACATGCACAGATTCTACATGTTCCACTCTTTCAACAAATTTCATCGAAACGTAAGTTCTACCGGCGAAATTGTGCATTCCTTTATGCAAAGTATGATTTAATCTCAAGCTTAAATTTAAAATGTTTATTCCTAGTTTTGTAACTTTTACCGCAATACAAAGAACTTTTAAGATTTTTCAATTTTACCTGTGGACAAAAAGAGGGATGGAGGTTTCTCTTCAAGCAAATTATTTGAAAAATGTAAGTTTAATGTAAGCCAATACAAAGGTTTATTTACCTATTTTTTTTCAGTTTTAGTGTTAGTATTTGAGAAAACAATCACAACAGAATTGCTATTGTTTTCTTGGCCCTTGCAGCTTCCATCCTTCAAAACAAATTGAGCTGAATGTTTTCTGTAGGCAGTAACAAAGTATAATGTAACTGATGATATGGTACAGTTATTAAAATGGAATTTAGATACTGAATCACCACGTCAAACACATCAATTTGACACTGTCCCTACAGGTGCATCTGCACTTGATTCTGTTAAAACTTAAACTTTAATATGCATTGAATTGATTGCTTTGTAATTTGCACGATATAAACTCATCACTTGCTTAATATAACCATCACATTGACGATGATGGGTGTACAGTGTACCATCGAAACATGTTTGTAAGAGTTAAAAAAGTCGTACTGTTTTGGAGAATTTAGATACATAACAAAAAATGTAGCAAATGAACTGATGTACATGTAGTTGTGCTACCGTAAATCTGACAAAGCATTGCATTACCAAATCGATGAAAAAAGTTTAATTAACCCATTGACGCCTGAAGGTTTTTAGCGTGCACCCACCCCCAAATGCCTGGCTCTTTTGCGGCATTCAGTGGACACGTCCGAGTGGAAAAAATAAACCATATGCGCAGTAAATTCAGAGAAATGAATTGTTTCTAAAGTTAACTTTTATTTCAACTAGATATGCTGAAAGACTAATTTATGAAGTAAAGAGCTTATCAGCTGTGATAAACTGATCCCAA
This sequence comes from Blastomussa wellsi, assembly GCA_947652115.1. Lineage (NCBI taxonomy): Eukaryota > Metazoa > Cnidaria > Anthozoa > Scleractinia > Plerogyridae > Blastomussa > Blastomussa wellsi. Next base: position 4,381,573 of record OX393566.1, on the reverse strand, counting down.
ACACGACTTACAAACAGCAATAAATTTTTTTCCACTTCTGCGCGAAATTTTCGAGCACAGAAAAACACGGAAAGTTTGTACAAAATCTTAAAAACAATTTGAAATACTTTGGAAAAAGGTAGGTTTTTATTCTATACAAATATCACTGCCATTATTCAAATAGTACTTCAGTATTTTCTCGCTGCAGTAAAGCGGTAATTTGAGACGGTAAATTTATTTACAAATCATGGTTGCGTGAAACAGTCTAGTGTCGTTCACAAAACTGCAAAGTTCCTTCCATTAAACGAACACTAGCAACGCTTTCTACGCTTCCTTTAGCTCAAATCGTACTAAAAATGTTCCTTTGTATTTTCTGAAGCAATGACTATAAATCTTTAAACACCTTTCATGACTGAAAGCGCTTAAATAAATGAAAGCCTAAACACGAAGACGGGACGTCTCGATCAGATAGGTAAGGTAAGGTAGGTAAGTCTGCTGTCGGGCCTAGTGGCCCATCAGGCCGGAGCTTATCCCCGGTTTCATTAGCATGAAGTGACAGAGAGTATTTCTACTCCCCCCTGGATGGGATGCTAGTCCATCGCAGGGTTACCCCCCAGCAGTAAATTCGCCGGTACCCATTTGTACACCTGGGTGAAGAGAGGCACTGTGAGAGTAAAGTGTCTTGCCCAAGAACACAACGCAGTGCCCCGGCCAGGACTCGAACCCGGACCGTCCGATCCAGAGTCCAGCGCACTAACCATTAGGCCACTGCGCCTCCCACCTCGATCAGATAAGCATGTGCAAATGGTTAGACATTCTAGTCTTCTCGGATGAGGACGAAAAACCGTAGGTCCCTTCTCTTGCATCTTCAGTGTACTGTAATCAGGGGATGTTAAAGAACCCATGCACTTCTCGCAAAGAGTAGGAATGAGGTTCCCGTTGTTGTGGTAAGATATACAAAATCCAAGGAGTTCTGGTCGCCAACTTGGTGACTAATTTTTGAATCCTGGTCACCAGCACAGTAATCTTAGTTGCATTGGCAACTGTATTAGGCACAAATATGTGCCCTGGTCATAAAGCAAGGCAACACTAAAGCAAAGCCAAATTACCTTCTACAAACAGCAGTAACTAGTACATGCCACTGGTAACCATCCTCAGTTCATTTTTTCTGTTTTTAACTTCAGTATGTACTTGTAGATCTTAGCACCATGTTGTCTGTTCCTGGCTGCTAAAGTTGAAGAACAACCACGTAAACTGGAACATGTTATCAAGGTGGCACATGCTTGCCTGCACAGAGATGGCCCTCCACTTGACCTCAAGAGTGAAGTACGTGTATGTTTATTTAATAATTTGTAAGCCAGACTGTTAATTGATATGGCTGCTTTTGTAGTGCTGTTCTGCAAGGTTAAGACAGTTTACTTTCACAGTGTCTCCCTACACCCTCAACTATAAATGGTACTAAGGAGTTGTTACATATAGGTTAAGCTGTTAAAATGTTGGGGGGAGGTGGTGAACCAAACTGCCAGGTAAAGTCTACTGTATATCAGACCAAAAGGTCCATACCGCAAGAGCTTACCTTAGCTTCTATAGCATCAAGTGACTTGGACAATTTTTACCCTTTCCTGGACTGGAAGCTAGACTATCACAGGTTCTCCCGCAGCATTTTGCCAGTACAGTAGAACCCTTTTAATATGGTCACCAGCAAGCCATAAAATCTGGCCATATTAATGGTGTAGGGTCAAGTTTTATTTCTGGTCCTGACAGATACATTATTTTGCACTTCTAAACAACTGTAAATTCTTTAATAGTCATCCAGAATGCAGAAACTTCAGTCCATGCATACAGTATTGGCCAAAGGATTTTTGATGAACATACATGTAACTAAATTCTAAAGGTTGCTGTAAGGCAGGGTTCTACTGTACCTATTTATAAACCTGGGTGAAGAGAAGCAAGGCCTTGAATTCAAAAATGGACTGCCCAATCTGGAATTTAGCTCACTATCCATGAGGTCACCGTGCATGTTCCAGGCCGATATTCAAATCTAGCAAGTTGTGGAGTCAAAAATAATATTTGCCGTGGTTGTATGAATGATGTCTTTAAAACACAATTTAATCTTATCACTGAATTTGATTAAACTGAAATTTTTCTTTCAAGGAGTACCTACAACAAGCTCAGGATCTGGTTGAAAATGAAAGCATTCTTTTGCAAACTCTAGGTAACAAGTTCAAGCAGCTGTTTCCTTTTCGTAGCTGTAATCTCCCATGGTCAGCTGAACAAAATGTTGATTTATGGTCGTGAAGTAATTTTCAGTTGATATGCAGGTCTAATAATATCACTGTTTGCACTTCATTATATTATGATGATGGTTCATTAGATCCTTCCACTGAGTTTCAATCTCAAGTAATTTGCAAGGATGAATGAAATGATTTTAAAATGCCATTAAGTATGCAAGTAAAAAAAAATATTTGAATGTCTACACGTACTCAGGGTTGTAGATAATAGCCGGCAGCCAGGGAAAATACCCGGCTCGGGCTGTCAGCATGGTTTTCATGGCTGAAAAACAACCTGTGATCTTTAAAAAACTACCACGTCAGCCCAAAGTACCTGCCTGTTACATGTAAGTCAACATTTCTGTCTGTTGCAAACACTAGCTACATCCCTGTCTACTACACGTATAAGTGATGTGATAACTAAATAAACTATTCTTTGCTGTTTTCTCCAGGATTTGAAATAACTGTTCATCACCCTCATACATATGTGGTCAAGTGTATACAGTTAGTCAGAGGTGGGTGGTAATGCTTATTTACTTGAATGTATATAATATATACTCTTGTTACATTACTAGTAAATAGTTTGAACCCTGGAGTATCAGCAGTTCATACTGTGTGTCAGACCATTCATGTGAGAGTACTGGTAGTTCTGAAAAGAACTGTTGTTTGTAACTGATGTTTCAACAGCTCGAGTGGAAGTTGTCTTTCATTTATTTTGATTTGCCAAAAATAGAGCCAACATCAACTTTAAAGATGATTTCTGCTGTGTTTGCCAAATCATCGGTCGCCAACAACAGTTCGTTCCAGCACTAATCATAACACATAGTCATACATGTACTACACCTGTAGTTATTTGAACCAAAAAATAAATTAAAATTCAAATAGCATCTTAATGAGAAAGGAGGGTAAAATGAGTAATTAAAATTACTTGCAATGTCACATGTACTTTGCATATATTCATGTTCATGCAAGTTGAAAGTCCCTTTTGTCTGGAAAGTTGAATAATTATAAAAACAGACAGCACTCACCAGTATTGTACAGCAACCTTAAATTAGAACACTTGTCTCACTGGGGCTTGCAAATGTAAGCATGACTTTGCTCCTGGGGCACACTTCCCAGCAAAAATATATAGTAGGTATTGCATCTATTGTACATTCTAGTTACTACATTCTGGTAAGCTACATGGACATTTTCTTAATGTTTTTATGTGTATATTGACACAAAGAAAACTTAAGTTTCAAGGGTAAGTAAAAAGTTAGTAATAATTATATAAATCATACAAATGTTTAAATTTGAGAAGTAAAGGTGTAGTGAGGGTTGAGTGCAAAACCATTCAGAAACTGTTAGGATTTGCCCTAGCAGCTACACTATATTTTTTATTTTCATTTCTGCGTCAGAAATATTGTTCATGCACAGTTACTGTATTTTGACTTGTAAAGCAAAAATTAATGTTGATTTTCCTTCAGCTTTTGGCAGTATGGTTTGGTATGGGCTCAGGCTCAACTTTGTAGCCTCCCTTTGTTGCCATATGTACAATACATACATGTGATCTTTTTGCACACATATCACAGTGCACGTTAAGCATGTTGAATAGCACTTGTTTACTGTTCTTGTCAAAAGCATTAGCTTGCAGTACAATTTCTCATGTGATGCTCATTGTTTTGGTAATAAAATATGTGAATGTGTATATCTGTGAAATTTATGACACACCTTGGCTTGTCGTGTTATCTGACACGACCTGTGTGTTCACCTTTTTCTCTGTTGTACTCTGGATGGTCAGAATGACCAATTCTCTCTTTGAGTCAGATGTGCAGGTAATCATGGAAGTTGTACATGTATTCATCCTAACATATCTGAGACGTGGCAACAGTTAATACAGTTTCCATGATTCCCTATGCTCGCCTCATAGAGGGAAATGGGTATTTGTATGGGATTGGATGTTTTTGCACTAAACCCTCACTTGACATGATTCATTCATATACACTACTCTTTCAATACTGTCTTGTGGTAAATGATTTGATTTGCTAATTTGCCATTTCACACTGCCCACTCCAGCAAGCAAGGACCTTGGCCAGACCTCGTACTTCATGGCCACCAACAGGTAGACCCTTCAGCTACCTTGTGTAACGTGTTTCACATGTGTTACTGACTGACTGTTGGTCAACATGGGAGACAGTGGGTGTGTGCTGGCTGGGTGTGATGACCTCCAGGGCTTATTGAGCTTATTATTGAAAGGAATGTTGCAGATGTTACAAAAAATGGTTTGATTTACATTTGGCATCTGAGTGATTTTAGGTGCACATGAAAAGGCAATGTGATAGAACTCCAGAATATTGTAAAATTGGTGGGGGCAGCTGCTAATCAAAAGAAATTGGATATCATAGTGTTTTAAATAAGTCAAGTCTAAATTTGTGAGGCCTGTTAAAGAGCTTCACGCTTCTGTGATTTGATCTGGTTTGGGGGTGGGGACGGATGGGCTTTTCATTGGTGGTGCTTGTCATTAATTTGGGGAAATCTTTTTGGGGGAACATTTTCAATAAAAACGATGATCTCTGCTGATCCTCTATTTTTCGTCACAGAACAGATAGTATTATTGATGAAGTGTAATACCGTGTCAATGTAAGGTGCATGAAGTGTTGTGCATTGTCATTGATATTTCAATATTATTTCCCTCTCCACAGCCTCCATCTAACCACTTTGTGTCTCCAGTACAAGCCTCCAGTAGTCGCTTGTGCGTGTATCCACCTTGCCTCAAAGTGGTCTAATTGGGAGGTAATCTGTTTCAAATCATCAGTCAATATATTTAACAAAATGCACTGCTAGATCAAAGTTTCCATCAGCTAATTAACAACTATTCACCAAGATGGAGGTGGCTGCTGGTGGAATATAAGATCCAAGACTAACCACCATCACTGAGGTGAATAGTTGTTTTAGTATTCTAAAAGAGCGAGATAATTTAGCTAAAAAATGATTGTTTCTGTATTCAACTCATTTATTCAACTTGATGATTTACGCGAGTGTCCAAGAGACTCGCATGTTGCTCAGATGTGAATAGCAAAGGATGTCCCATGTTTGAATAGCCAGTCAGAGTGCACCAACCTTGCTAATGATAGTTAGTGAGGCAGGAAAGCTCCAAGGCAACTATTAATGTAATTCAGTCAATAGAAGCCAAGGACGAGCAGTCTAATTAACAATTAGACTACGAGCCCGAGTTTTCTATGAGCGAATAGTCAACGAGGGGCAGCCGAGTTGACTATCACTCATAGAAAACGAGGGCGAGTAGTTTAATTGCTTTAGTAAAAACTCTAAAGGATTGCATCCCAAAATCTAACAGTTTGTGTATTTTTAAGCCTAAAAATCAAGAAAAATCTTGCCTTCAGAGAGCAACATGTGCACGATCGTTTTCTATCGGCGAATAGAAAACAGTCATAGAACCAATCAGATTCAAGGATTTCCAATAGAACACAGCTGAGTTTCTACTAATAATTATTGTTTTACTGCCAATCAGAGCCTTGCAGTTGTTTCATGTAACACTTAAAGAATACTCCACCCCAAGTTAAAAGCCTGCAAAAACTCCCTTTGTGAACTTGTATCAACATGCCTTGTGAAACAATGACCAACTCTAGTTTTATTTGCCTTGTGCTGCCTATTCACAAACTTGTTATATATTTTTTAGATTCCTCAATCAAATGACGGCAAAGATTGGTGGGAGTACATTGATTCAAGTGTCAGCAAATCACTCTTAGATGGTATGAACTTTAGCTGGTATTTATCATGAATAATTAGTTTATATTTAATAACTCATTTAGTAAATTGTAGCTGAGATAACTTGTCTGTGTCCTTCAACATTTTCAGACATAGCGCAAGATTTTCTTAAAGTCATGGAAAAGTGTCCTAACAGGTTGAAGAGAAAGATCAGCTCTGTCACGAACCTAAAGGCAAGATATACAACTGTGTAATAGGACAATTCGCAGTGAGCATCATTGTTCTAAAAATTACATCAAATGAAAAACTATCTTCTCAAATAGAATTGCCGTACCCCATTTACCAGTACTGCAAAGTTTCGAAGAGTTTGGTCTCAACTTTCAAGAAATATTGAAGTTTGAATTTCATGATTTGTACAAAAAATGTATGGCATGCAGGCGCACGCTGCCCGCACACCATACATTTCTTTGTAAAAATCACAATTTTGGAACGTTTATGTATGTATTTCATCATGTTTGAATCAAATCTCCACGAAACTCTGCGTTTTTACTGAATTTGAATCGATTTTCACTGAATTCAATATTTCAAAATGTCATTCTAACCGTAAGTTGTGTTATTAATTAAGTTTACTTTTAGGAAGACTTAATAATTATCCTGCGAAATCGCTCTGTATATCACGTGATACTTAGCCGGCGAGCCAAGCCGAGTTGGCGAGTCAGCCATTGCAGCGAAACCCCGATTTAACGAAGTGCCAAGGGACATGCAAAATGTGTTTCTTCACTGAAGCCGTCTCCTAGAAATAGGAGACGGCTGCTCGCAGGTTAGCCTGCCTGGCGTTTTGTGTGGGAGAAGTCTTCTATTTGACACACAAGTCGCTTGCTGGTAGGTTTTTATAAAATGCCTTGCTTTATTTTGTTAAACTTGCAGGGCGTGTCACACAGCAAGGTATCAAAGGGTGAGTCAAGTAAAACGTCTAGTGGAGCTTCAGGAAGTAGCTTAGATATAGCTGCATCAATTGCTTCAACTCACTATAGCCTTGGAGGAGCTCATAATGGCTATGCGTCATATGACGGATCGTATTTCCAAAACGACTTGGATGTGAAGACATCGCACAAGCCAAAATCTGAGAAAGAGAAGGAAAGAGATAAGGAGAAAAGAAAGGAATCGTCGCTGGGTAAACTCAAACCTTTGCCGGTTTCTTCTACAGTAACTGCATCAAGCGGGGCTAGTTCATCAGCTGCTGTGACAGCTTTGCCCCTCTTGCCACCTCTGCCTCCTCTGACTTCTAAATATGCAACTGTTACTACTACGACTGCAGCTAGTCAATTAACGCCGGCTAGCGATGCAAAGAGTTCTTCATCTACGGCTCATGCTACGTCTGGAACATCCTCACTGTCAGCGAAGGATCCTTTGTCATCGCGCAAACATAGACACCACCATCAAGAAGATGGACAACCCGCCAAGAAGCACAAATCTGCGCACAATCACTCGCAACGCTCGCACTCTTCGTCGCATCGCAAGTCCAGCGCGTCATCTCAATCCTCGGATTCTTCTCCGTCTAAAAGCGTCAAACATTCTCATTCGTCGTCTCAGCATAAAAGCTCCAGTCACGCTATTAAGCCTCCGCATCCGCCTGGTCACACGTCTTCTCAAAGTTCTCACAGTTCTTCTCATTCCTTGCATTCTCACTCCTCCAAGAAACCGCACCCGTCCTCCCAGCACGCGTCCTCAAGCCACAAGCCGCTGTCGCACCATGGGCACGGCCATTCCTCCTCGCAGAAATCTTCCTCGAGTACACCACAACTCATTAAAAAACATTCTTCAAGTTCAGTAAAACCGCCGCCTGTGGTCGCTCCTACACAGCCAGTAGCAAAGCCAATGACTCCCCCACCACCCCCTCCCCCACCTCCATCAATGGACTTCGGCTTACTAGCCTCGTTAAACACCCCAGGTGCGCTTGGTGGTTTTCCAAGTACAGAAATCCAACCTCCCCTCCCCCCTGGTGGACAATTTACGGCTCAATTTTTGCAACCACCTGCTTTTCCGTCTAGTTTGATGCCAGGATTAATACCAGGGATGATGCCTGGAATGGTCCCCCCACCACCTCCCCCTGAACCCGAACCATCCTCACCCCCACCACCACCTCCTCCGCCCTTACCATGACATCAGTCGGAGGTTGGAGTTATCAGAGTCAAGGACGTGTTCTACACGCAATGAAATGGCTCTTCATTCATGGATTAGCTGGTGTATTCTTGACTCAGAAGACACCAGTACCAGAGCGGAAGGAGTATTTTGTAAATCACCAAGAATGGCCATCTTGATGTATCACAAAATTAACAAGGTGAAACTTCTGATTCTTGGTCGTTTAAAATGCCATAGCAATGCATTAACTGCAAGTTCCAATTATTAACAACTCCGCTTTTGATAGATAGTTGAAAAAGTAACCATAATTATAGGTGAAAACGAGAGCCATTGAAATAAAGCTAAGTTAACCAAGGTTGACGACTTAAATGAACACTGTTTGAGCAGTGTTGTGTGGTGATTAGGATTGTCTAAAAAAATTCTGAGCATTCTACTGAATTTTTAACAGTCCTTGGTATATTTTGTATTGGAAATTCATGCATTGTTTCTATTTTCCTGATACATATTTCGCCTTATTCTTGGCTATATCTTAGGTTTATCAGCCGAAAGATGATTGTTTCTGAAGTAGCCATTGTTAGATTTGTCATCCCTCACAAATTGCACCAAAGTATGAAATTTATTCAACATTTATAAAAACTATCAAAATTCTCAAAACAGATCCGGCGTCAATATACGCGTTATTTAAATTTCCGAATTGGTTTAGGGAAAGCAGCAAGATTATAAATTAAATTTATTTACTGTCGAGATCAATGATTGCAAAACGCAAATTATTTAGTTACATTGCTGTAAATCCTAATTAGATTCCACAGGGATTATAAAACATATTGCATTCTCTGTTTTGGTCTGAAACTATCCTGCAAGGAATCTTTACAAATGCAAATTACACGAGGCTCTTTTTTAGTCGGGAACAACTGTCAGTTGGTGACGAATGCCCGCCCCGCCTCAGACGGGACTGGATCCATCCTTGAGGTTGCTAAGCAACATAAGTTTGCTTGCGCGATTACTTTCGGTGTATTCGCGAGCTCTCGCGCTAGTTTTGATCCAAATCAAAAACTAGCACGAGAGCCCGCGACCATAAAATAAGCGACAGTGCGTGATCCATTGGACCAAACCAAAAATTCGAGAAAGGAACGGTACTTTCCACTAGACCGAACGTCAAAATGGCGGGTTTGTAGCCCATTTTATGCTCGTTACTCCAAGTAAACGGGCAATTTCCTGTACAACAGCGAGGGCACAGTAAAACCCGTAAAGCTGCTTCACAAGGAGAAGTAAGCTTACCTTTAAGATTATTTTGAGCTCAATTATTGGAGAAACGTTCGAGAAGGAAATGTACGAACTTCTCTCTCACAAACTGGACAATTACCCATACAAAACTTATCGCCGCATACCGCATGTCAAGGTAATAATTTTTACTCGCGGGAAACGAAGAAACATACGGTTATGTTGGTAAATAAAGGCCTATCGCCGCCATCTTTCAGGTCTTCTCGAGGCTCCATCCAGCAGCTGGAGGAACGAAACTAAGTAGAACTGTCAAATGAAACAGAAATTTTCCGGAATTTCCGAATGAAAGGACAACCTAGAGAGGTTGGCCAAATTTTCGAAACTACTGTTCCATTTGATTCTGTACCGGACTTTCCGGAAATTTTGGTCCAATGGACCCCACTTGTTCCCCTGCTGTTTGAAATATATTTCACACTGTTTAGCCTCCATTGCAGGCTAGCGCCAGTCCAATGTAGAGATTGCGAATAAGCACTCGCTCGTGTGTGCTGACACTTTTAGGGAGCGCGCAACACATCCCAGCTGCATGCATGCTGTGTGACCTTTGCAGCTGTATGTGGCCGTGACGTGTCCCTTCGTGTAAAGCACGTATAGTTTATGGTTGATTATTTCTGATTCGGTATATCGGATGATATTATAACCTATTGTATACGATTTACTGTTAATTTATTTTGAAAATAGCTTATCGCGTGTGAGAGCGCTTAAAATAATGATAATAAATGTTAATTGTATAAAGTGTTATAGTCGGGGAAACTTGAGTGTAATTACTTCCGTACTTACGGTACTTAGAAAATCGTTTCAATGGAGCGATATCACGGTTAGGGCATCTTGTCAACGTTATCCTAAATTTTTCAAGTTCGTTGATCGCGACTCTGCGTGGCTTATTACGTTTTTAGTGCTTTAATTTAACTACTATTTTGAAATTTCGTTCTATTTAACAATTACATTATGAGCTCGAGATTTCTATCGCATGATAGTTCTAAATCTTCATCACGGACATTTCGAAAACGTGAAGAAGCGGCCACCATTTTGTTGACAACCGCACTGCCACGCTACTCCACAGAATAGATAGCGGGTAGCGTAGCCAATAAGAGAACGGCATTAGCGATAGAACGCTAGCAGATTTATACTAAATAAGGTTATATTCGCAAAAATGACAATTTATCTTCAGTTGATACAGCTCCATTGAAATGTCCATGCTCGAGAGCAATCTGCGTTTGCTAAGCATCCAACAGGAGAAACCGTTGTGTTTTCCCGCGACTGTTAGCGATTGGTTATTACGCTTGTTTGGCCACGTTGCTTGGCTCGTAAATTTTACTTTCCTCTTTCCAGGGCCTCTCTTCCTCAAGATGTAGTGATTACCCTGGGACTGAGATTTCACTTCCAAACCCCTCTCAGTTTGCAATGTGTGTGTTAAATTGAAGCACATCAATATTTACTATTAGCACTTGTATAGGTCTTGAGCTCTGGAAGCTTATTAGCGTTTTAAATTGCACACAAAGCTCATTTTTGGCGAAACTTAGATAACTTTGCTGGTCAAAGAATCAAATTTTGTTTGTTTATAGACTTCTTCCAGAGTTTGAGCTGGTAATTTAATATAAAGAATATTAAACAATTCGTAAGACATACATCGTGGGTAAGAAACCTGGAGTTTGCAAACTGATTAGATCCCTTGCATTACGTCCTTGCAGCGTAGTTCATAATGAACAAGAATTTTCCAGGAAGGGCGTGTTCTGACCTGTTTAGCCTTCGTTCTGGCTTCACGGAGTCGGTTCTGTTAAGGGTAATTTAAAGGTTACTCCTCAAACACTTTGATGTATTAAATATTAATAAATAGGAAATAAATTTCTATTTACATAATCAAGTTCTCGCGTTGACTGCCCTTTAACTCTGCAACAGCTTTTGATTCCAAGAAGGGGCGGATCCAAAACATTTTGGGGGGAGGGGTGGGGGTGTCGTAAATAATGTCCCGAGATATGGTAGTCGTCCCAATCGGCCACAAGGGGAACTATAAAAGGCCGCTAAATCTCCGAAATAAATCCAAGCTATGACGCCAATGACGATGAAGTTGAAAGAGTGGAGATACTCTCTAAGAAAATAATGTACACCACATACAAACTTGATTCACAATAACCATAAAAATGATTTTCATTTGTAGTATTACAAATCGGCGTGTATGTATGCCGGGGTTAAAGTTTGTTTAAAGTTTTGCAAACAAGCTTGCACGTTGTTTGCCATCGTGTCAGCTACCCAGTAGTAAAAAAAATTCAAACCAAATTGAACTACAATGTTCTCCTTTTCCCTAAGCATTGCTAATAGAGGAAAATGCCGGGTTATGAAGCCCGGAAAAGTGTGCAGAGCTAAACAAAGAACTTTGTCTAGCTTCATTATTATCAATATACGCGGCCAAATTGAAATTCGGCCTCGTCAAAACACACGCTGTGCGGGCCGCAACGGCCCTGAAGCTGATTGGTTCACGCGATGAATTTAAACCAATCAGATTACGTTCAGACCGTTTGAAGCGGGAACACCATCGAGGTGCGAACACGAGCGAACAGCAAGCTTTGAAGTTCAGCACACAAAACGCATAGTTTTCAGAGAGAAAAATTGGTCTACTTGTTATACATGTAAATGGGAAGAATGCAGACAAAAAATTCGGAGTTAGACTTGAAGACAGGCTAGAAGCAAAAGCACAATCCAGAAGAAACAAAGAAAGCAAGTTGAAAGCGAAACATCGTTCGCTTGAGTCCTACGGTCGAGCAAAATTAGCTCGGCTGAAGTACTGCGGAAGATCAACTGGAAATTGTAAGTTCGTTAAATATTATGATTAGCTTCGTATTCTTAACTCATTGGTGATTATTTTCTGAGACATCGTAGCTATATCGGCAAAGTTCTGCACCTGTTCAGAACATATCGGTCCGGCTTTTACAGTTACAACATTTTCAGCGCTTAGTAAGTTCTTGTATTCTTGAAAACGTTATTAAATTTGTTAGTCATCAGGGATGTTATTTGACCTTGTATATTGATAATAATGACAATAACATGACTTTTCGCGCTCGAGTCGCAAATGACACTACGGGGCGCCAATAAACAATCTTAGAAACCATTCCATTGCTACTGTCTGAGCACACTCGGTTGCCCGGCAACGCCATGTCGCACTTTGACGTCCTTGCACCAAGACCCCTCCCCACCCCTGCTGTTAGTTACAGACTGTGTCCAGATTACAGTTTTGCTGAATTACTCTGTTCTTGGGACTTCACTGGATCTGTTTTAGAATCCTTGTTAACTTCTTTGTTCGACATTGATGGAATTACTGAACGGAACTGCTTGGAGCTTACCGCAGTCATCCCGGCTGGCAAGTGCTGGAAGGTTTTCATTGGGGATGGACGATGTGTTTCACTTGCAATCAAAGGCTTTGTAGTGATGGTCTTCAGTGGCTGTCCTGTGGAAGAACTTGACTGAGATGGATGGACCGAACTGGCAGAAGGTACTGATGGTATTTGTTTAGTAATAGAGGGCACAGCTGGAGAAGTATCTTGGGACATGCTTTTTGAGGGCTCATGAAGGGCAGCTGGTAATGCCCCCTGTGGGGCACTCTTTGAGGTGACCTTAGAAGGCCTCTCAGAGGAATCCATCGATGGGGTTTTCGTAACAATTTGTGGTGTGGTATTTGAGGAAGTGCTTGGTGTACATGTGCCATGCAAGGGAGTAGCTTGAGCAATACTCTGGGGAAGAGGCGGTGAAGTAGAATCTGAAACGTTAGCTTCCTCTTTGGGTTTCGACGCGACATTCAGCGTTATTTTCAACTGTTCAGGTTGCTTTCCAGGAGAGATCGGCCTCTGTGACGTGGCATTTGCTATGTTGTTGCTATCAAATGAGGATGTTTTTGTCGACTTGAGATCAACACTCGCTGGCTTCTCCGCTTCCTTGCTGTTTATTGCATCGCCTGCCGGTTTAACATCGGACGTTTTAGAATCCACATCGATTTTGCTAGCCCCAGAAGGGGCACTTCTAACACTTTGCTCTTTATCACTGCTGCTTGAAAGTGACTTGGAGTCTGTCACTGAAGATTGCTGACTGCCGCTCACACTTGCCAAAGGCGTCCCTTGCATCGGCAGCTGCGGACTGCTGCAGACTGCCACGAGGCTTGCAGCTGCTAGGCCAGGGGAGATATTTTCCAGAGGAAGACCAGGTTTGGGACCTGAAGCCACCGCACTCGAGCTTGCAGAAGACGATGCATCCGTAGCAGAAGCAGTAGAATTTGATGATAATTTCTTGAAATCAACAGTGTTTTCTCCATTGTCGTCAACTTCCATTTTTTCTGAACTGATAGATGGAGAGCTGCTGAGCTGTGTGGAGGGTAACGATGAAGAAGCACCACTACCATAAGCAGCATCATCAGCAGCAGCAGCAGCAGCAGCAGCAGCAGCATCATCAGCACCAGCAGCAGCACCAGCAGTGGCAGCTTGCGATGGCTCGGTGGTAGCAGTTCCCGAGTCTTCCAACTGACCAGAAGTAGTCGGTGGTACCAGAGCACTGGACGTCTGCTCGAGAGCGTCTGGTACATCTGCTTCTTTACCTTTGCTGTCTATCATACTGGCTTTCCTTAATCTGCGAAATAAACACAGATTATATTACACAAACTCCGTTCGAAATACACGAGAAAACATCAGGTAGAATTTCAATTATACTGGCAGGCCGCTGGTATAATTGAGATTAGAATGAAGCAAACAGTTTGGATCCTGCGACAGGCCAAAAATCTGTAATATTACCAACACTATGGAAGTTAAAGTCAAGTACTTCGTTGCTATCAAAGCCAAATCTACATAAACAGTTATGTTCTGTAACTATTGGTAAAACAGCGACAGTACTGTACATGTATTATTAATAATTACTGCTAAGGAACAAAAAAGCAACATTTGTTGCTTCTTGTTTTCATTCCGTTCGAATGACGATCCGTGATTAACTGTCAGCAAGTCTTTGTTCCCAATCCATGATCCGTTTTGCGGCCTAGCTGAATTGTGCTAATGCAAGTTCATGCTTTGCCATTTCTATCAGAAGCTTATTTGTTTCTTTCAGCCTATACAATAGCTCTATTCACCAGCGTTTATAGCAGCCCGAGTACCAGCCGGCCAATTCGAAGTGGTCACCACTACATTTACTTACTTTGCTCGTTCTTTGGCATCGACGAGGTCCTTGCTTACATCCGGCCTTTTCATATTTGCGGGAAGCTCCACGTGCAGTGTACAGGCTGAGTGGGTGAAGATCTTAGCAACATTTCTCTCACATTGACTTTCACCTTTCGACGGGAATGTACACTTCTGAAAGAGCAGTTGGTTAGGGTCATGTGTGATGTCTGTTTTGTGTCAGCGTGTGAAGGAAACATGGATTACATACATCAGGTAACCATCTATTGCAATCATGCAATTTCTGACCAATAACAATTACCCAGGACTTGAAAAAAGGGCTATCCGGTCCTAAAGGATAAGCAGATCTATATTTTCTTGCATTACCACTAATATGTCCTTCTTAAGATCACCTAGACAAATGAATAGGTTTAAATAACTTGTTTTCCATCGTTTTCCTTGTCAGTAACTGTGCTCACATCGTGGGTGGCTCCACCTGAAATGTTCTGCAATTGGTACAGGATTTAATGGAGCCGAAACCAATTGTGGAATTACAAGCATTTTTGGCATCCTACTGATGAACGGTTATGGCAATTCGATATTTTTACAAGAGCTAACATTGTGATCGTGGTCTGTCCCCTATGAAAGACATATTGCAAAGCAAAGGATACGTTTCATGCAGTGTTTGGTAAGCGGCAAGACCTTTTCGGTACATCTGTTCCCTCCAGGTGAGTATGTGCAGCGTAGGTTGGACACTCCCTGTTGCCGAGTGTTTGTACCTTGCTTCTTCTCTTTAGCCTGTCGGTGCAACAGAGCTTCATTGCCAGGATACCCATGCCGAGGTTTGTGCCCGAGCAGCTGCGAAGGTGTCAAATGGCACTCTCCTACAAATGTCACGTAAGATGTTGCTTGTTTAGGTAATCATGTTGTTCACAACCATGAAAGTTCTAACAAAAAAGTTTGTAAGGTTCACAACTTTGCTCTGATTTCTCAAACTGCTGTCTTTGTAAACATCCAACACAATGTAAGGTACATTCCAGCCTCACGTGTACATGAGCATACTCTATCGGAAGGGCCATAAGGGTCACCAGTGTTGGAGCTTTCAATGTCCCCCATTGTTAAATCATTAGGTTGCCCTAACAGTTTGCTGGTACCCAATTTTTGTGAACTAAAGAGAGTCATCACACTGGCATAGTTGCAATGCCCCTAGAGCTACATTTGTTTATGCCAGCCGAGACACTAGCGAGTGCCTTATAAGTTTGAAAAACCTTGATGGATTGTTTAAATCTAATTTAAATTAATGATTAATCAGGTTGAAACAAACGAACCATTAACATGGCAGCAGTTTAGAAATCTGATATTACTGTACATGTAATTAGCAACGATTTTGATGATTTTATTTCTCCGTATACTCTTGACAGTATGGACTGAACTCAGCGAGACCTGTCTATAAAGAAAAGACAGGGGGCTGATATTTTCTCAGTGCAAGTCTGAGAAGCTTGGTTAATAAGAGATTCCATGATTGAATGAAAAAATAATATTATACTTATAGAGAGAAGCAGATAAAAGAAAGGATTGAGAGAGAACAGGATAATTCTGACCAAGCACCCACTGGGTATTTTTGTCAGAAAATAATTCACTAATGCTTTTTTGCCGCTGGATTAACAATACGTGGTACAACACAATGGAGCAATCTGATTGGTTGATTTTAGTTAATGGCCATCTGACAACCTCAGTTGTTTAATGAATTTCAGGGCTGCAAATAGCACATCTGTCCCACTAAGTCAGCATTTTGATTGGACAAAACTATAGTGAGTTTGGGCAACATAAATTATGTACTACTTGAAGGAGCTATGCCACGATATTTGGAATTATTTTTTGCAACGAACCAAAAAACCATTAAAACATAGGAAACCTAAAACTAATTGTTCACAAATGAAGAAAAACACCAAAGAGGTGATAGTAAAGCAAAAAGTAACAAGGATGGTTAAAGATGGAGAAGATTGAGACAGATTGCAAATGATGATTTTGAAAATTTTTCAAATGAGGTAGCTCCTTTGATAGCGTGTTGTCAACACAAAACTTTGGGATTTGCACTGGAAGGCAAAAAATTGTCTGTACATTCTGTTCAACTGCGGAGATGGGATTTCATCAGCCACTGGCAAATTTTGGTTAGCATTGTTTGATGTCCAACTGTTATTTGGAACCTTTTTTAATGCGGTTAAATCCCATTTAACAAAGTTAACCGCCACAAGCGTAGTGGGCACATCTGGCCAGCGGTCATCCGTTCGAGTGCAGGCTCACATGGCTCATGGCAGCTTCCTTTTTCAGCCCGCTTTGCTTCTGTGGTTTGCCGAGCGATTTTGAGCGGGTAGTGTTGCTCATCTTGCGTTCCACGCTTCAGGAGGATTCCTTTGGTCCCTCATCAGCAGTCTTAAGCAGTGATGAGCATTCTTCTGGTGGTGTTCTTCAGTGTTTTTTCCCCCCTTCCCACCCTACCCTTTTCCTTCTACTGATTTAATCAGTGCTGGCTGGGTTGCAGGAATTTGCCAGCCATGGGGGCGGTATTCTATCTAGGGGCTGGCTGCCAACATTGGAAGCCCCTGGATACACCAGGAACCCACCTTCCATTTAAGCGAGGCAGCGGTTAACTTTAATAAACCAAACCTTAAAGCAGGTAGTAAAGACAAGTTTATGTTAACAAGTTTACCTGTTTCCTCTACCTCTTCAGCTTGAATTGCTTGACAATATTTCCTCTTTCTCTCTTTTAACACGTGCTGCAATCTCTTGAACTGCGTAATGTAAAGTGAGCGCAGTCTGATCATCTTATCACGGCACATCCTTGTAGCTTCTTCCACTGTCCACACACCAGCATGCCTAAGAAAAATGTACTGATTACTGTAAAGTGCTTAACCTGGAGCATTCTAACTAACAATGCTCTAGTCTGTAACTTTGAAGCATCAAGTACTTACAATCTCACGAATCAAGGCCCTTCTAGAAATGTGTTGTCTATTAAAAATTAATAATAATTACTGAAGAAACTCAGCTGTGTTCTATTAGAAATCCACAAATCTGACTGGTTCTCCCAATGTTTTCTATTTACATGTAAAAATTAGAATATGAGGTGCTCAAGATTTCTTTCAAGTGATAGAACACTTAGGTTCGTCATCTAATTGGTAATTAGTTACAGAGGGATAGGAGCTACGTTATCGTTCGTGCAAAATTAGCCTAACTTTTTCAAAATAGTCATTTTCAATCCGTCTCAATCTTCCCAGTCCTCAGCCATCCTTGTTCCTTTTTGGTTTAGTATCACTACTTTGGTGTTTTTCTTCCTTAGAAATCTATTATTTTTAGCTCTCCTGTTAAGGGTAATTTAGGTTGTCAAAGAAGTAACTCAAAATATTGTGACGGAGCTCCTTTAAGCAATACAATGCATTGCCTAGGCTGTTTAACCATAATTCAGTGTTGAAGATTATGCACTTACTTTAATAGATCTTCCTCTTCACTGTCAACAGAGTCTGCGTCACTGTCTATATCGCCATGCCAGGCACTATCCACCTTAAGATAATCATCACCACTTCCACCACCATCTTCATCTAACAACCACAAAAATTGTTTGTAGCAGTAATAACAACACTCAACACACCAAATCAAAAATGTAAGTGCAACTGCCTTCTTATCACAGGTTGCCTGATGGGCAAGCATAACATGGACACGAGGACATCTTTTTTCTGATGACAAACTTCAGACATTTGTGTTTAGCAGGCAGTTCATAAGAAAAACTGAAACAATACAAATCTTGTCTTATGATAAAGTAAAAGGCAGGGATGTAGCCAAAAAAATAACAAAGCTGGCTCATTAACAAGCTCAGTCGGCTTTTCTGACTACCTTCAAAATCACTTTGAGTCTTTGTTTTCTAGTAAAATTTAAGACCATGATAAGCTCTCTTTGAGCCGGTGAAATTAGCAGGTAGCCAGCCCTTAGCTACATCCCTGAAAAGGTTAGATTTAAGTGACCAAAATCAACGAACATAATGATATTTTTTGGGCTAGCTCCTCAGAGATTAGGGCTAGTAAGATGAAATTACATCTTGCCCAAAGCGCAAGCTGAGTTTATCTTTTTCATCTCTCCCTGTCAGGGTTGCAAATAATATTTTTCACGTGAAAGGACATGTGTCCGAACAAGTCACCATTTTGATCAGACAAAACAGCAGTGATGTCAGACCTCATGTCACAGAACTCCTTCATAAAGAGGGGTGCCACCAAATGCATCAACATTGCCACTGGCATAGGAAGGCGTAAAAAATTGTCCAGACATTGTCAGATTACGGTTGGAATTTGATCGGACATCAGCAAATTTTGGTCGGTCATTGTCCAATGTCTGGCTGTCATTTGCAGCCCTGCCCTGTTGTCTTGGGAGACGTGGTGGTGTAATGGTTAGTGCGTTGGACTCCAGATCGGACGGTCTAAGTTTGAGCCCTGGCTGGAGCCTAGTGTTACGTTCTTGAGAAAAACACTTTACTCTCAGTGCCTGCCTTCACCCAGGTGTATTTACTGCTTGGGGGTAACCCCGTGGTGGACTAGCATCCCTTCCAGGGGGAGTACAAATACTCTCTGTCACTTCATGCTAAGGAAACCGGGATAAGCTCTGGCCTGATGGGCCACTAGGCTCGTATGCAGACTTTACCCTGCCACTGTCAAAGCCAGGAATTTTTTCTCACCTGTGGAATGGCCATCTAGTTTATCACTCCTCTGTGAATTGGCACTTGAGGTTCTTCTTCGTTTTCCTTTCTCGTCATCATAACTTCCCTCAGCATCATCCTGGTGTCTTCTTTTTCTTCTCTCCTCCACTGCTCGACGAAGCTCCGCTTTGCGAGTATGAATGATGCAAAAGCTATAATTTGACGAAGAAGAATCCTTTTACAAACCTGGTATTACTTTAGAATAACCCTCAGAAAATAAAAATATGTACTAAGTGTGAAAAGAAAGTTACACAAATTACATGCAATTATTGCAAAATTATTGTGTAATTACTAAAAATTTAATTCTACAACTAGTGTACTAAATCATTTTTTTATATTGTTGTGCAAGTTTGTAAATTAATGGGGTGGGTGACCTGAAGTTAGGGAAAATAGTCTTTCTCTCTAGGTTTCAAAGAATTTCTGATTGGTTTTAAGTTTAGTTCCATGCTGCTGCTTGCATAATTTATTGTTCAGTGTAGTCTGTTGTTTTAAGAGCATAAGTAACTGAATAATTTCATCATTCTAGTTCCCTTACATAATTTTTAACTAAGTTAAAATCGAGCTAATGCTGTTTAGTGGAAATCTCGAGACTATGCACTGTGCAGCAACATACAGGGTTCAGCAGGGCTCACGCAAATTTGTGTTCTAGCTGTGCGAGGTTGTGCAGTTGTTTATAGCCTTGAAACGTGCTTGTTTGGAGCGGAGTGGTTAAGTATATGGGTTGGTAAGTATCTCAACTCATTCTTTCAGTGTGAGTGCCTGGTGGTTGCTGCACACTCTCAGGGTTTCCATGGATACCTGTGTGGCCTGTTTAGGCTCTTATTTCGCCTGGCACCTTCCCCAAGCTCATCATTTGGCAATGAGTTTAAGGTGGCTTTAATTTTCTGCCCGGAGTCGATATTGCTCGCGCAGACAAAAAAATGTAAGGTTCAAAATTTTGTCACTTTAAACCAACTTGGTATACAATAAAAATTTCAATATGCTTTCAAACATGTGCTTAACCCCAGACAGGTAAAATAATTACGGTAAGTTAGATAAACAACCAGCAGAGAAGTTCTTATTTTGACTTTCTTGAACGCACGCGACGCATTGCGTCACAAGCGCGCACTAAAATCAAAGGACATATGTAATTCAATTCTTGTGTAAGCTTGTAAAAACCTGTTTTTGACCCAAAATTTCTGGAAAACCTACTGCACAACTGATGCAGAAACTTTCACAATTTATTTACCATATTCACCTGAGTATTAGTCGACCTCGTGTATAAGTCGACCCCCTAATTTTGGGGCCAAAAACTAAGCTTTCTTCATTTTAATGAAAAACTCAAATATATTGCATAAATTTTCTTAAAATTATTGTTCAAGAAGTACTATAGATATATGAAACAATCACAGCAAGTTTCAATGCGAATTTTCAATGTGAATATTCTTGCATGTCTGCAATCGTTTTCACCTGTACATGTGGGCATTTTGTCCATAATGTTTGAAACAGGCTTCCAAAATCAAACATACTAATTCCAGACAAACCTTTCTGACTGTGGAAGATGAAAAAGGAGTTTTAGCAGGCAGGCAAAACACCAAAGAAGGTCGATAATCTTTGAGAACGCTCAATAAACAGCGTGTTTAGAAAACTTGGTAACCAAGCTACAAAATCAGTCAGGTATTGGTAACTGATGACTGCATGTGCTTACATCATGCCAGGTTACTGAGCAGGGAGTTCGAAGCGAGAAAGATGTTTTTCCTCAGCAGATTTACGGCTTTATTTTACAGGAAATGTCAGTTCTTTCTTCCAATATTGTGCCATGGAGTATATTCAACACTCAGGTCTACATAGAGCAGATAAATTTTAAAGCATTTCAACTTAAACTGCTAATTTAGATGCAGACAGCTAAGCGAAGGACTTTGCGTTTTGTATCATTGTTTATAAGATGTTTTACGTAAGATTATAAAGACAATTGTTATGCTAATTGTACCAAATTTATTTTTCCAGTGCTTGAGTCTTAGTTTTTGACCCATGTATAAGTCGAGGGAGATTTTTTGGACTAATTTTTAGGTCGTGAAAGGTCGACTTATATACGCCGGGTAAATACGGTATGTGCATTGGATGAATCACGTCCACAGCCACAATTTTAAAAAAATCTGCAAGACAAATATCACATTTTCCTGTGTTATGAAAGATCTGTCTTACAGATTTTTATTTTATTTTGCATGAACGACTAATTAATGCTAAGTTTTAATATGCGAAATTTTGAGGTAGTGTCATATGAGTAGACTTTGAGAAAACACCATTGGAATTGCTAGTTCACTCTTAAGCGCTCGGTTGTTCATTTTAAATTTCAGCTCTTTTAATATCACAAAACTGCAGTAAGCCACCTTAATGCAACACCAAAGCAAACACAAACTGCTTTCAACACTCAAGTGAAAGCTGCTATATAATTTGGTTTTATCAACTGGGTTGATAATGTCAATTGGCCACCATAAAGAGATTCAAGAGCTGACGTTTCGAGCGTTAGCCCTTCGTCGGATTCGCTCCGACGAAGGGCTAAAGCTGCTATAGTTGCTTTTTTACATCCTTCATACCTTTTTGCTCTGTCAGGCAATTTTTGCGCGGGGTTAGGGCACCTTCTTCCATTTGACTTAGCCACAAAGTCACACGGCTTGAAGGGACTTGCCTTGTCCTCCAAGATGTGTTTGTGGCAAAAGTCAAAGCCCTTCAATATTTCCAAGTTGCAAACCCGTTGCGAGTAGGCACACAATTTACGCGGGCGAACATCTGATTTCGATTCAACTTTGGCCACAGCAAATGAATCTTCGTTCTTGGGATTTTCCGTAACTGTAATAAACCCAGATACAAAAATAAGCTTCAAGTTAGAAGAGATGTACAAGAAACAGGCACCTGCACATGCACGACGAGATTATAGATGGAGGTTTGTTTAGACAGAGGTGATGGAATTACCATTGTTGACAAAATCAACGCTGATAACACCACAGACAATTACAAAATTACGACCTATACATAGTTTAAGTTAAACGGCAGTTTATACAACGCTAAGGTATAACAAGACGAGGCAAATGCGAGCAAGAGAGCGACAATTTATGAACCATTTCTTTTCGTTTCAACTCACCTTCCGCCATCTTGTTTTCCAGAGCACCCACCGCAAAGTCTCCTGGGAGAAAGTAATCTGGTACCCAGTTTCCTCTGCGTGAAAAGTCTCACTGGTACCCGTGGGGAGAGGTGGGCGTATAAGTTGCATTTTTCCAATTAAATAATTTTGATCTTTTGTCAAAACCCTAGCCTAAATTTCAGACGTCTTCCTCTCCGGGCATTAAATAATTTTGATCTTTTGTCAAGAGCCTAGCCTAAATTTCAGACATCTTTCTCTCCAGTTAACCAGCAAAAGATGTCTGAAATTCAGGCTATTCTATACACTCCCCTCGATGAAGATAAAACCACACACTATTCTTCTAGATGTTTATCATAGAAGTAGGGTTTGGAGATCGCAGTCTACTTGAAGAAAAATCCCCACCCACCCTCACCCATAACTAAGTCAGACAAAAACAAGCCATAGGAACATGGAACATAACCAAGTTTATTTATACAAAAATCCCATACAAACAGCAACAAATGTAATACAGTAGAATGGTGATGTTGGAAAGAAGAGGAAATATATTTTTATCTTAAGAGCCTGTTTATATAGAGAGGAGTTGTCCCTGGCATGAGGGTTACCCGCCATACTGGGCTACCCCAGGTGAGAGAATTTTCATATATTTCTTTATAAATAGCAGCAAACAATAACGTGATAGGCTCAGGAGGCAGGGTGGCCCTCATTGTCATCCTCATAGCCCTTTTCGTTTCTCTTTACTGGCGTGTCCTTGGTGCGAGAAACAAAGGCATCCAGGGACATAGGAATTCAAGGACTTGCAGACTGCATGGATGTAGCATTGATGCTTCTACAAGTTGTGTGCTGCAGGCTGTAGCCGCAAACATTTTGACTTCCGTTTAAGATTTCTTTGTTCTCATAAAGCCAATAAAAAAGTTGTCCCCATATCCTTTATTTCTTGTGCAAAGGCCCAGCTGGCTAAGAAAAACAGAAAGGGCTTTGAGAATTGAGGACGAAAATGGGCAATCCTTGGTGGAGAGGCACTCTCTTTGAAAGTTGTGTATTTCTCTAATTTGTTAAATTTAAAACTATTGAAATAAAATGATAATGATGAGGATGTAGGATTGCCCTGGAAGCCGAACCAAGTTTTTCTCACAGAAGCAGGTAACTCATCTGCCTGAGGCAACTTGCAGAATAATGGTCAAATTTTATACTTTTATGACCAGCCAAGACAGTGATAAAATGAACGAAAGGAACTAGAAGAAAGAAGGAGAAATGAAGGGCATCATTAAGATTTGAATATTTAAAAAGGGTTATAAAGAATTATGCAGCACGAACTTTGACTTGGTCAGGAGGGACAACTTTTTCCTATAAACACTCAGCAAATGATGGCTCCGGGGAGAGGATAATCATCCTACCAGGGACAACTCTCCTCCATATTTAAACAGGCCCTAAGTTAGTTTCTTGATAAGAATACAAAAATTGAACATGCCTGAATAAAAAGAAAAAAAGTGACGAATGGTAAACTCAATAAAATTGTAAACAAGATTGTGTTGCTGAATGCCCAAATTTTACCCATAATTTCCAGTAATTAAATAATAGGCTGGCTTCTACTGTAACCTCTTTCCAGCAGTTGGTAAATTATTTGAATCCAAAACAGTCCCTGTTTCTTTCTGGCACGAGTGGTAGACATGCCATTAGTGCAACCTAGATTAATTTCGCGATACTAAAGTTACATGCCTGACAGATTTCATCTGATCATTCTGAATAAAATAAAATTGTAGTTTTGTTAAATATCCTTAGTTAGCACCAGGGAATAATCCAAGTGCCAGCTAACAATCCAGGGCAGTATGAAATAAGTTTACAAAAAAAAGGTTTTTATTATTCCTGTTTGAGCTTTCAATTTATTATGGATCACTTAGAGAAAACAACAACATTGTTTGGTATCCAGTTAGGAAACCAACAGATTCACACTGGAAAGAAGAACTCTACAATATACCCCCTCCAACAAAAAAGACAAGAAGTGGTCTAACATTTAATAAACTCCCACCCACTTCTGAGTAACATAATCAACTCAATCTTTCCACCCAACCTTTAAAAAATATATATAATTATTTTCTGTCAAATTTATATTGATGTACCTGTAAATCACGGTCATGATTATTGCGATCAAGGGATGATTTTAGAAGCTGGTCTCAATGATGTGTATGTGGAGAAAATGTCAACAATAGCAGTTTATATCACAAAATAGATTTTTCTACATTATTCCAATACAAAGTTCTGTACATGCAGTTGTCATAATATAGCGCAGTCTTCCTTCTTGTCTACATTTCCATCGCGGTCATGATTTTCTATTTCTTTAATAAGAGTTTGGAAAATTTCTTGCACGCTCTGCCAAAAGACAAAAGGAACTAGTTTATTAAAACAGCAAATGGACCAATACACCGTAAATTTATTGGTACCATCACAATTCTAAAATCTGAGCCATTTATTTAAAGACTTACTGCAAAATGGCTCAAAACTGACGTTATCATACCATCAGTTCACTCAGACATGGTAAAAAGCATTTAAATTCTAAAATGAGGTACATGTAATCTGTTTATAGTTCAAAATACTAAGGGCAGTTTATCATGCATTGAACAACAGCACTGCATGATATATTAAACAATCTTAAGGTAAAAAATGCACAGTTTAAAAGTGCATCTAACCCCAAAATATTTTTTCGCTACAATAAACCTTTACACCGGTTCGAAACGCATTGCACCTTTCGTTTCTCCTTTTTACCAAATGCTGACTATTTATGGCATTAAAAAGTTACTAAAAACTGTACATTATTTGGTTCACGACCATGTCAGAAGGGGCGTGGGCCTATTCCTGGGCCGACGTCACAAACTGATTTGCACCGCATCAAGTCTTTGTAAACATGCATGCAAATCAGTTTGTGATGTCAACCAGGAATAGACCCACACCCCTTCTGACTCGGTCGTGAACCAAATAAAGTACAGTTTTTCGTAACTTTTAAATGCTATAAATAGTCAGCATTTGGTAAAAAGGAGAAACGAAAGGTGTAACGCATTTCAAACTGGTGCAAAGGTTTATTGTAGCGAAAAAATATTTTGGGGTTAGATGCACTTTAACACCAAGAAAACTACATGTAGTCATTGTGATATAAACAAAAATGGAAAATATAAAAAGAATAATATTACTTTAAATCATGATATGGAAATAAATGAGTTAATGTTAAAAACAGTAAAG
Organism: Blastomussa wellsi; assembly: GCA_947652115.1. Classification (NCBI taxonomy): domain Eukaryota; kingdom Metazoa; phylum Cnidaria; class Anthozoa; order Scleractinia; family Plerogyridae; genus Blastomussa; species Blastomussa wellsi. Next base: position 4,355,980 of record OX393566.1, on the reverse strand, counting down.
ATTAGTACATGAACTGCTGAGCTTCTACAAACTATAATCATACATGAGCCTCCAGCTAGAATTACATACACTGGTAATAATTAAAATTACAACAGAGAAGTTACTTGATATTTTGACTTACACTATTTTCCTTAGCTGAGGATTCAAAGAATGCTGCTTTCCATGATTCAGCAAGGGATTTTCCAGTTTTATATGACACAACCCTGCAATAAAGGATTTAAAGACTTAAGGACGTTCACGCCAATTGTTTGTGCGCATCGTTACTGCACACGGAATTCGTCACGCCACGTCATCCATCGAGCGTGTGCGCTGAGGAAACACAAAGGCCAGAAGCTGTTTCGTAGCTTTGCTGGTAGTTTACTCTCTTAAATGGTCGGTGACCCCTACTTTTTTCTCCATGAACATATTTTATTTACAATTGTCGGTAGATTGTCAAAAAATGAACAAAAAAATAAATGTGGGAAGTTTAAAAATTTGAAATTTTCTGCCCACAGGACATAGAATCACTGCCATCTGGCGGCTGTTTGGGGAGTGAAAATGTGGTCGCTAAAAATTATGCATTTTTTTCCTTAAGGAACCACACCAATTGAATAAATACATTTTATGGGTCCATTTAAACAACATTTGACAGCAATACGTTCATTTCAAAGATTTATTTGCAACACTTTTGTGCTTAAAGACATTGTAGCCGTATCCGCTAACGAAGAGCGAGTTTTCAGATTTAGGGCGTTCTTCTGGGCATGTTATCTCCAAAATGAAGTCGGTGACCCCCAATTTTTTTTTTGGCATTTCTGACTTACAGTGGTGAGAGTTTCAGAAAAAAATCAACGGTAGAAAATTTTTGCGTGAACGTCCTTAAAACAAAGACTTACTCAAAATTGAAAGATGGGACCTACATGTACAGTGACACACCTTCAGGCTGATGAAATAGGCATACCGGTAGTACGTATTTACCTGTGTATTAGTCAATCCTATGTATATGTTGGCATTTTTTGCACTGGTTCAAGAGATAACACCCCACTACAAAAGCAATTTTTTACCATAGAGCCCTGTTTTGGGTATTTCTGAAGAAATTAAAGATGAAGAAATTGAATTGCCGCTGAAGTTACATATTTAGTTGGCTTTGAATTACACTAACAGCACTCATGATGAACACATTTGATTATAATCTATAAAGTGAAGAGCGTTTTCAAAAAATTGAAGATTTGCAAAAAATGCAACAAAAGTCTGGTGTACCCATAGAGAGGTTTATCATAGTCAAAACTAAACAACAATATATTAATTATTTGTAGTATTTTACCTCTCCATGTGTAAATCTGTCTTGTTACCAACAAGAACCATTGGAACACTAGAAAACAAGAAAAATTTTGTCCCATTAACACTTAAAGTGAAAGACTGCATACGAACCAAGTGGCACATCAGGTCAGAGCTTATCCCACTTTCCTTAGCATTCAGCGACCAGCAGTATTTCTACTCCCCCCTGGATGGGATGTTAGTCCATCACAAGGTTACCCCCTAGAATTAAATTCACTGATACCCATTCATACATGTACACCTGGGTGAAGAGAGGCACTGGGAGAAATGTGTCTTGTCCAAAAACACAATTGCATGCCCCACCTGAGGCTTGAACTTGGTCCATTCAATCCAGAGTCCAGTGCAGTAACCATTTGGTCACTGCACCTCCCACTAACACTTTAAGTGCCAAAGGTGAAACAACATCAGTTAAAATATAACTTTTTTAATAATATTATACTTACTAATTTTGACCTGACATATCCAGCAACTTTTCATGGATAACCTTTACGACTTCAAAACTACAGAAAAGGGAAAGAGAGTACTAACCTCTTACTAACCGATTGCGAGGGCTGTACTGGGGAATATTGGCCCGAGGTCAAGTGCAACGAGGTCCGTACAAAACGACCGAGGGCCAATATTCCCCAGTACGGCTTGAGCAAGCTAGGTTAGTAAGTAGTTTGTTATATGGCACTCCGCTTGGGTCATGTATGCTTGTTAAAAACACACTTTACAGGGCTTGACACTTACTGTAACCAACTAGCCACAGACTAGTAGAAATTTAGTTTTGGTTAGTAGGTTTTCGATTTCCACTAGCCAATTTGGCTAGCTAGTAAATTGGCCGAAGCAGTTTCTGTCTTCCTCAAGCAAGACAAACACAAACACTTTGCTTGGAAACTGAAGATCAGAATTTCATCATGGCCATTTCATGCTACCACACTATGTTCCACAAAAATTGTTTTATTATTGGAACGGATTTCAGAAAAATGCAATTACCAGTACCAACATGTGTTCAAAGAAAGTCGCTTGCTTTTTGCTTGCAAGTCTTGCTAGGGATCAACTGTTATCGGACCTAGCCAACACCAACGCTGGGCTAGTAGCATCTAAGTTGTCACTAGCCACGAGGCTAGTAAGCTTAAAAGTTAATGTCGAGCACTGACTTTAGGTGACTTGAATTTAAAGGTTTTCCACCATAACATGTTTTGATGCCGCCAACAACCCAGAAAGAACATTTAGCTACCACAATTTTGGAAACATTTTTTTCTTAAGTTAGAGTATTTTCATACATTTTCAATCTGCAGTTCTAGTTGCAAGTTTTAAATTATCCAACTTTAGCAAAAATACGCAGCTTAGGACCGTTTCTACGGAAATGGTCTGTATGGCAAAATCCTGACCAAGAAAGAACCAATCAGAATGCTCAGATTTTCCTTGCCATAATTGTAATAAAAGTAGGTGAGATATCAGTTTTTGATCAAATTAAAAATTACCACAGACTGCAGTGTCTAGATACACTGTGAAAAGAACTGGCCATATGAAGAAATTAAAACACTAAGATAATTATACTTTAGAGATCCAAACAACCTTGAGTCATACTCCAAGTGCTATCCTTTGGGTGCCTAATTCAAATTTTCCATCGCATGCCCATCACCTTACATACCACAGAGTCCCTCCCTGGGGAAGACTATTGGGTGAGATTTCTTTGGCGCCAAAAGTAACCGTTATAACAAAGCTGTGAATTAATGAGGTGATCAGGCGCTACCTCTTGGCAGATGTTACAGCATATACAAGTACATATCCATGAATTCCCACTGAGTATGACTGAGGGAATATTGAATATTCATCCTAAGGGAAAAAGAACATAACATGTACAAAAGTAAGAAATTATACATGACCAACTTAACAGGTAAATGAGTCTATTTTGAATGCCTGGAGAAATATAGCCTGCCTCTTAAGGCCTTTTATTCTTAAGGGCTCTTGTTGACCATACGGGCCTGGTTACCAATATCTCGCTTCACTACTAATTCCTTTGTAAAAGTTTTGATGTTATGAGAAGGTGGGCCAGCCTGGTTATTGAGATCTTGGTTTCTACGGCAAGATCTTCGCAACTGGCATGAAATATGAACACTCCAGCCTGGACTACCCTTTTGCATTTTGGGGGAATAAATATTCCATCAGCCCAGCAAAGGAGAAGCTGGTAACACTGCGTTGGTGTGTTGATCTTGGTGTGAACACATAAGAGCCATGGCACCATTGCACACTCAAAAGTTTAGATTGGCCAGATAAGCCAATCAGCTTCTCTTCTTCTTTGCAAGAGCAGGGGCGGATCTAAGGGGAGGGTACAAGGGATGCGCACCCCCTGAGATTACCTGTGACTATTCTGCTACCGGTAGTTATATTAGAAAGTCGCAGGCCTTAGTAGCTAGTGCACCCCCTTCAAAGAAAAATCCTGGAGCCACCCCTGAAAAGTCGGCAGTCTGTTTTCCTTGCACACTGTTATCTTGCCTCAATCCCTCCTTGCATGTCTTAAACCCTTTACCGCAATATTTTCTGAATTTCAAGAGAAAGACAGACTGCAAGCAGTCAAGGCACTGGGCTGGTATGAAGAATTGTAAATGCCTAACCAGAAGATTGAAGTAGGTTCATACTTCCATTTTCTAGGCATAATTTTGCCTATAACTAACATAATTTATTTCATACAGTTTCAGAGTAGGATCCACTTGTGTTAGGGACCTATGGCAAACTGGGATTTGGAAATAGTTTGTACAGTTTTACATGAAGTATTGCTTAAAGCAAATAGCGATTACATAATGCTCCTATCAATGTTAAGCCAGAGGGGGGGGCATATGTGGGGCATTTGACTTTACATAAGAATTTCTGGTCAAAATCCAAACCGCGGGGTCCAAAATATGCATAAAATCAGATCAAATGTCCCCACCTTTGGCTGGCAATAGTACTCGATCAACAATAAACAATGCTTGCAGTTTACACACACATTGCTCATGAACACATGATATTTCGTCCCCTCGCGATGTTTGTGTCTTCTTCAAAGTTACAAAGAAACAGAACTTAAACTTTTCTATAATTACAAAGTGGAGAAAATTTTGCATCGCAATTTCATCACATCATGCAGGATTTGCAAGTTCATGTCTTTGAAAGGCGTGTTATTACTGTACCTCAAAACAGCCGAGATGGCCGCATAGACAAGCATGTTACGATGTGTCAAGGTCCCATTCCTCCTCGCCAAAAAATCAAACGTCCCCACCCTGGGGCCCAGAATTTTGTCAAACTCCTTGAGGGTGGGGAAGGCAAATGAGATCAAACGCCCCAGATATGTTGGGAAATGTACCAAATGAAAATATTATCAACATCATAGCCAACAAGTTGAACAACCTGTGACTAAATTCAGCCATCTGCTGAAATGAAATCAAGTTGAACTCCACCAATGCGCCTTGGCAATTTTCACACCTTAATTCCAATATTTGGCAATACATTAAAAACCCTTCCATGCTAAAGCCTTATAAATTATCTTTTTCCCACTTTAATAGATTCAGCATCTTTAAGTCGCCCTTAAAATTTCTCAACAAACGCCCTCCCTTTATTTACTGAAAAATTATTTTATAGATAAACAGCGTTAATTGGTAACCCCAAGAAGTTGATGTTCACTTAAAGAAAATCTCAAAGGTTAATATGTTCAATTCCGCTATAATACAAGAAATGGTTTTTCAAGTATGTTTATATCGAAAGTAAAATTTAACGTACAGCAGTTGGATTAAAACCATGAAAATAAAGAAATTCTTCATTTTTAATGACATCTGATGTTTATATTTTTAGAAGTGCTAAAAGGGCATCTTGTTAAGCACACAATAGATATATATTGCAGAGAACACGCGAACAGAGTCACGACCACTCTTGAACAAGGAGTTATAAACACATATTTACCTGGCCGGCCGTGTCCACAACTTCCAACACGTATTCTTGACTGTTGTGTTTAAGCTTCGTGGTAAATGCTTAACAAAATGAAAAGGCAGTTGTTACCTTGAAAGCTAATTATCAGTAAGTTTACATAAAGTTTTTAAATAGCTCAAAAGGGAATTAGCTTACCACGTCCAGACCGAACGAACGAAGAAAACACACTTACTATTCTCAATTGTTGGATCGTAGGAATCCACAAACTGCCCTTCCACGAACTGGATTGTGATTGAAGACTTTCCTGAAAATAAAAAAGCCCAATGAAAGTCGATATCACGATCAGAAAAAAAATTTTAGTAGCAGAACTTTCTAGCTCGATTTTTCAGGGATCAAGCACGGTTCATAATTACCAACTGAACGAAAGCCCATGACAACGATCTTCCTTGATTTTAGCGGTGTCTTGCGGTGCAGGCGGTTTTGCTGGTATTCATCGCTCGACTGTTTATTAGCCATTTTGCAAAATTGAGCTTTCTTTAACGTGAAATTCCAAACATTCAACTACATTTTGCTTTTCCACGAAATTTGACCGGTGCAGAGGAGAAACAATATCCCATGATGCAATGCGCTACAATAATCGCCAGCTGTCTGCCAGCGGTTATACCCATTGGTAAAAAGAACGAGGAAGAGTTTGAGATTTTTCAGTTTGGAAAATTTCAGTTTTTAGCACTTTCGTTACATAGACAGGTAAGTTTTTATAGAAATCGGAAGGTAAATATGCATGATTTAATTAACTGATTTATCACTTGATAGCGCAGTTCTAATATGGCACCCTTTTTTGTCTTCATTTAATAATTAAAAGTTTCTGACGATTAATTAACCCGGCGTGTGCCCAATCGATGAAAACCAGTAATTAATCGCTAAATTGAAAGTATCCTCTATCGAGACTTGCTGATTAAAGTCGATGACAATCGATATAATCAATAGCAAATACGAGGATTTGAATTGTGAGTATCAATTTTCATCAATTCATTGAGCCAATCGATAATAATCAATTAATCATAATCGATTATATTGATTATAGCGATTGCCTTCCGAGGATCGATTTTCATCAATTCATTGAGCCAATCGATAATAATCGATTAATCATAATCGATTATATTAATTATAGCGATTGCCTTCCGATGATCGATTTTCATCAATTGGGCACGCTGGGTTAATGAAGCTTGAATGCCTTCATACTTGGCTGGTGTGCTTGTCTTCTGATTTTTTAAAGATTAAGTTTGGCTAAGAGTTATTGCTTTTTGGTACTATAATTGTCTTAGTTTTGATACTATTATAAATCATCAGTTGTTAAGTATATCTTAGGGTGTGTTTCTTTATTGGATTCTTAAATCCGAAAATTGATTTAGCGTTTCTTTAATGAACACATTAATCCAAGATCACTCGGGTCATGGTCCATCAAAGGAACCGAAGAATCCACTCTGGGCAAGGTTTCTTTGATGCACCATGATCTGAGTGATCTTGGATTAATCTGTTCATTAAAGGAACACAAAATCCATTTTTGGATTTAAGAATCCAATCTTGGATTTTTTTTAAAGAAACACACCCTTAATCTTTGTTTATTTTATTCTTCTGCAGCTTGGTATGGACCCTTTAGTAAAAGTTTTTTCATTGTTGCTTATTGTAACAACTCTTCTTAGTGACACATGGGGCGCTGATAAAGAACTGCTCTGTGGTGGTAAGTTGTTAAAAGTGCTATTCATTTTGTATGCATGCAAACACCCCCCCCCCCCCCTCTCTCTCTCTCTCTCCCTCCCTGGCATTGACAAGGTAAGTCCAGATTTACCCCCTAAGAATAAAAGATCAAAGTGCAGACATGATAGACCACAGAGAAATATCTGATTTCCTGATTTTTCTTAACTCCTTTAGAAAAAAATCCTCTTATCCCTTATTGATTATAATTTATTAATTACAATTTTTACATAATTACAACTACTGGTGGTGAATTTTGCTGTCAACAGTGTGTCATGTCATTGCTGATGAACTTCAATGGGAAATTTCTCAAATTGATCCAAGAAAGACTCTAGAGGTGGGTTTCAGTGACGTAAGAATATTTTACAACAAGCATTATTTATTAGTAAGTCCTTTTTACCTAATAACAAAGGTTTCTTATACACCCATGGCATTTGTATAAAATTTGGCCTTGTTGACTCAACATTTATTTGAACCCGCCATTTTTCAGGGGCCTGGCATTTAATATTTGACGAGCATTTTTCATTGTTTTTGAACTTGAATTTGAAAACCTCACTTTTTACTGATTTTATATAAAACACAATGAATTTAGGGCAAAATTTAACAAAAACATTCACCAAAACAATTTCAGCATTTTATTTAAAACTTGACATGACAAATCCTGGGTTTATTTAATCAAGAAAATATGGTACTTCATTTCATTTTGGGCGTCACAGTGATTTGCATAATGATCATAGCAGCCATCAACACATGCAATCTTGGATTGTATAATTTAATGTCCAATTATTTTCATCGTAAATTAAACTGTAGGTTGAGAGCTTTAGAGTGGATCCAAAAGGAAATCAAAATACCAAGAAGGTAATATACTTACTGTCCAGCTACTGAGCCCGAGTTTTCTTTGAGTAAATAGTCAACAAGGTAGCAGAAAATAGAAAATGAACATGATTAGCTTAGTTTAGTGTTTTAGTACAAACTCTAAATTGTATACCGTCCAAAATCAACAATTTGATGTACTAAAAATCAAGTACAATTGTAGCTTACATGCATGGTTGTTTGGTGACCTACAGGATTAAAAAAAAAACAATGAGACACCAATAAATAATAAGATTTCCAGATTTTTGTGCATGTGTTACTAGATGTGCCAATTGGGTGAATATCGTTATTGATTGAGGCATTCTTGTGAACTAAATGTTGGTATAATTCCATTTCCTTGACTTCCTTCAGTGAATTTTTATTCATGGGATAAATGATAACTTATATGATGGAATTTCTGTTACTCTTTTCCTGTTCAGATTCAGTATGCAAGATCAGAGACTCATCTTATAGAACAACTTGACAACATGTGTGAAAAAATGAACAATTACGCTGAGTCCACTGATCCTAAAACTGGTAGGAAGTCCTACATTAGAACATCATCGCGATCAGGGGAGGCTGTCACTCTCAGCAATGTTGCTATCAGTGGTGACATAGCACAAAAGCTCAAACATGCGGTAGGCTGTAAACCTGTCTTATATTCTATATTTTCAAATCTGGGATGTCAATCTCATTTCGTAGTCACTTGTGGGATCATTACTGAGGACTTGTGTTCAGGGTTCAAAGTAAAAGGTCTGTCTGGTGGTCCAGTACATGAAGATCTTCCTGCTGGGCAACTTTACATGGAGAACCTCAGCCCAGTTAGCTGGGTTGTTCTGACAGTGTTGTGAACAACTGTGCAATCCATCTATAGGTCAAAAGGTGCCCCTCTTGAAGGAGCATGTGTGGTTTGACTGCTGGTCAGTATTGTTGTGGGATTAATTTTGTCTAAATAAATGTAACTGCATTAAATGAACTATAAAAACTATGAATGAATTATCCCAAACATGGAAAGTTTCAATACTACACACTAAAAGTTGTTGTATATGAAATTGGCCTCTCCACATTGTCTGACACATAATTTTAATTTCACTCTCTTACGTTTGTTCTCCACTGGCCTCACCCACCGCTCTGGTCCAACTTGTTTGTGCACCTCCCAGTCCCCCCACACATTCTCATTTGAAAAACCCGCAATCCATTTGGTCTGTCCCAAAGATCAACACCTCTGGCCACCTCCTACACTGAGAAGCCATAATGCATGGACCTATTGAAAATCTGACAAATCTGATTGGCTGAAAATTACAGAATGAAGCTCTAAAATTAGGACCAGGCGGAGGTCTCAATCCTTAGCTCAGTTCAAATGGATTGTACGCTCTGCGGATTAGAATGCCCCTCACATAGTTTCATGGACATGCATACTCATGGCTGCATCCTATGGGTTTATGTTCCAGTGTGAGAGCATTATAGAAGATTATGACGATGACATCATATCAACCTTTAAGAAGGAACGCAAAGATCCTAAAAGATACATGTGCCGCACAACCACTGGTATGAAATTTGATTTGAATGTTCTGACTAATAACTGTAATTATTAAATAATATTTGTAATAAGAGTAATAATTGTAAAAAACAAAATTTGCTATCTATTTGTCCCATTGATTTTGTTTTATCCAATGTAATAAATGTAACTGGTACAATTTTATAATGCCAAACCACAACTCCCCAAGTGTCTTATATATGGAGTAAGCCTATCCAAAACGTGTACCTGTTAGTAACTTTGTTACATGATGAAAGCTGCATGAGACATGACAGTCAGACTTTTTTCTAATGTTATAGGTTTGTGCATTGATGATGATGATGAGTATGATGATGACGATGATGATGACACCGAGAGTGATGCTTCAGAAACAGATCACGATGAACTTTGACATTAGTTGACATTATATATTAAAAAATAAAAATACTTTTAATTTATTTTTCATGCAACAAATGCTTAATGCACAAAATAATAGTCACGTGAACAGTTAATAAGTATTTTGCACTTTTTTCAATGAATTTCACATGACTTGAATGTAACAGCACAATGAAGGATGAATGTCACGAGTTTTGCCGGGTCAGTGGATGTGCCCTCTATTATTGCAAAATCATTATTCTGTAATAGTCTATTCACGTGACTTCAAGGGAAAAAACATACAAATTCTATCGAAAATTGAAACAGATAATCTCTATAAAGATAACTTGCTTCACAACTATCAAATGCAATAGCGCAATCCAGAATGAAGAGCTGCCTTGCGGCAAAGGTCACGAATTTTAACTTTTGGCCCAACGAAGTACTCTGTATTATTACTTAACAATATTGTTGTTACATATTAGTCTTGCAGTTATTTTTTCAGCTGTCTGGATTTTGTTTGTTGAATGTCACATCACAGGGGCGGCTTTCCACTATAACTATTATTCTGCTTACGTGATCTGTCAGAGGGGGCACCCTCTCCAAAGGGGCGGTACGCAGCTCTTTACAAAGTCCCACATTATTGGCTGAAAAAAAAGATAAACAAACAACAGTAACAGTGGACCCTAGCCCTAAAACAATGGAACTGCATGCTATTAAGATCCTATGAAATTAGAGGTTCTAGAGAGCTGTGAACTATTCCCCTCCAAAGAAAAATCCTGGATCCGCCCCTTCATCAAACTCAGTGTCAATTTTACCCTGCGAAACAGATCCTTCCTCTTTACGCGCGGGACGAGAACTTTCTCGTCGCGCGCGTACCGTCTCGCGGGGTACGTCAATTCTCTTCAGTTTGTTGAACTTCAACTCATCGTCAATGGAAACCGTTACACCGTTAGCCACTTCGCTTACAGAAGTAGATTAGAAGAAATTATTGAATTTCTAATTCAGCCGAGTTCATTGAATGTATGTTTGGGATTTTCACTTTGACGTCACCGAATGCGTTAAAGGGTTTCTGTCAATTCCATGACGTCCAATCTTGCTCTACTTCAAGTTTAGGCTCGCTTGAGAGACAACTCGTACTTTGGTAGAGTGACTGACCAAGAAACATGTCCGAAATAACCCATTTAAAGCAAAAATTTGACTTGCTGCGACTGACCCAAATTCCCCTAGAGGTATGTGCTGTTTCCTTTAAGCTTAAACTCTTCGAATGTTGCGTTCAATTGCAATTCCAATTATTCAATCAAGTGGTTCGCAAGTGGAAAAGAATAGTATAATCCTTTACGATTCACGAAACACGAAGTACCGGGTAGGTATTTCTTTTTCTCGCGATCTTTTCCATCTTGCAAGATTGAAAAAAAACATTTCCTTCAAAATACTGGGTAGCTTAATCAAATCACCGATACAATTCTCGAGACAAGACTAGCTATTTTTATATTTCGCGGTAAAAAAGTAAGATGACGAAAATATCCATTACTACCCTTCGCAAGTACTCGGGGTAGCCGGTCGTTTCGCCTACACTGGATACTTGTTCAAAAAGTTTTAATTAACTCATAACTCGCTAACAGCACGCTACACATGAATATACCTCGTTCTTTAATCCATGAGCCGAAAGATGAGAGCTCGTACATGAATATACCTCGTTCTTTACTCCATTTAATGTAGGCGAAACGACTTGTAGGCGAAACGACCGACATCCGTACTCGGAGCAGAGGACATGGTTGGCTGTCCGTACTTGATCTCGAGAAAAAAAATCGACACCCTCTTTGGTATAGAAGGAACCACGGTCGCCGCTTTTTGTGGAATAAATTTTTTTAAAACTTTGTGTCGAATACATTAACGTCGGTGACGTCATAACCTTTTGACTGCGTAAGGGTGCAAGGTGTGTAAATGACGTCACAATCTAAAAAGAGAATAGGGCGAAAAATATAGCTTTGTTCCTTGTTAGGCCCAAAATGCTGGCCTAAATTATTCCTTATTTCTTCTCTAGTTACTGTGTAATTTCATTATGGTACTTTAAACTGTTTTTAAACCTTTTATAAATTGAACTCAGGCCGTAGAAGAGTCTACGCCGCCATGATCGCGTCGTTAGTTCCAGTTCTTTTCAGCGAGCGCGACGCCTTGACCTGAAGCCATGTCCTGTTGCCATGTTAACTGACGCGAGCTTTTCCAAACGCGCTACCATATATGCGTTTTGTTCATGCGTATGAAGTTATCCTAGACTCTTTCTTTCCCCCTCCTGGATTACGTGGGCGGGGTAGGCATAGAAGAAAGGGTGAGGTGCAATCAATTCTCGAAGGCCGGTTTAATTTTCAACCGTAAAATACTACAGGTTACTCAATGGCGAAGTTGCATTTGTTTCTCAGAGAAGGAAGGGGTACGGTGGAGTCCTCTTAGCACCATAAAAAGCTTCAGTGATGCCGGTGGGCTACTGAGTCGGGTCGATCCCCGCGGGTGTCAGAATAGGGTGAGGAAATTAAATAGGCCTGCATCGCGTACACAGTATAACATCCGTCCAGTGACTTGCAGCGGTCGTCGGAACCATTCATTTTCTTTGCATCCGTTCAGATTCATTCCCCAAAATGCAATTTATACTTAGGAAAAATTCCATTTCATCATAAAAAATTAAACAATGTGTAAAAGGTAGTTATTTTCTTTTTTAAGTTTCTTTTCTACACGAATCTTTCGTTAGGTCAGGAGAGATTTATTTGCAACAGCCTTGCAGGACATGTACAGATCGACTTCAAGAAAGCGAGTAAGTCATTTACAACAAAGCTATCAGTTCATAGCTATAACAAACCCAACATGGATTGCGAGCAACTAAAGAAGCCAAGAACGAAGTGTCAAATAACAAGATTCGAGTGCAGCGAGCGCCCTTTACTTTGTTCTTTCCTGTGACTGAGCATAGAGTTATTAGACACCCGCTTTATATCCCTGGAATTTTTCAGAAATGGCTTTTCCCCAGCCAGCTTTGTGACAGAGATCATATTAAATTGTTAGGATGATTCACTTTCTATATTTGGTTTTCCTCGATGTTTTGTCATAGTTGATAAAACGACTTTGTGTTTCCAAATCCTGTCTAAAATCAAACACTCGTAATTAAACAAATCGAGCTTCTGGAAAACCGCGCTTAATTGGACTCCACTTAAGCCTACTACCATTCCATAGGTATCGATTTCCGAAGTTATATTTGGGGGTTGGACAGGAGGTCTGTGCCACCATCAATCAAATTTGATAAAGGTATTATTGCGGTATAACACTTAATATACCAAAATAGTCTCTCCTCCACTCCTCAAGCCCTCCTAAGCCTATCTGATCTGAAAAGAACTGAATTATTTAAGGGAATTTTACGGCCTCGGAATTCAATGGCTTTATTACGCGAACCGGGCTGCTGGCCCGGTTAGCCGGGCTTGTTTCAGTTTGCCGAGATCTCGGCACGTCTGTTTAACGCAGCAAAATTAATACGCGATTACATGACAACCGCCGACAAGAAAACCAGCCCGGCTAACCCGGCTAGTCTGACTAATGTAATCAGGCCTTTAGATTAGTTTTAAGCGTAAAAAGAAAACCAATGACAATCCATTGAACAAATTATGACATTTAGCCAGTGCGAAACGCGGCAAAACGCGTGCAGGAAGACTAATCTCGTCCCCAGAGCCCGCTTTTCCTTTGGTTAGCACCAAGAACACGGACCAAGTTAGCCTTCCTAGCAAGCGTTACCGCCCGAGCGAAGAGCAATGAGCGATTTCTGGTCGCGCGAAAATTGGTACGAGAACGCTTGCTACGCAGGCTTGGACCAAGTCCTGCCTCGTCCCCAGGTGTCGCTCCTTGGTCATACTAGGTGCGCTTTTTCAACCCCCGCGCAACCCCCGCGCTCCTTAATTTTTCCCGCCCTACCTCCTTGACCGACCGGCGCCCGGGGACGAGGCAGGACCAAGTCCGTCAAATGTGGACTTCCGGGATCGGTCCTGGACAGAGTCCCTGTTCTGGGTGCTGACCAAAAGAAAAGCGGGCTCTGGGGTCGGGATTGAGGAAAGACATGCACGATTGGTTTTGGGAAGTGGCGCGAGTTTAAACCAATGACTGAGCGTTGTAATCCATATCCAAATCAACAACAACAACAACAACTATTTATTTATTTATTTCTTTACAGATTTATAAGAAGAGTAGAAGGGCTTGTCCCGCAAAAAGCTAGTCGAGGCGGGACGAGGTGTGCTCGAGAAACATAATAGAAACGATAAATCACAATAAATTACAAACCAACTGGAAAAACTTAGCGTTACATAATAACGCAGATTTAAGCTATACAACAATCGCCACTGAAGTGAAAATCGCCCTAATATATCACGCTACTAATATGAATTCTACTCTGATTCTGTTTGTAGCCTTTAAGGAAGAAACCAGAACAATCTGGATTTATAATTCCGACCATCATTATTACGGAATCGACTCCAGATATCAGAGAATAGTAAGTCTTGGTAAGTCGTAGTTTCGTGTAAGGTAACTGTATGTACTGGTGTGTAGTAAACTGGCTCGTAGCTTGAAGCGTCGTAGGAGACTGCTACTCCCCCCGGATAGGATGCTACACCACCATCATAACAGAAAAATAATAATAATAATAATAATAATAATAATAATAATTTTTTTTTAAAAAACACTTTATTCAATTATCTATAATAGTATTTACAATCTTAAAATAATTAATTAATAATAACTAACCCTAACAACAATAACAACAATAAATTTTTTTTCAAAAACAAAATCTATTAGAGTCAACATTTTTCCGAAAGGTTCTCTAGTTCGCATAAAATACAGGCAGGAATGTCACATCAAAGAAAACATAAAAATATGAAAACTGGATAATCCTGTAGGCTGAAACCTATTTACAATTGTTTTAAATAATAATAATAATAATTAAATAACAATATATAATTATAATAAGAACCTTCCCAGAATCCTTTGCAGCTAGAAAATCGTCAATCCCAAATAACTTGGTCAGTTTGAGGGCAGCAAGACCCCCACGTTGTCTAGAAATAAGTCTTACCATAAACTAATTATTGTACAAGACTAAGGGCGATGACGTCATTGGTCACGTGACTTTGCTCACAAGTGCGTTTTTGCTCACTGTGACAAAATTATTTTGTTATTGAAAAAGCAGTCAACGTGGTTTGAAGCACAATGGTGTGAGCCATTTCGGACTGCCCGGGTACCGAACAAAATATAAATATTAAGGGGGCTATGCACAATTTTTCAAAAAGTGGGAGTCTGGGTACAAGTGCTATCTCGCGTTGCGTTAAACGCGAGGAAACAAAAATTTGGGTATTGGTAGATATTTTTATGAAATATACATTTTTGTCCTTTCTAATGCTGTGACGTCATCGGTCACGTGACCAGAACGGATCGAAGTTTAATATTTGCTTTTTAAGTTTACTAGAACCTTTCTCCAAGAATATTTTTAAGCGAAGTTAGAGTTTAATAAATAGTGTTTTAAAAAATGGCCATTATTACTTTTTCCTAAAAAAGTGCGGCAGTAGAAAATCTAGCTGAAAAGTTTGTCAGCTTCCTGGTCAACGACCATTTGAGCTAGCAACGAAAGAAAATTTTGCCAAAGGCCTGAATGTATGCTCTTAATGAAGGCGTTGTCAGTTTTTTAAAATTTTGATTGGTTTAGGAGGTGATCGATTCTTAAGATTTTTTTCAGAGGAGAGGGCCTGGAGGAGAGAACGAAAACGAGGCTATAATTTCGCGCGCTTTTTGTTCACTGCGACGCCGCGCCACAAAGATTAGCCAGAAAAAAAAAATCCAAGGACTGGACAACGGACTGGACTTGCATTTTCTTCAAACGGAACTTTTGACGAGATTTTTTAATTATTATTGTTTTTTTTTATGGCTGCTGTCTGCTCAGGGACAATGTTTACTTGAGAGGTAAGTTGATACAGATAGTTATTGCTGTTTGTTAAAAAACAAAACAAAAAAATAAGCGCGTTTGTGGTACACTTAAATGCACTTCCCACCCTCCCACCTAAAAAGTGTTGTTTAATACTCTTGAAATTATAAAACTTAAACTAGAAGTTGCAGCAATGCGAATGAAATCAAATTAATGCTAACATTAAATGAATCAGTTTAAGTTGCTTAAGGCAACCGATGCAAGCTCAGAAATTTTACTAAATACGATATTTGAAGGTTAAAAACGTATCGTAAAGAGTGACTGAATAAATGATTACTTTATTTTCAACCGGAACTTAAAACTTAACACGTTACCTTCATTCGCACAGACATCAAAACTTTATTTTATACTGTCCATGAACTAAATTCCCTATTACAATCATAACAAAGTGTACAATAAAGCCATTATTCAAAGTATTGGCCTAAGAAAAATAGTTGCGCATAAACAAATACTGGAACAGTTCGTGCTTTCAAATGGATTACCCTTAGAAATTACACGATTCCGACACATAAGTTTAATTTGAGTGGCGAAACATTTTGTTGTATCTGAAAAATTACTGTACTACAAAAAACGTTTTCACAGTGGTTGTAATGCATGGGGGTTCACATAATTTAATTCAATTTTTATAGAGCTAACAATTTTATGTCAAAGATTAGGCAGAAACGGAGAAAAGTTTTAAAATCACGGCTGTTTGACCGAGTTCGTGTACGTGCGCGCTAAACGCGGAAAGTACCTAAACTTAATAACTCTGAAGACGTGAAGTACTTAAGTTTATGTCAAAACCGACCGAAGAACAGTCGGAAAAAAAAACAAAGAAAGATTAGCAAATAACTGTTTTAATAGATTTGGCAGTTTTACAACGTGTTATACGCTTCTGGTTTGTGGCCCCTGTTTACAATGGTAGTCTGAGAAAAAACCTTTTTACAACGTTTAAATTGTAAGCCTAGCTTTCGG
>OX393566.1:4241828-4334328 GCA_947652115.1 Blastomussa wellsi | reverse complement strand
GGATTATTTTGATTTCTCAAACTCATTGCAGTTTACCATTTCAAGCCCCGACGCACATTTGAATTTTCAGTATCAAACGCGCTACTATCATGACGCGTTTTCTTAGCTTAGTGTTGCTGCATTCCGCAATAATCGGTAAATCTCAGACGTCAGAGAGCGACTTCAAATACGCCAAATTTCCGGATGGATTCCTGTGGGGGGCTGCCACGGCGGCGTATCAAGTCGAGGGAGCGTGGAATGAAGATGGAAAAGGACTAAGCATTTACGATGTCATCACACATGCCGTACCCAAACAATTTCACAACAAGACGGGAGATGTGGCATGCGACAGTTACCACAAATACAAGGACGACGTGAACATTTTGAAGAACTACGGAGCGAAAGCTTATCGATTTTCGATCGCATGGAGTCGTGTTCTTCCTAACGGAACAACGGATTATGTTAACAAACCTGGCGTAGAGTACTACAACAATATGATCGACGAACTCAAGGCTAATGATATCGAGCCGCTTGTGACGTTGTATCATTGGGATCTGCCCGAAGTGTTCCGATCGATCGGTGGTTGGACCAATCGAAGTATGGTCGACTACTTCAACGACTACGCCCGATTTTGTTTCGACAAGTTCGGGAGCAAAGTAAAGTACTGGATCACGCTGAACGAGCCCGCGATCGTGATGTTACGTCATCCTTTCTATATGTTCGGATACATCACGAATAAAACCAAGTTATCGACCCTCCGTTATCGCACGGCTCACAACCAAATACTTCGCCACGCCAAGGCATATCAGACCTATAAGAAGAACTTCCAAGCGCAGCAAGGCGGGAAAATAACGCTGGCCCTGAGCTCTGGCTGGGCTGTCCCGAAAACTGACTCTGCTAAAGACAAGGCTGCCGCTGACCGGTACATGCAATTTCATCTTGGCATCTTCGCGCATCCAATATTTGTGAATGGTGATTACCCGGATGTTGTCAAGACCATTGTGGGCAAGCGCAGCGAGGCTGCTGGGATTACCAGTCGGCTGCCCCGCTTCACAGAGGAGGAGAAAACCATGGTAAAAGGAAGCTACGATTTGTTTGGCCTGAATCATTATTCTACCGACAAAGTGGCTGACAAACCCGCAGGCGATGCACAATCCTTTGACGCCGACGTGGCGTTCACCAAGAGCGGAGACCCTGCCTGGCCGGACTGGCTCAACGGTCACGTGGCCCCGTTTGGATTCCGCAAACTACTGAAATACATCAAAGACAATTACAACGATCCAACAACTATCGTGACGGAGAACGGAGTTTCACCGCCTGGAGAAGCGAGTAAAACCGGTCAACACCGGTTGGATGACGTTTTCAGGGTAGACTATCACAAAAGGTGGGAACACACACAAAGATGTAGAAAGGAAGGGCCCTGGGTTCCCCCCCCCCCCCCCCCCCCCGCACGCATTTATATTACACCCCAACTTACTCTCACATTTTGACTGGTTTTTTGCGAGGATGGAATGGAGTAATCTACGTTATGTGGAACTTGACTCATGCATGTAGCTATTCAGGGCGGTGGTCTAATGTTTACTCGATCTGTTGGACTCCGGACCGAACGGCTGAGGTTCAGCCAGGGCACTGTGTTGTGTTCCTGGGCAATACACTTTACCCTCTCAGTGGGGGCTATGAGAATGTTTAACTTACTTTCTCATTGCAGGTACACCAACGAGATGCTGAAAGCGATCATTGTTGATGGTGTTAAAGTGAAAGGCTACATGGTATGGACATTAATGGATAACTTCGAGTGGGGTTCGGCTTACACCACCCCCTACGGGCTCCATTTTGTCGACTTTGAAAACGACCCTAATCTGACTCGCGTGCCCAAGAAGTCAGTCAGCTTCTTAAACATCTGATAGCAAACAATGAGTTTCTTGACCCAGATGTGAAATCCACAAGTTCAAATATTCTGGCTAATGCTGCTTTGATTTTCGCTTCTGTTGTTGAGTTGTTGATACGCTAGGTTTTGGTCAAATCCTTTGGTGCGGTTTTACGTAGGCATCCCCTGTCCATTCCGTTACATTACAAAACATCTCAACATACGAAATGTGGACAGGATGACCATATCTCGTAACACTGTTTATATCGGATGCAGCTGTTTACCCAGTCGTAGTTGCCTTCAAAAATTTGATTTACCGTAGCAATTAAAGACAAACCAATTTTAGGGCCTTATTACATGGTTTGGTTTGTCGGTTAATCGGGTTGGCCCGGTTGTCATGCAATCGCGAAGTTGATTGACAAGCGACTTGGGGACGATATTGGCAAATAGACCACCATGATGGTTTTCATATTGTAATGCAAATTAGCCACCTTGCCCGCAGGGGGCAAACATTGAAATGATGCTGTTTCTCGGAAAATCGAACGGTCTAAATAGTGAAGTATATGCGGAAAAGTCACATTTCAGAGCCAGATTATGGAATAATGATTTCATTATAATGCTGGTTTGAAATAAAAGAAACCTTTGAATGCAGGGAACCACACAACACAAAGCGACAGTCAGTAGTTCTTGTTGCCGGATCTCTTTGTAGAGATACTCGTACCAGACGTCACTTTAACAGGCAGCAAAACAATTAAAACTGCAAGGCTGGCACTACAGCAAAGGAAACTTTTAATGGGCCAATATTTCGACTAGTACAACTAGTCTTCTTCAGGGCCAGTACTGCTTAGTAGTTACAAGATACCTTGACTAGTTACCTGCGGAAGCCGTTTTCTTTTTTATAAAGTTCAAAAATTGCATTAAGATAGAATATTTAAACCACAAAACAGAACAAAAACATGGCTATGAAAAGAAATATCAGAGATGATAGAAACCGGCTGAAATTTGTCGATTTAGGCTTGTTTGCCCCCTCACAAATCACGTGCCTAATTTGCATTTAAATGTGAAAACAATCATGGCGGCTATCGTGAATTCGAATAAGGTCTATTCAGGAGCCCATGAGAAGGAGCCTCCATCTCCCATACTGACCATCTGAGTCAACCCTGTCCCGTCTCTTTTTATTTTTGAAATCACTTCCCACGGTGGTTTTCGCGGGTGTTTTTGTAATAGCCAATCATGTGAGAGCTCACTGTTCTAAAAATAAAAAGATGCGGGACAGGGTTGACTCAAGGGCAAAGTACGAATGGAGGCTCCTTCTCACGGACTCCTGGGCTATTATCTTGCCAGAAGACCATAATTAAAATGAAATTGTCGAATATAATAAAGTGTACCACATCTTTATCAGAATTTATTTCATTAATTTAATTGTTTACAATAATTTTTTAAGCTTCACACCTTTTTGATTATTTATAGTACAAAAATGTAGATCACGAGCATTTGGGATAAATAGAAACAGTCTACCGTCTGTTTATATTATTAATTTGTTGCAAGTAAACATATTTTCTTTACATGTACAAAAATTTGATACAAAATAAAATGCTCTTTAAAAAATCCAATATTAACAATTGATAGGTATAAAAATATGAATGAAATATTCCGTTCTTTACACAAACTTCGTTACGTTTTTTTAATATTGAAAATTGATACAACACCTAATATGGATGCAATGTAACTAAATGTAAGTCCCGGATGACAAAATACCACCCTCTCCCCCTCCCCCTCTTGCAACACCAAGGCCCACAAAGGCTCGCCCTCACTTCCTTACAAATAGGCGTACACAATGTAAGGGACCCTTTGATGTAAGTACACAGGGGGCGAGTAGAGGTACACAATTGGGGTACCAGCTTAGGACCCAGAGCTAGAGGTACGCAATGTTCAATGTTATGTATCAAAATTCTAACAAGAAACCGAGGCTTTCTGGTTACACTCGGACTCCTACATTTGGCTTTGTTTTCTTTGTATCAAATCTCTTGTTAGACTGTTCACAGTCCGCTATTTTTTCATATTTTTCCTCGATCGGCGAACGCGGAGAATGAATCGCGAGAGAACTGGACTCCGGCGCAAAACGTGAGGCACACAGCGCTTCGCTTTCTGCGTTTTTTGCTCGAGCGCTTTCTTTTGCGTTGAAAAAATAGAGCGGCTGTGAACAGTCTAATCTCTTGTGGGAATAAACATTTTTGACCTGAAGCTTTGAAGTCATGTTTGACATAGCGAAGGTGGGCTATGATAATAATTTACAAGAAGTGCAAAAAAGAAATATCTATTGGGGCAAGCAGAAGTACAAAACTAAGGGACATTAGCTGTACACAAAAAAGGGCCGATTTACAATACAATATAGAAACTTTCCATTTGCCTTACGCGTATTTTGTTATCAACCTAGGATCTATTTATCTCCGGATGTGGATCTTTCTGACGAGTCGTCATTTCTAATTTCAGTGCCAAGTCTTTTATTCATACTTATATCGCCAACGAGTCCTTTCACAGGCGCATCAGGAACGTGGGGGTCTGGGCTTGTTGGTAAACCTAGCTCCCAAGCAGGCAAGTTAAACTCAGAATCCTCCGCCACGAGAGGGTCTGGGCTACTAACAAGACCTCGCTCTGACGCAGACGGGTTAGCATAGGATTCTGGGGATCGAGGATAACCTCGTTCTAAAGCTGACGGGGCTAGGCCCCAGGCAGCTTGCACGCATGACTCACCATCAGGAGGGCTTGGTCCCAAAACGAGGCTCTCGTGGCCAGGATGCACTGCAGAGCTTCGAAAAAGCCCTTTAGGTCTGCGTGGGTGCGATTTTCTGGTCTTCCTCCTCATCTCTTGTTCAGACGAACTGCTAATTGCCGCTTCCGTACTGCTGCCGTAAGCTGTAGTGTTGGGGCGCTGTTCTGATGCCTCATGGCCCCGTCGCGCATGGGTGCGTGCCACGCCATACATACTCTTCGGTCTGACGGGTTCTTTATCAGGACCAGGGCGCCTAACAAGTGAATGGCTGGAACAGGAGGAAAGGTCCTGGTTGCAAACACCACCAGACGAAAATGAACCGCCACGGTTTGCTTTTCTAAGTAAGTCTTCGTTACGCACGTTACTCTCGTACCCGACGCCGTCATGCAGGTCGCCAACATGCCAGACACCGTCACGCAGGACACCACCACGCAATTCGCCGTCACGCAAGCCGTCGCAAGGCAAACAAAACGATCGACTACGTACAAACCTTTCCGTCACGAAACTGGAACTTGTCTCATTGGGCAAGTTTATTATGTCATGAGAACTGGAACTAGCCAGCCCCAGTCCGCACCCACCCACTGTGAACGTCACAGACCTGGCACTAGCTTGGTGTCCAGGGTCCGGCGGATATTTTCCATACCAATCCGATGGGTTGCGCATGCGTAGGCCCGCCGGGTATTTGCCAAAATAGTCAGAAAGATCGTGGGAACTGGAACTAGAGAATTGCCACTTTGCCGCGGACGTGTTGCTATGGTCACTGTCGTACCCAGTGCTGCTGACGGGCGACATTTGATTCGCTTGGTACAGATATTCCACATCGTCGTCTCTATCTGAGAACGACAGCAAGTCATCTGAGCTGTACCGGCCAACAAACTCGTCAGAACCTAACAGGTTGTTCATACGCAACGACAACTCTTCAAGTTGATCCTCTACTTCATCATACACATGCTCCTGAAACAGTAACAAGGTCACGCTGTAGGAGGTGAATGTGTTACATAAAAACAATATGGCAAAAAGGAGATCGGTTATGGTCACCCCTTAACATCGCCCGTCCGCCCGGGCCTGAGTGCGAGGATTCGTTCGTCAGGAAGAGGCATTTTAGGTTGCATTCCATTACTACTTCTCAAACTCATTAATAATAATCACGTTAAAGGAAATAAGAACGGTAACCGTGGTTTGGAAATGCGATCTTAATTAGCGTAGATTTTTACGACTTTATTTCTTCGTTTTTTCTGTAGTTTCAGGTTGATTGAGAAGATATATTAAAATCTCGAGACAATGTTTCATCAAAAATACTCCGCTGCGCGTCGTATTTTCAACTCTCTTCTCGGTGTTTGGAAATGTGATGAAACACTGTCTCTCGTGTTTGATATATTACATAAAACACGATTAAAAGAGGACGGGCCACGGCTAACCTCGTCCGTCCGTCAATTCGTCCGCGCGTGTGTTCGTTCGTCGGAAGGAGCATTAAGATTACATTCAGTGAGTACCTAAAACATTATTAAAAGGGGACGGGCAAAGCATTAACCTCGCCCGTCTCTCTGATTGTCCGTGCTTTCGTGCGTGCGTTCGTCGATTCTTTGGATCGATTGATCGTTGGTTGGTTGGTTGGATCGTTTGTTAGTTCGCTCAGATTTTTCAGGCTCCCGTCCGTCCATCTGTTCAAAATGGTACAACATAGTATCCCTACCATAGGCAAGGGAGGAACGTTTTCGTAGGTTTCCACTTCTTCGTCATCACTCTCATCCTCCTCTTCATCCGATGAAGAATCTCTTCTTTCCCTCCTCAGCATCTTTTCTCTCAGTGACTGTAACCTGGTAAGTACAAATCACATGAAAGTATGAAAGCAATACACCTTATTCCAAAATGGCCGCTGATTTACGAACATACAAATTGGCCCTTGTTGCCTAGTTCAAGATAAAATATTCTTTTGATTTTTGAGCCTACAAAAAGGGCCAAGAAGGGCTAATTTGAATGCCAACAAAAGAATATTAAGATGGTAGCCATTTTGGAATAAGGTGTATTTGGCTGCCAAACAGATTCCGGGTGTGTATTTACAGACCACAAAGCCTAATGCTTGTTCCGCATGGGACCCGTTCGCTGAAAACACAATAGTGGGGCATTGCCTCGCCACAAAATCACAAAAAACCTTAGAGGAGCTCTCTTGCGGTTTAAAGCTAGGGATGCTGACTCCAACGACTAAGTCGCACAAAAGGCTGAAGTTCGACCTTTAGTTTTTCAAGGAAAGTTATCGTTCTAAATTGAAGTTTTTCTTATCTCTTTCATCATAGTTACTAAGCACGTCTGCTCAAAATCTGCAACAAATTATTGACTATTTAAGGCTGTGTGATCGAGTTATGGAAAACAGGTCACCCTAAAACATACTTGCTGTGTATGAACTCCTCCACCAAATCTGCCAGAAGCTTGTGCCGTTTTTTCGTGGACTGTGGAATTCCGCAAAGAAAAACAGCAGCCGTCTGTAAAAATCAAAAAAATAACATCAACACCAAAATGCCTTCTTAGCAATTGTACTCTCCAAAGTTGCTTTTGATCTGATAAAAACAAAAGACAAACAACCCCTCATTTTCCTTTTGGAACTGACCGCCCCGGCAAAATACCGATCTGTGTACTAACAACAACAAAACAAAATTTCACCTTTCTCCTTTTCTCGGGATATAAGCTCCCCTCTGCCAACAAACTTCACTATCGACCTTACAGAACATTGTACTTCGAACAGAAATAGGTCAGTGGCGGATCTAGGGGAGCACCCTCCCCCCCCCCATTCCTTAGGAGAGAAAATGTTAAGGCTCGAAGGACCGAAAATTTCTTGGGCCCTCGCCTCCATTTAAGGTCCGCAGAGACGGAAATTTTTCGGGGCCCCACCTTAGAAAGAAGCCTGGATCCGCCACTGCAGGTGTCTAGTGCTAACTTGAGTTGTACGTAAAAGTGTAGATAATTTGAGTGGCTTTTTGACAAGCCTCAAGTCATTTCTTTCCAGCTCATTTCCGAACGGCTTTTTAAATACCCCGTCTCACTTCGGATATAAGCCTCCCCAGTTGAATGACCACCCCAAACCCCTTATGCCCGGTATTAACTCTGACTTACCGTTCCCCTCATAAAAACGTAGAACCCGATCAAAAACAGGGCGAAGTACAACAAAACAAATACTGGATGCTCCTCAACCATAGGGCCCTGGTAATGATCCGCGCCTTGCAGGCGGAAGAAACTGCTGACCAACAAGAACGTCTCACCAAATGACTTGAACGCCGAGTGAAGGCGACCAAATAATAAGTGTCCCGTATGAACGAAAGTCATCGTGAAAATTGTGATCACAACCTGTAAACACAAGGCAGTCTGGTTGGTTGAACATTGAAAGTCTTCTTACTCGTCACCACAAATTTTCCCATGGTGTTAGTTTGGAGAAAATGATAGTAAGATTACGACAATTGACCTCAAGAGATCAATTACTTTTGTTCCCAATTTTCAGGATAAACTTGTTTAACCTTTGCCTTGTTACTAATCCTATTTATTTCGCCACGCCAATTTTTTGGATCACGTGGTTGTGGCGGGATACTTAGCTTAGACAAACCGCGAAAAGTGAGACACTTCAGCCAAGGAATTATGTTGTCCTTTCTCTGTCACCAATCGTAGAACCCTAGAATTAACTGCCGCCCACACGAGCTTATCCTGGCTTCCGTGACATGAAGCAACTAGGAGCATGCCTCCTACTCGTGAGTTGGACGGTAGACCGTATCAGATTCCACCCGTACTAGTATCCATTTATAGTCCTGGGCAGGCAGAGCAGTCGGGAAACAAGTGCTAGTTTTGGCAAATCTTCGTTGAAGCAAACGAAGAGTTTCCGACTTATTTTATCCAATCAAAAACTAGCGCGAGAGCTCGCGAGTACACCGAAAGCAACAGTGCGAGCAAACTCATGTTGCTTAGCAAGTTCAGTTACAAAAAACGTGGGCTCAGTCCCGTCATCAACTGGCACTTGTACCCCCAACTGAGGGCCTGGTTACTTGAGCCGGGCTGGTTCGGTTTGCCGGGATGTCTTTCAGCCCGGTATTACATTAAGCGAACCTTAGAGCGAACCAGCCCGGAGCTTCTGATGCGATGAACCGCGGGAGACCGGAGCGAGTTCGATTTTGTACTCCGCGGCGAAAGCGATTACATGGAAAAAATCTCAGCCCGGTTAGCCGGGATCCCGGCATCGCGATACCGTACCTGGAGTCCCACGCGCTTACAATAAGCATGTACTAGGCAGCCGCGCATCTCTTCTGTTTGCAGCAATTTTAACCTTGTAGAAACTCACCGCACAAGCCAGTATAAGATGCGACACAGAAGCGAGGTATTTACCGAGGCGCACCATTCTTCGTAAAGGTCTCAACAGGTACACACAGCGGATAATGAGTAAAAACAGGAGAAGAGAGTACG
The DNA here is from genome assembly GCA_947652115.1 of Blastomussa wellsi. Classification (NCBI taxonomy): domain Eukaryota; kingdom Metazoa; phylum Cnidaria; class Anthozoa; order Scleractinia; family Plerogyridae; genus Blastomussa; species Blastomussa wellsi. Next base: position 4,325,269 of record OX393566.1, on the reverse strand, counting down.
AGGCTTGAAGAGTTTCCTGTTAAATGAACAAAATAAATTGTTATACGTAGCAGAAATATTTTACCCGACAATCCGTTCTCATTGGCTACTTCAAGGTCACATGACAGATCTGTTTTCTGCTAAAAGTCTCTAAGCGTACAAAATCTATGACGTCAGAGGGAAACAGCGCAGTGTTTACCACGACTGTTGATTGACTGCCGCTGTTGCGCGCATCGGGAAACATTGAGATTCTCGGGAAACAAAATTACTGTTACCCTCAGGACCAGACAATATACAGAGACAAGACAACGCTTTTAAGGACTTAATAATCTATTTAACTTTCTTGGTGCTTTGCTACAAGAATTTTCATTTAATAACTTGCTTTACCTGGCTCAAAGAAACCATTTTGGCGTAATAAAACACTTCGGTTTGAGTCGCCGTCTCCACCTCTCGCAACAAAGCATACAGACATACTGACCAGCGGATGTACAACACCACGCACAGGCTTGCAATGGCAACCGTTAAAAGCTTAGAGAAAAAAAATGTCACATTAATGCTAGCCGGGGGAATTAGGGATTATATTCTAAAGAAACTGTTGTAATCTGATTCTGTTACTGACTCCTGCGAAAAACAGTTTCCCTAAAACGGTTTTCTGCTGTAGGGTACACGTAAAACTCAGCGCATCGTCTGTGGACGGGAGTTTGCAGCAGGGTTTTTGTTCGAAGGGCGACAGTTCTGGGCTTTTTAGGGCCTTTTATGAGGGGGCCAGGAAGTGATGTAATCTCTAGGGAAGTTCCTTCCATAGCAACAGGCTGCTGTTCAGGGTATACAGTACTGTATTTGCAAACACGAATGATGCTGTTGGCACTTAATATGATGTTAGCTCAATAAAACCTCAGTTACCTGAGTTAGTCGCCAAAAACTCATTTTCGACATTTTCAAGGCAAGGAAAAACTCGTGTTGGAGAAGATAAAGGTGGAGAACAACAAACAGCAACTGAAACAAAACAAACAACAGTTAGTCTACGAGTCGAGCAAAATGTTTTGTTTTAATCTTCAAACTGCTTGAAACTGATTGGTTCTTAGAAGGCACTGCAAACCACCAAATTAAAGTGTGCATTTGATTGCGTGACGTGCGTTATCCCGTGACCTTCACTTGAATGGTTTCCTTCTTATGAATGAATATCCCTACTCTATATTCCCGAGATATTTCTTGAATGGTTTTATCTGGAGCTTCGAGGTAAAGATGATTGAGTGGTACAAAGGACCGCTGCCTCAACTCCTTCCTCGTAGACATGATTAATTAACAGAACTTTGTGTTTCAAGATTTCTGGCCGAACTGGACATTTCACTTATCTCCAGTCTCTTTTATTATCGCCCCTCAATGCAACGCACACGCACCTTGCAGACCCTGAAGAAGTAGCCATGCTCTGCTGACTCGTAAAACGCTGGAAACGTCCTCAATCCCAAGTGGCATTCAGGTTTCCCAGTTAACGATGCCTTCACTGAGAGGGTGACAGCGCTGGAATATCACAAATAAAATCACGTTAGTCGAGTGAACACGCCAAAGAATGCAATTGCCCGTTCGCCCATCTGCGCGTAAGCAGGTCGGTTGAACAGTCAATCCGACGGTCATGACACTAATCCCTTCCTCCAACTTTGCCGATAATTGTAGAGAATGGCAGGGGGCGGGGAGAGGTACGGGGTGAGAATAGGGGCGGGCGGGGTACAGGAGGGGGGAGAAGAGAAGACGGAAGCCGGGATATCCTCAGGTAGCGAGGACCCAGCATGAAATGGAGGAAAAAATTTTCAACATTACGATATAATTTCCACCAGCAATAGCACAAATAGCCTGCAAAGCAGGCGGTTTTTCCGGGGGATGCTTAGAAAACAGCGATCATGAACAACCGGCCGCCATTTTGAAAGCGCCAACACTGGATAGAGAAAAAAAGAGAAGGGGAACGGGGAGGAGGAGGGCCCACCGTTCACCGTCCCGCTCACCGTCCCCTTCCGCCTCCCTTTCTCTATTTTTCCTCTCCCAAGTTTCTCCCATGTTCGTGCGTTCAAAATAGCGGCCGGTCGTTCGTGGTCGCATTTTTTTTGACGAATTCCCCGCAAAATCGCCTGCTTTGCACGCTATAACACAAGGAGATTAAGGAAAGAAAATAATCGTGGAAGTGCGAGTTTCGGATCCCCCTTCCCTCCCATGACTAGAAGAAGAAGTGTTTGCTACTCTAGCTGATTTACCTGATCGCACGTAAAAATGGTGTATACACGGCAAACTCCACAGTTATTTCCCGTGTACACGCATTTATCCACTGTGATTCCACGATCCCTTTCAGCTGTTTTGCAGACTCGTCGCTGTAAAGCAATGGGGAAATTTAATTTATTCTGAAGACGAAAAGTTCATAATTTTCCGCCGAGTAATGTCATTACATAGGAAGTATGTAAAGAATTAGGTCAAAAAATTGTAACCAACGTCTCAAAAATGCTTTATTACTCTCGCAAAACATAGAACAAAAGACCGCAATCAGTTCTAGCACAGTTATACTGTTTGAAAACAAAGGTATTTAGAAAAAATTTTCTCTGGTCTGCTTGTTTAATTCTCTTGTTAAGCCAAAGCTGGTTAAAAGGGATGACAACTAACAGCCCTCAGAGCTGCCAGTCCGGGGAGCCTGAGCACGCGAAACAAATGACTCTTTGCCTATCAAATCAACCGTTTCGTGCTCAGGCTCCACCTGCTACGAAAGACAAGGGGCTCTGGAGGCTAGAGAAAGATCCACAACATACCTTGTTTGGTTAAGTTCCAAGCTCATCCAATCACCGACGTTGGCGTGACAAAACGACCGATTATCACTTCCGGAAACTTGATCGCCATCCTTGGAAAAGAGTACACAGTGTGACAATCGGTAAACGTGACAAAAGAAATTCACATATCTTTGTTTTAGGAAGTGGCTCTTGAAGGAACAGTGTCACTACTCGAGGGGTAAAGGTGAATTTGAGCCACTCCCCCCCCCCCTCCAAGAAGAAAAACAAGCACTCAGGTAATTTTGAGATTTTTACCGAATTTCTGACGAGCCTCCCCGCCGGTCCCCCACGGAGGAACAATAAATTTATCATTCTAGAACGAAAGTTACGATGGGAAAGAAACAAAACTCCTTCAAATAAGCGACGCGCTAGAATTAGTAGACCGGAATGTACATTATAAACTTCATTTATATATCCAATGAAGACGTGAAACACAGACTTCAACCTTCATCCTGCACTGCGATCCGTTTATAATTTCTTGTTACTTTTAGAGTGCATCAAGTCACTAGGTTATGGGAATAAAACGCCTTACCCCAGGAGAAAATTATCGAAAACATGTCACGTTATATTGGGCTATTTTGTCACGCCAGGTCAAACAGCTCATGTAAGGTAGCACAATTTTAACAATGCTAAAAAGGTTTCTTTACATCGTTCAAAATATTGTCCACAAAACGCAATTAAAAGAAGAAATCCCATAGTTTTTCCTCATTACAAACTGCTTCGAGCCTGCAACCGATTGGGGAACTCAAGAAGCAAAATGCTGTTTGTGCCAGGTGACCTACCGTCAGCATGGCAGTCTTGTATTGTGTGATCTTCGTTCGACCAAACAGGAGGCTTTGGCTGCCACGCAACAAGATCTAAATGAGACAATAATGAGCAGTGTAAAACACAGGCTACTGTCATCCCAATACGCAACAATAGAGAGCTTTTAAATATACCGTAAATGGCGTGTACGATGACGAGGCACCGTTCTCGTACAGCGCAGCAGAAATATCTTTCCATGCGTCCATAACACTTCCAGGTTCAGAGTTTTCCGATCTAGAGAATGGAGAAAGATCAACATGTCATTTCCATTACGATGAGTGCGTAAACAACGAACTGACACATTCCCTGCCTGCCTCCCTGTCTGTCTGTCTGTCTGTCCGAGAGGCCACCCTTCCCTTAACCCTTGGTAAGTCGGTCAGCAATTTGGTCAGCCAGACAGACACACAAACTGGTTCACTAACTGAGTGGTTTGCTCTGTGACTGATTGACTGACTAGCTGACTGAGACCAAACTAACAGGGATCGACCAATTGACTGACTGACTGACCGACTGACTGGATCACTGACTGACGGACGGAAGGACTGATGGACTATCTGGCTGACCGAGTGATCAATTCACTAGCTGACTAACTGACTGACTAATTACGAACGGATTCACCATACCTAATGAATGTCTTCTTGATTGATTGATTCAGACGGTACACATCCGGGCTCGTAATGCTTGCTACCAACAAGCATGTAACCACAAGGGCCAGAATGAAAACAATCACCTCTCTAAAACACACAAAAAGAAGAATTGTCAGCCACGAATCGCAGATTCCGACCAATAGGGCAATAAGTTTGATAAAGTATAGCACATATCGAGTTTGAGGGACTCATAAAAGTTGGTAACCACAACCATGCGTTTGAACCTAACTATATCGACCCGTGATTATTCATTGCGTCCTCAAATCTTGAAAATTATCAAGCAGTATCTCCCTGCAGTATCTTGGATGTAAATGTGGTTACTAACTTACATTGTGTAGTTCCAAAGTGCTTTGCTTTGGACACACTTGTTCCGTGCTTCTGATAATTCGGATTTTGTTGGCGGCTTCAAGAACTTGAGATATCGCTGCCGTTGACGAAGCGCCAGAGCCTGCGGAAGAGAAAAAAATGTGTGAGTTTAGAGACTACATCGTATTGTTGTCAACTCTTACAGATTACTGGGAATCCTGTTGGTCATTGGTCATCACGTTTCTGTTGGCTTTCCTAACTCCTCAGCCAATCAAACGGAACAAAAAAACCCCGCGCACAACTTTTTGACATCTTTCTGTTTGTTTTCCAATTGTTTCAGCCAGTCAGTGTTAGAAACCGCATGTACGACGTTTAGACGGTTTTTTGCTGGTTTTCCCAACTTTTCAGCCACAACCAAACGTACAACATTTTGATATCTTTCAGTTGGTTTTCCAAACTTAATATCCAGACAATAAAGACACAACGGCACTTGCAGGGGAGGGGTAGGTAGCTTTGACTTACTGGATTTACGGCATCATTGTCTCTGTCAGTCTCTTCCTCGTATCCTTGATTGATGTGACCATAGCGTATGTCATGTAGAGCCGAGGTTGACAAGTCTTCAAACCCTTCATCAGCTTCTTGGTCCTCCTTCCTAACATTTGATTTGCATGCCATGTACAAGATAAAGACAATAACCTACAAGGAATGAAGATTGCAACAGGCATTTTTCACAGAAATTGCAAATCGTAAATCGCTTGTGAATTTTAATCGCCGAGCTTTGACATGCCAGATATTTTTCTGTTTTCAAAGTCGCCGTGCCGGGCACACTGGGCGAAGGCTCTACGCGAATAAAGTGACTTGTCTAATACTGACACTAATAAGCCCGTCTTAGCCGGTCAAACTTGTCTATATGATTTGGTTTTATCAACTGGGTTGATAATGTGAATTGGCCACCGAAGGGCTAACGCTCGAAACGTCAGCTCTTGAATCTCCTTACGGTGGCCAATTCACATTATCAACCCAGTTGATAAAACCAAATTATATTGTTATACTTCCCACCGACGCAGCACCACAGTTTCTTTTGAAACTTCCCCCCTCTAAACTTGTCTATAGCCGCGATACCAATACGGGAAAAAAGCAAGAAAAACAAGTCACAACCAGTTTTTAACCTGCTTCTGATTGGTTGACAAATAAGAAGAGAAGGACATGTTGCCCTGTTTGGTAACGGCCCGTCACAAGATCTAGATTTGTCCTGAAATCATTAAAGTTAAATAATTAAACTAAAGAAAGCATAAACTTCTAATTCAATGAAACCACTGGAGATGAACTAACCATAATTGGCTGAGAGATGAGAAACGACTCCAGCAGTGAGAAACACAAAGACTGTAACCAACGAATGGACATGTCCCAGCCAAAACTGCAACAGAGAAATAGAAAAGAAAACCACTAAATGATTGGTCAATTAGCTCAAAACAGGAAAATCGCTAAAAACGACAAAAAGGAGGACATTTTGCAATTGCGAGAACTCACAAAAGAAAAAAAAAAATAGACAATAAACGAGGGATTTCCTTAAAACTAAAAACTGACAAAAGTTCGAGGGCTGTGACAGAAATGACTATAAATGTAGAAACGTTTTATTCAGAGCAGGTTTTTGTCTTTTTCTTTCATACCTAAAAGCCCTGTTGAAATGTTACGGCGCGACGCGCCTTAGTGTGGCCACCCGACAAACTTTTTTGACAAGTTGTAATTATAGTAATTAAGACGTTATCGTTTGTCTGACGATGTAGTCACTTGTGATGTGGACCACGACGTTTCGGCTGCATACTGCTAGCCTTCATCACGCGATAAGGTCGACTGGCTACGTTAGCCAATCACAAAGCGCGAATTTGTTTGAGTTGTCCCGCCTCCTTGTTAAAAGCGCGACAGGTTTCATGACAACAGCTTTGAACATTGCAAGGAGGCGGGACAGCTAAAACAAATTCGCGCTCTCTGATTGGCTAATTACAACCTGTCAAAAACAATTTCTTGGATGGACACACTAAGGCGTGTCGCACTGTAAGAGAGCCAGATGTTTCCCACTATCGGTGAATTCTAATTGCAAAAAAATAAACATCGACATCTAAGAATGATCCACTTAAAACTATTCGCGACCATATTTACCTGGAAACCGGAACGCAAACTGAAACAACTGCCTTGAACGTCCACAAAACAGGGTGTTTACTCTTTAAATTATGGCATTGGATTATGGGTATTGCCCATGCCCCACTCACCTCACTCCATACCAAACCGTCAACACGGTAGCAATCCCAGCGGTCACCACGCAGCCAAACCATGCCACATACACGCAACCATGAGGTAACGAGAAACGCGAACGATAAGCCCCCCTTCCTTCGGACGCCGACGAAGACATGGACACGCTATAGGTGCTTCGCTTCTCGAATTCTAAAGACTTCTTCCTGCCGGGAGAGATGTCTGCCAGAAAGTCGCAAGTCTGCAACAGGCCCGCGTGACTGCCGCGCAGCGGATGATCTGTACAGCTCAAAGCGCCATGGCCCGAATTGTAGCCGAGACTTGTGCTATCTAATGAGGAGAGAAACAATGCATATAGTTGTATTGATGAACTTTAGGTTTCCTTTAGTCCGTTTACCTCACTAGTAACAAGTTACTATAATATCGAAGTTTTCAAAGCTTGTTTCTCATATCACAGATTGTAATACACATAGGATTCTGTGCGCGCTCTGATTGGTCAAAAACCCGTGTTTTATCAAAGTATCTAGAACATGGATACCTATCTTCTAATAGGTAAATAAAACACAGAAAAAGCGTGTTTTGTTGTTTCTGGTCAGCTTTATTCTTGTCAAAACTCGCTGCAGATGGGACGAAAACATTTCTATGCAGAGGTTACCGATACAATTGTGAGCTAAGCAGTTCAAGAAGCGTTTAAGTTCGAGAGGAAAGAAAAAGCGAAAAAAGTCGACAAGTCGATCGTGCGTCTTTCGTTGTTCTCATTCGCGGCGTATAAAACCTGTATCATTAAGCTAACGAAGAAGCCATAAGCCGTGTATTATGCTGTCATTAAACTCGACGGGCATTTGAGAACACGAGGGAGATGTAGAAAACACATTAAACATATTATGCACCTGAAGCTTGCGCGATGGAATCCGTTGAGAGACAGGAAGATGTGCGTGAGCGGACGTCATCCTGAAAAATAATTACAATTCACATTAGGCGCGGATCATTATTACTTGAAGTGGGTTAAGAAATATTTAAAAAAAATTGTTTCTAGAGCATGTAAAGTCAATGTCATTTGTTTACAAACCGTCTAATAAAAAGTCTATTTTTATTGTGGCACATAAGTTAAAAAATATTTGTCAAGGGAAACTTGTCATTCCCTCTTCAGAAAAATAATGGTCCGCTCTTAAAACTTCGACAGTTCATTAAACATAGTTAATCACTGCCCAGCTACGAGGAGCGCGGTGCTCTAATAGCTTGCCTGGGTCTCCTGTGTTAAGCCAAAAAGAAAACCTTTACTCTCATAGCAACCTCGTTCCCAGGGTCTCTCATCTACCCTAGAAACGAGGTTGCTCTCATAGTACATCTTTGGAGACATGACTCATGTGCGCGTTCCTTTGATCACAAGTGGGACACTCTAATCGTTGCATCCCATCTCCCTCCATTAAGTTTTATATAATAAATGAGCGACTTCTCGTGCACTCATTGGGTGAGAGCTATGGTCAATGACAGCATAGATGTTGAAAATAACCTAGCATGCAAGGCAACCTAAGGAACTAGGAGCTTACCATTTCCCAGACAGTTTGAAACCATCTCTTTCTTTCTCCAATGTTCTTCAAGACGAGAACAGTTTCCAGAGATTGGTCAAGAACTACGGAGAGAAAATCAAACGACAAAACTCAGGAAATGTTTACAGAGGCGATTTCCAGTCGACATTGTAATTATCTCGAAACCGCACCGAAAATGAAAGGTTTCGAGCTGTTAATACGGGACCTATCTAACCGTTTTCCAAATGCATTCGAATGTGCTTGATATATAAAAGCGTTTAACTCCGTGTGAGGACGGAGGTTCAATATTTTTACTCTACATGAGCCAGCCGATTTCATGCTAAAATACCCAACCGTTTTCAAATTGATGCGGTTTTGCCATTTCCATGGCCAATGAAATCTAAACGCTTTGAGAACGTTCCACTTTTGACAGCGTTTTCAAAACGGCGCCGAAAGCGATGCGGCTATGAATGAAACCGCATTCCTGTAAGCAGTGCCTAATTGAAGTCATGTTACATAACGTAGCCATAATAGGTTTGTAAGAAACGGCCACATACTCAAGTTTTGTTCAATTTATTTGGTTGTCATGGAAACAGTCTACTGGTTATTCATTTCCTTCCTACCTGAAGACGATACCACTTCGGTGGTTTCCGTTTGCGGCTCGGAAATGGGAAACACTTTCACATGATGACGAAAAGATCGCTATAAAACAAGGAAAGAAAGCTGTGAGTAACATGAAACCACCCCTTTTAGGGAGGAGTGAGGCAGGTAAGGGGAATGGGAGCTTGCAAAAAAGAACAAGGTAAAGCTACAAATTTTCACGCACAATGATTACAATTGTCGAAAAGTGATCAAAGAAAGAAGTGTCTATACTGAACCAAAAAGGAACAAGGATGGCTGAGGATGGAGAACATTGAACTGAACGGATTGGAACTGACGATTTTGAAAAATGTAGGCTAAATTTTTCAGAGTGCACGAACGATGACGCAGCTCCATAAATGATCGACATTACAGGTCTTGGCGAATAGTTCCTTTAATCAGACTGCAAACTCACCCTGCTGTATCTGAACAGGAACACCCACAGCAGGTTAACTGGTAATGCTATAATGCTGCACAGGACACCAATCCATACGCTTTCTGCAGTGACGTCAATAATTCCCAAAACTTCTGGTACCTGTTAAAAACCAAAGGTTTTTGTGAACCGTATCTCAAAAGATTAGACGAGTTTAATCTGATCTCGTGACGATTACGATACAATTTGTGACCCTAGAAACAATGAAGATTGTGTAGCAGAGGCGCAACCGTCGCTAACGCGGGAAAAAGCGCGCTAAATGGAGCAACAACCGCGGGAAAATACGAGGCCACGAGTAGTTTTTGGCTGGTTTTGTTATGTGAAAGAAATCACTCCAAAGATTGGTGAGCTAAGCAAAATGATAAAAAAAATCACACAAAATCCTTCAGTCACACATCATTGACAATCGTCTTTAAAGTACACCTAACCCCAAGCCATTTTTTTTCGCTAAAACAAACCTTTGCACGAGTTCGAAACGCATTGCACCTTTTGTTTCTCCTTTTACGAGAAACTTTGCATCATTCATTGCACGAACGTGTCAGAAGGGGCGTAGGTCTGTTCCCTATTTGACGTCACAAGCTAATTTGCATCACATCAAGTCTTTGTAAACATGCATGCAAATCAGTTTGTGACGTGAAATGGGCGATGTAGCAGCTCTCGAATGGCTCGATACCCTTCGTGAAAACAATAGAACAAACAGGAACAATGCCCCTAGCCCCTAAAACAGTACCAACTGCTACCAGTAGAATTACAAGCTTACGAGAGCTGCTACACTACCGCGTCAAATAGGGAATAGACCCACGCCCCTTCTGACTCGACTGTGCAACAAACGATGCACAGTTTTTCATAACATTTGAATGCTATAAATAGTCAGAATCTGGTAAAAGGGAGAAACGAAAGTTGCAACGCATTTCGAACTGGTGCAAAGGTTTATTTTAGCGAAAAAAATATTTTGGGGTTAGCTGCACTTTAACTCCGCGGATTACGGGAGTAAGAACGTACCCCAGTTTTTGGTCTGTACCAAGCTATGTTCACACAAAGAAAGCTCAGCAGCAAAGACACACAACAGGTCAGGCGCTGTAAAGACAACCACAATACTGTTAAAATACTCCCTTTAAGTGATAGATGTGAAACTTAGACAAGTTCTCATTTACCTGTACACGTGAAAATCTGCTGTAAGATGGCCGCCCAAACATAGAAAACCACAGATGATAGTCCAGAATGCTTTTCGAGGAGTGCTGAGAAAAACACTGGAAGGGAAGAATGAAGGACAAGTTAAAAGCAACAACAGACTATTTCAGGGATATTCGGATCTATTGTAAACTGGATGAAATACCTTTCAAAAAGAAAATTTGTCAAGAAAACTATAGCCCAAAGATCACAATTTTAATACCACGATCAAATTTAGAATGCTGAATCGCATGAAGAGTTAACAGTTATTTTTGAATAACAGCGAACCGTTTACACGAGAAAACGCAAAGTTCAATTGGTTCGGGGACAGAGTGACCCTTGGTGGAGAGTCACTCGCTTTGAAAGGAGGATGACCCTCGGGCGAGCCAACTTTTTTTCATATAAACAGTCGGCTTGCCTACCCAAGGCACCTCACGGCAGGCCGACCGTCACGTAATGGACGAATTTAAAGGTTTTCACGAACACGTTTATAGTAAATACAAACTTTTACTCTGCTAAGACGACACTAACGGAATAGACCAAAGGAAATTGAAGGAAGCACGAGAAATGAAGATTTACATATTTTAAAAGTTTTATAAATAATTATGCGGGATCAACTTTGACTCGGCCAGGAGGGACAACTTTTTTCATATAAACGCTCGGTAAAAGATGGCTCGGGGGAGAGGGTTACCCTCCTAGCAGGGACAACTTTCCTCTCCATAAAAAGGCCCTTATACGAAGCAAAAGCGTTTGTTATTGAAACAAAACGCAGTCAAGTGCTAGTATGGCACAGTAAAGTGAGGTCAGAGCTGCTTAGCAACGTTGCTGACCAAAACTACCGGCTCACCGACTTCTCAAAAACACATTTTGATCTGAACGGGTTATCATTTCTCCGAATGAATTACAGAACCGACTACCACTTGCCTTTTTTAAACTGCTTGCAAGACCAGTATTTTCCTTAAGCTCGCATTCAACCTGAAGGTTAAGGAGAATAATCAGTACACGCAGCTAAGTATTAAAGGCGACTACGGTTGTTTACCATTTACACGGGGAAACCGGTTGGTCGACGGTTTGTGCAAATGGAAAGCAAAAGTCCCCAATGGAAATTTCCGTTTGGGATTGGCGTGTTCCATTTACAAAACAGACCCAACTTACCGAGAAAGCCAAGGGCGAGTTTGACATGTTGGCGTAGGGCCTGGAACTTGTGGCGAATGGAAAATGGTAGGTACATTTTCCGTTCGGAAATTCCGTTTGGGAATTTTGATCTACCTTTCAAGAAATCCCGTTCTCCCAAGAAAATTTCCAATCGGGGAGACAAAATTAGTCTTTCTTTTACATTCCATCCCAAATTTCCGGATTTGTAGGCTAAATGGTAAACAACCTACATTCTTACCTTTTTCCAATATAAGTTCTTTAACAATGACTCATCATCGTTAAGACGGATTCCGCACAAAGCTCGAGCTCCAAGGGCAAAAATTAATTGCTACAAATCTTCTCATACCACGGTAACATTTTGAACATTACTATTTTGAAACATTTAGCTTTCATTAATTCCCCTGCGTAACCCCGCAATTAACTTCTCAAGCATTCTCGAGAAAGTAAATTTCTGTCGCTGGATCAACTTATGAGCTAAAGTTGCGATCATTTCATCTGTACTGCATTCAAAATTAATATGCTGCTAGATTATTTTGGTAACTTTATGTTTGCTTTAATTGCTCGAATGTTCAGCCGAAACTTATCTTAAGTTGTGTATATAGGTACCTTTCCATCTGCTTCATCAATAGCTAGCCACCTGTTGCAATTGAAAAACCTGTAGACAAAAAAAAAACATGTCAAATTAGGTTCCTTGGAATCAAATTACCTTTTTGGACTGCCTATACCCCTACCATTTTAATCCGTTGTTCACATTCTTGACAATAACGTGTTCCAGGAACCAGCGTGGGTGTTCTCCCGAGTTATCGTGCCATACGTGGATTTTCCAGATGTTACCAAAACTCTTTCCAGGTAGACTGAAATAAAAATAATATTATAACGCAACTTAACATCATGAAGCATCATGAAGTTTCTTTAGCATGCGTGAACAAATGCCATCTGTCAGTTTTACTAATTTGTCATTTGTAAGGTAGTTACATAGAGAAAGCCCCTTATCATTTAACCCTACCAAAACGCTCTAGATATTATTTCTCAAACATCCTACACTAACCCCTTTCCGTACTGGGAAATATTGGCCCAAGGTTGTGGAAGTACGGACCGAGCGCGGCGAGGTCCGTACAAGAACGACCGAGGTAAGGCTCGAGCAAGCTAGGTTAGTAAGTAGTTTATAAAATGGCACTCAAGAGTAGAGTATTTAGATACGTTTTCTTTCCGCAATTATAGCTGCAAATTTTAAATTATCCAACTATACGCGGACAAGGACCGTTTCCATCCGTATGGCAAAATCCCGACCAAGAAAGAGCCAATCAGAACGTTCGGATTTTCCTTGCCATATAATACTGGAATTTATTTTTGCAGTATAATCGTGGAAAACCCTTATCCTAAGATTCAAGTAGAATACATTTAAAGTACTGTAGAACTTGTAATAGCTAAGGCACAAACAAAAACATTTTTCGTGCGAACTATGCGAATTACAACCTCGAAACACTACACAAAAATCTTTCAAACAAATGAGCACAGCATTCATGCAAGCAGGAATGGCAATAGTCTCCAAAAGCAAGTTCTTGACAATTCACTTCAGTATTATTCTGATAAGTCTACCACGCAGGCGGGATTGCGTTACATCTTGCTGGTGGGGACAAGTGTAACGCAATCCCCTAATAATGCCTGCGTGGGAGGCTATATTCAGATTTGACCGTTTTTTAAACCACGAGTTTCAATCTAAAAATAAAAAAAAATTATTAGTGTACTCGCCCTATTGTTTTCTATGAGCGATAATCAACTTGGCTTCACCTTGTTGACCATTCGCTGAAAGAATTCTTGGGGTCATAGACAAATTACTGAGTATCACGTCCTACCTCAGAACAAACACATCACAAGAACTTCGTTCAAACAGAGGTTTGTTTGTAGTCAACTTCAGCTCAATGGGATCAGATATACAGTCATCGCCATGGAGTATAAGAAACACCTGAATAAAACCGACAGGTAGTTATGAAATTGAGATATTTTCAGAGAAAGACAACGGACATAGGAAAAATGCGCACACGAGACACAATCGGTTTTGGTTTTACTTCTGGTTGAAAAAACGGAACAAGATTTTTAAACCAATAACTCAGCGTGAAAATGCAAAACCATAATTTGGGTATAATAACCATCATGGTTATCCTGGCCATAATTTGGGTATAATAACCATCATGGTTATCTTGGCCATAATTTGGGTATAATAACCATCCTGGTTATCTTGGCCATAATTTGGGTATAATAACCATCCTGGTTACCTTGGCCATAATTTGGGTACAATAACCATCATGGTTATCCTGGCCATAATTTGGGTATAATAACCATCCTGGTTATCTTGGCCATAATTTGGGTATAATAACCATCCTGGTTATCTTGGCCATAATTTGGGTATAATAACCATCCTGGTTATCTTGGCCATAATTTGGGTATAATAACCATCCTGGTTATCTTGGCCATAATTTGGGTATAATAACCATCCTATCTTGGCCATAATTTGGGTATAATAACCATCCTGGTTACCTTGGCCACAATTTGGGTATAATAACCATCATGGTTACCTTGGCCATAATTTGGGTATAATAACCATCCTGGTTATCTTGGCCATAATTTGGGTATAATAACCATCCTGGTTATCTTGGCCATAATTTGGGTATAATAACCATCCTGGTTATCTTGGCCATAATTTGGGTATAATAACCATCCTGGTTATCTTGGCCATAATTTGGGTATAATAACCATCCTATCTTGGCCATAATTTGGGTATAATAACCATCCTGGTTACCTTGGCCACAATTTGGGTATAATAACCATCATGGTTACCTTGGCCATAATTTGGGTATAATAACCATCATGGTTATCCTGGCCACAATTTGGGTATAATAACCATCCTGGTTATCTTAGCCATAATTTGGGTATAATAACCATCCTGGTTACCTTGGCCATAATTTGGGTATAATAACCATCATGGTTATCTTGGCCATAATTTGGGTATAATAACCATCCTGGTTAACTTGGCCATAATTTGGGTATAATAACCATCATGGTTATCTTGACCATAATTTGGGTATAATAACCATCCTGGTTAACTTGGCCATAATTTGGGTATAATAACCATCATGGTTATCTTGACCATAATTTGGGTACAATTACCATCCTGGTTAACTTGGCCATAATTTGGGTATAATAACCATCATGGTTATCTTGACCATAATTTGGGTATAATAACCATCCTGGTTAACTTGGCCATAATTTGGGTATAATAACCATCATGGTTATCTTGACCATAATTTGGGTATAATAACCATCCTGGTTAACTTGGCCATAATTTGGGTATAATAACCATCATGGTTATCTTGGCCATAATTTGGGTATAATAACCATCCTGGTTATCTTGGCCATAATTTGGGTATAATAACCATCCTGGTTATCTTGGCCATAATTTGGGTATAATAACCATCCTGGTTAACTTGGCCATAATTTGGGTATAATAACCATCCTGGTTACCTTGGCCATAATTTGAATATAACAACCATCCTGGTTATCTTGGCCATAATTTGGGTATAATAACCATCCTGGTTAACTTGGCCATAATTTGGGTATAATAACCATCCTGGTTACCAGGTTTTACTTCTGGTTGAAAAAACGGAACAAGATTTTTAAACCAATAACTCAGCGTGAAAATGCAAAACCATAATTTGGGTATAATAACCATCATGGTTATCCTGGCCATAATTTGGGTATAATAACCATCATGGTTATCTTGGCCATAATTTGGGTATAATAACCATCCTGGTTATCTTGGCCATAATTTGGGTATAATAACCATCCTGGTTACCTTGGCCATAATTTGGGTACAATAACCATCATGGTTATCCTGGCCATAATTTGGGTATAATAACCATCCTGGTTATCTTGGCCATAATTTGGGTATAATAACCATCCTGGTTATCTTGGCCATAATTTGGGTATAATAACCATCCTGGTTATCTTGGCCATAATTTGGGTATAATAACCATCCTGGTTATCTTGGCCATAATTTGGGTATAATAACCATCCTATCTTGGCCATAATTTGGGTATAATAACCATCCTGGTTACCTTGGCCACAATTTGGGTATAATAACCATCATGGTTACCTTGGCCATAATTTGGGTATAATAACCATCCTGGTTATCTTGGCCATAATTTGGGTATAATAACCATCCTGGTTATCTTGGCCATAATTTGGGTATAATAACCATCCTGGTTATCTTGGCCATAATTTGGGTATAATAACCATCCTGGTTATCTTGGCCATAATTTGGGTATAATAACCATCCTATCTTGGCCATAATTTGGGTATAATAACCATCCTGGTTACCTTGGCCACAATTTGGGTATAATAACCATCATGGTTACCTTGGCCATAATTTGGGTATAATAACCATCATGGTTATCCTGGCCACAATTTGGGTATAATAACCATCCTGGTTATCTTAGCCATAATTTGGGTATAATAACCATCCTGGTTACCTTGGCCATAATTTGGGTATAATAACCATCATGGTTATCTTGGCCATAATTTGGGTATAATAACCATCCTGGTTAACTTG
This sequence comes from Blastomussa wellsi, assembly GCA_947652115.1. Taxonomy (NCBI): domain Eukaryota; kingdom Metazoa; phylum Cnidaria; class Anthozoa; order Scleractinia; family Plerogyridae; genus Blastomussa; species Blastomussa wellsi. Next base: position 4,308,941 of record OX393566.1, on the reverse strand, counting down.
GCCATAATTTGGGTATAATAACCATCATGGTTATCTTGACCATAATTTGGGTATAATAACCATCCTGGTTAACTTGGCCATAATTTGGGTATAATAACCATCATGGTTATCTTGACCATAATTTGGGTACAATTACCATCCTGGTTAACTTGGCCATAATTTGGGTATAATAACCATCATGGTTATCTTGACCATAATTTGGGTATAATAACCATCCTGGTTAACTTGGCCATAATTTGGGTATAATAACCATCATGGTTATCTTGACCATAATTTGGGTATAATAACCATCCTGGTTAACTTGGCCATAATTTGGGTATAATAACCATCATGGTTATCTTGGCCATAATTTGGGTATAATAACCATCCTGGTTATCTTGGCCATAATTTGGGTATAATAACCATCCTGGTTATCTTGGCCATAATTTGGGTATAATAACCATCCTGGTTAACTTGGCCATAATTTGGGTATAATAACCATCCTGGTTACCTTGGCCATAATTTGAATATAACAACCATCCTGGTTATCTTGGCCATAATTTGGGTATAATAACCATCCTGGTTAACTTGGCCATAATTTGGGTATAATAACCATCCTGGTTACCTTGGCCATAATTTGGGTATAATAACCATCATGGTTATCTTGGCCATAATTTGGGTATAATAACCATCCTGGTTAACTTGGCCATAATTTGGGTATAATAACCATCCTGGTTACCTTGGCCATAATTTGGGTATAATAACCATCCTGGTTACCTTGGCCATAATTTGGGTATAATAACCATCATGGTTATCTTGGCCATAATTTGGGTATAATAACCATCATGGTTATCTTGGCCATAATTTGGGTATAATAACCATCATGGTTATGTTGGCCATAATTTGGGTATAATAACCATCATGGTTATCCTGGCCATAATTTGGGTATAATAACCATCCTGGTTACCTTGGCCATAATTTGGGTATAATAACCATCCTGGTTATCTTGGCCATAATTTGGGTATAATAACCATCCTGGTTATCTTGACCATAACTTGGGTATAATAACCATCCTGGTTAACTTGGCCATAATTTGGGTATAATAACCATCATGGTTATCTTGACCATAATTTGGGTATAATAACCATCCTGGTTACCTTGACCATAATTTGGGTATAATAACCATCATGGTTATCTTGGCCATAATTTGGGTATAATAACCATCCTGGTTACCTTGGCCATAATTTGGGTACAATAACCATCATGGTTATCCTGGCCATAATTTGGGTATAATAACCATCCTGGTTATCTTGGCCATAATTTGGGTATAATAACCATCCTGGTTATCTTGGCCATAATTTGGGTATAATAACCATCCTGGTTATCTTGGCCATAATTTGGGTATAATAACCATCCTGGTTATCTTGGCCATAATTTGGGTATAATAACCATCCTATCTTGGCCATAATTTGGGTATAATAACCATCCTGGTTACCTTGGCCACAATTTGGGTATAATAACCATCATGGTTACCTTGGCCATAATTTGGGTATAATAACCATCCTGGTTATCTTGGCCATAATTTGGGTATAATAACCATCCTGGTTATCTTGGCCATAATTTGGGTATAATAACCATCCTGGTTATCTTGGCCATAATTTGGGTATAATAACCATCCTGGTTATCTTGGCCATAATTTGGGTATAATAACCATCCTATCTTGGCCATAATTTGGGTATAATAACCATCCTGGTTACCTTGGCCACAATTTGGGTATAATAACCATCATGGTTACCTTGGCCATAATTTGGGTATAATAACCATCATGGTTATCCTGGCCACAATTTGGGTATAATAACCATCCTGGTTATCTTAGCCATAATTTGGGTATAATAACCATCCTGGTTACCTTGGCCATAATTTGGGTATAATAACCATCATGGTTATCTTGGCCATAATTTGGGTATAATAACCATCCTGGTTAACTTGGCCATAATTTGGGTATAATAACCATCATGGTTATCTTGACCATAATTTGGGTATAATAACCATCCTGGTTAACTTGGCCATAATTTGGGTATAATAACCATCATGGTTATCTTGACCATAATTTGGGTACAATTACCATCCTGGTTAACTTGGCCATAATTTGGGTATAATAACCATCATGGTTATCTTGACCATAATTTGGGTATAATAACCATCCTGGTTAACTTGGCCATAATTTGGGTATAATAACCATCATGGTTATCTTGACCATAATTTGGGTATAATAACCATCCTGGTTAACTTGGCCATAATTTGGGTATAATAACCATCATGGTTATCTTGGCCATAATTTGGGTATAATAACCATCCTGGTTATCTTGGCCATAATTTGGGTATAATAACCATCCTGGTTATCTTGGCCATAATTTGGGTATAATAACCATCCTGGTTAACTTGGCCATAATTTGGGTATAATAACCATCCTGGTTACCTTGGCCATAATTTGAATATAACAACCATCCTGGTTATCTTGGCCATAATTTGGGTATAATAACCATCCTGGTTAACTTGGCCATAATTTGGGTATAATAACCATCCTGGTTACCTTGGCCATAATTTGGGTATAATAACCATCATGGTTATCTTGGCCATAATTTGGGTATAATAACCATCCTGGTTAACTTGGCCATAATTTGGGTATAATAACCATCCTGGTTACCTTGGCCATAATTTGGGTATAATAACCATCCTGGTTACCTTGGCCATAATTTGGGTATAATAACCATCATGGTTATCTTGGCCATAATTTGGGTATAATAACCATCATGGTTATCTTGGCCATAATTTGGGTATAATAACCATCATGGTTATGTTGGCCATAATTTGGGTATAATAACCATCATGGTTATCCTGGCCATAATTTGGGTATAATAACCATCCTGGTTACCTTGGCCATAATTTGGGTATAATAACCATCCTGGTTATCTTGGCCATAATTTGGGTATAATAACCATCCTGGTTATCTTGACCATAACTTGGGTATAATAACCATCCTGGTTAACTTGGCCATAATTTGGGTATAATAACCATCATGGTTATCTTGACCATAATTTGGGTATAATAACCATCCTGGTTAAATTGACCATAATTTGGGTATAATAACCATCATGGTTATCTTGGCCATAATTTGGGTATAATAACCATCCTGGTTACCTTGGCCATAATTTGGGTATAATAACCATCATGGTTACCTTGGCCATAATTTGGGTATAATAACCATCCTGGTTACCTTGGCCATAATTTGGGTATAATAACCATCATGGTTATCCTGGCCATAATTTGGGTATAATAACCATCCTGGTTATCTTGGCCATAATTTGGGTATAATAACCATCATGGTTATCTTGACCATAATTTGGGTATAATAACCATCCTGGTTACCTTGACCATAATTTGGGTATAATAACCATCATGGTTATCTTGGCCATAATTTGGGTATAATAACCATCCTGGTTACCTTGGCCATAATTTGGGTATAATAACCATCATGGTTACCTTGGCCATAATTTGGGTATAATAACCATCCTGGTTACCTTGGCCATAATTTGGGTATAATAACCATCATGGTTATCCTGGCCATAATTTGGGTATAATAACCATCCTGGTTATCTTGGCCATAATTTGGGTATAATAACCATCATGGTTATCTTGGCCATAATTTGGGTATAATAACCATCATGGTTATCTTGGCCATAATTTGGGTATAATAACCATCATGGTTATCTTGGCCATAATTTGGGTATGATAACCATCATGGTTACCTTGGCCATAATTTGGGTATAATAACCATCCTGGTTACCTTGGCCATAATTTGGGTACAATAACCATCATGGTTACCTCGGCCATAATTTGGGTATAATAACCATCCTGGTTACCTTGGCCATAATTTGGGTATAATAACCATCCTGGTTACCTTGGCCATAATTTGGGTATAATAACCATCCTGGTTAACTTGGCCATAATTTGGGTATAATAACCATCCTGGTTACCTTGGCCATAATTTGGGTATAATAACCATCCTGGTTATCTTGGCCATAATTTGGGTATAATAACCATCCTGGTTATCTTGGCCATAATTTGGGTATAATAACCATCATGGTTACCTTGGCCATAATTTGGGTATAATAACCATCATGGTTATCTTGGCCATAATTTGGGTATAATAGCCATCATGGTTATCCTGGCCATAATTTGCGTATAATAACCATCATGGTTATCTTGACCATAATTTGGGTACAATTACCATTGTGGTTTTCTTGACTATAATTTGGGTACAATAACCATCCTGGTTACCTTGACCATAATTTGGGTATAATAACCATCCTGGTTATCTTGGCCATAATTTGGGTATAATAACCATCATGGTTACATTGGCCATAATTTGGGTGTAATAACCATCATGGTTATCTTGGCCATAATTTGGGTATAATAGCCATCATGGTTATCCTGGCCATAATTTGGGTATAATAACCATCATGGTTATCTTGACCATAATTTGGGTACAATTACCATTGTGGTTTTCTTGACTATAATTTGGGTACAATAACCATCATGGTTACCTTGACCATAATTTGGGTACAATAACCATCATGGTTATCTTTACCATAATTTGGGTATAATAACCATCCTGGTTATCTTGGCCATAGTTTGGGTATAATAACCATCCTGGTTATCTTGACCATAATTTGGGTATAATAACCATCCTGGTTACCTTGGCCATAATTTTGGTAAAATAACCATCATGGTTATCTTGGCCATAATTTGGGTATAATAACCATCATGGTTATCTTGACCATAATTTGGGTACAATAACCATCATGGTTATCTTGGCCATAATTTCGGTACAATAACCATCATGGTTATCTTGACCATAATTTGGGTATAATAACCATCCTGGTTATCTTGGCCATAATTTGGGTATAATAACCATCCTGGTTATCTTAGCCATAATTTGGGTATAATAACCATCCTGGTTATCTTGACCATAACTTGGGTATAATAACCATCCTGGTTAACTTGGCCATAATTTGGGTATAATAACCATCATGGTTATCTTGACCATAATTTGGGTATAATAACCATCCTGGTTACCTTGACCATAATTTGGGTATAATAACCATCATGGTTATCTTGGCCATAATTTGGGTATAATAACCATCCTGGTTACCTTGGCCATAATTTGGGTATAATAACCATCATGGTTACCTTGGCCATAATTTGGGTATAATAACCATCCTGGTTATCTTGACCATAATTTGGGTATAATAACCATCATGGTTATCCTGGGCATAATTTGGGTATAATAACCATCCTGGTTATCTTGGCCATAATTTGGGTATAATAACCATCATGGTTATCTTGGCCATAATTTGGGTATAATAACCATCATGGTTATCTTGGCCATAATTTGGGTATGATAACCATCATGGTTATCTTGGCCATAATTTGGGTATGATAACCATCATGGTTACCTTGGCCATAATTTGGGTATAATAACCATCCTGGTTACCTTGGCCATAATTTGGGTACAATAACCATCATGGTTACCTCGGCCATAATTTGGGTATAATAACCATCCTGGTTACCTTGGCCATAATTTGGGTATAATAACCATCCTGGTTACCTTGGCCATAATTTGGGTATAATAACCATCCTGGTTATCTTGGCCATAATTTGGGTATAATAACCATCCTGGTTATCTTGGCCATAATTTGGGTATAATAACCATCATGGTTACCTTGGCCATAATTTGGGTATAATAACCATCATGGTTATCTTGGCCATAATTTGGATATAATAGCCATCATGGTTATCCTGGCCATAATTTGGGTATAATAACCATCATGGTTATCTTGGCCTTAATTTGGGTACAATTACCATTGTGGTTTTCTTGACTATAATTTGGGTACAATAACCATCATGGTTACCTTGACCATAATTTGGGTACAATAACCATCATGGTTATCTTTACCATAATTTGGGTATAATAACCATCCTGGTTATCTTGGCCATAGTTTGGGTATAATAACCATCCTGGTTATCTTGACCATAATTTGGGTATAATAACCATCCTGGTTACCTTGGCCATAATTTTGGTAAAATAACCATCATGGTTATCTTGGCCATAATTTGGGTATAATAACCATCCTGGTTATCTTGGCCATAATTTGGGTATAATAACCATCCTGGTTATCTTAGCCATAATTTGGGTATAATAACCATCCTGGTTACCTTGGCCATAATTTTGGTAAAATAACCATCATGGTTATCTTGGCCATAATTTGGGTATAATAACCATCATGGTTATCTTGACCATAATTTGGGTACAATAACCATCATGGTTATCTTGGCCATAATTTCGGTACAATAACCATCATGGTTATCTTGACCATAATTTGGGTATAATAACCATCCTGGTTATCTTGGCCATAATTTGGGTATAATAACCATCCTGGTTATCTTAGCCATAATTTGGGTATAATAACCATCCTGGTTATCTTGACCATAACTTGGGTATAATAACCATCCTGGTTAACTTGGCCATAATTTGGGTATAATAACCATCATGGTTATCTTGACCATAATTTGGGTATAATAACCATCCTGGTTACCTTGACCATAATTTGGGTATAATAACCATCATGGTTATCTTGGCCATAATTTGGGTATAATAACCATCCTGGTTACCTTGGCCATAATTTGGGTATAATAACCATCATGGTTACCTTGGCCATAATTTGGGTATAATAACCATCCTGGTTATCTTGACCATAATTTGGGTATAATAACCATCATGGTTATCCTGGCCATAATTTGGGTATAATAACCATCCTGGTTATCTTGGCCATAATTTGGGTATAATAACCATCATGGTTATCTTGGCCATAATTTGGGTATAATAACCATCATGGTTATCTTGGCCATAATTTGGGTATGATAACCATCATGGTTATCTTGGCCATAATTTGGGTATGATAACCATCATGGTTACCTTGGCCATAATTTGGGTATAATAACCATCCTGGTTACCTTGGCCATAATTTGGGTACAATAACCATCATGGTTACCTCGGCCATAATTTGGGTATAATAACCATCCTGGTTACCTTGGCCATAATTTGGGTATAATAACCATCCTGGTTACCTTGGCCATAATTTGGGTATAATAACCATCCTGGTTAACTTGGCCATAATTTGGGTATAATAACCATCCTGGTTATCTTGGCCATAATTTGGGTATAATAACCATCCTGGTTATCTTGGCCATAATTTGGGTATAATAACCATCATGGTTACCTTGGCCATAATTTGGGTATAATAACCATCATGGTTATCTTGGCCATAATTTGGATATAATAGCCATCATGGTTATCCTGGCCATAATTTGGGTATAATAACCATCATGGTTATCTTGGCCTTAATTTGGGTACAATTACCATTGTGGTTTTCTTGACTATAATTTGGGTACAATAACCATCATGGTTACCTTGACCATAATTTGGGTACAATAACCATCATGGTTATCTTGACCATAATTTGGGTATAATAACCATCCTGGTTATCTTGGCCATAGTTTGGGTATAATAACCATCCTGGTTATCTTGACCATAATTTGGGTATAATAACCATCCTGGTTACCTTGGCCATAATTTTGGTAAAATAACCATCATGGTTATCTTGGCCATAATTTGGGTATAATAACCATCATGGTTATCTTGACCATAATTTGGGTACAATAACCATCATGGTTATCTTGGCCATAATTTGGGTACAATATCCATCATGGTTATCCTGGTCATAATTTGTGCAATAACCATCATGGTTATCTTGGCCATAATTTGGGTATAATAACCATCATGGTTATCCTGGTCATAATTTGGGTGCAATAACCATCATGGTTATCTTGGCCATAATTTGGGTGCAATAACCATCATGGCCATAATTTGGGAAATAATAACCATCATGGTGATCAATACAATATGGTTACAATATTCATCATGGTTATCTTGACCATAATTTGGGTATAAAGCAATCCACTAATTACTTTCAACACTCAGTTGAAAACCACCCTAACTGGCAATTGCTGGTTTTCAATATTACGCCACAAAAAAGGAAAATCGAAATAACTGAGCAAAAGAAGTCACAAATTAATCTTCTCGCCCAAGTGTCAGGTCTATCAGAAATCAATGAAAAATGGAATGTATTTCCAAATTTGCGCGAACGCCCCACCACTAGTGTTGGCTTTTACGTCTGATTGGATGAACTCTGAAGTGGCGTGATAATTTTTAACAAAGTGTGGTAATGTAAAACCAAATGTAATGACTTCATGTGAATTCCTTTTTAATAAGAACCACTAATTGTGACGCTGTGATTACTTACATTAGCCGATGTTCCAGATCCAAACCAGTGGCCGGTCTGTACAGTAATTTGAAACCTGAAATAACATAATTTGTTTTATGAAGGCAATGTCTTTCAATGTTATATGGAACGCGACTAATAATTGAGCCATACAGATAGCAGCAGCGTGAATCACCTCTGAGAGACACCAGCAGTCATGTTCTCAGTGATATAAACAGCGCCCAGCTTCTTCTTGTCATGTTTGTCTGCTCTAATGCAGAATCCGAGAAGCACCAAGTACAGGGCAATGATGCTGATAACCAAAGCCAACGTCACAGGGGCCTTCTTCAATCTGTTAAAAGAAAAGTAAAATGTATAGGAGAAAAACAAAAATGTGTTAGAGATTCGAGAAGGAGGAAGAACCTGCCAAAAATAGTGATAATTAATTAGCTTGAGATCACATCATGCGTGAACTGATTCTTGACAATAGAGGTTAGGGTACACAAATCTGCTGAAACGTGCGTGTTTTTTTTCTGGCGCAATCCGTCGATTCACCATTGTTGTCGTTCAAATCAGGATATATGATACTTAAAAAGATCCGAGACACCACTGAAGTTAATGCAGAAACCCGCACTCACAGCGCTTTTTGAGGCTGAAAAGCTGTCAATTCTCAAACCTATTAAGACCATCCCCCTCCCAAATCAAAAAAAAATTCTCCATTCAGTCACTACGGAATTTTCGTTAAAGACTTTTAGTATATCTTTGGAGCCTCCAGTCACATCAGTTGCACTTGGTTTGGAGATCTTCTAAGCAAACTAAAATTGAACTTTGGAAATGTTGATTTTTCATGAGGGGCGAAAACTGTCCATGACAGTGATTTGGAATTCTAATGTTAATTAGCATAGGTTTTTATGATTTTATTTCTTTGTTTTCTCTTTAGTTTTAGTTTCCATTGAGATCATATATCAAACACGAGAGACAGTGTTTCATCACATTTCCAAACACCTCGAAGTTCGTCAAAATTATTCAGCTGCGCATTAGAACACTGTCTCTCGTGTTTGATATGTTATGTGAAACACATTTTCATATGCACGATTTCGCACAAAGACTCATTTTGGCCCAGTGGCAAAAGATAACTCCTGGATCGTCTATTGGAGCTAGTCACAGCACTCAGCGACAAACACGATGCCAAAAGTGCAGTGGATACTGCTACAATTACAGACTCACTTCTCAGCGTCTCTGAGGTCGTCGATTGTGAGTGAGTTAGGAGGGTGCAAAAATGCCCCACTGAATGCTGTCAGATGATTACACCTGAAAAACAAAAACCAAACCAAAGAAGTACTAGAGCACAAAACAAAATGTCATGACACAAATGTTCTGTTTTTCTTGTGTTAAACGAAATCAGAACTGTTTTCAGTAGTAACAGCTCCTAATGCCAGCATGTGATGCAAATGATGTTACTCAGATAGGTAATTAGCCTGCGTAGCAAGCGTTCCCAAGCGAGTGAAGAGCTTTCACTGTATATCAGGAGGCGCAAAGATTTTCCTTTTTGCTCTCGCCCCAGAAATCGCTCTTCGCTCTTCGCTCGGGCGGCAACGCTTATGCTTTCTTTCACATACTATACCTGCAGAAAAGCGTTTGATCTGTACTCTCGTCCATCACTTCACAGCCATCGCTCATCCAGTTCTTAACATCTTTGTTCCAGTAAAAACAGCCCATCCACAGGAAACTCAGAGAGTAGCTAATACGGGGGCCATTTTTTACCTGACAACAAAAACCTTACTGGTTTCAATTCACTTAGAGGCTATGTGATTTCAGTGCAGGCCAACTGGTGAGGTAATTGAATTAATGGTAAGGTAAGGTAAGGTAAAATCTCTATTATTTTAGACACGGTATTTCCTTCTGGACTTTACAATAAAGAATTAAATAAATCTAACTAGCCATCTAATTTAAATTACAAATAACTACTACAATAAAAGAAAGGATAAACAGGGATTTCAAAATGTTTTGAAGTAGGCGTCATCAACTGGTAGAGTACGCGGCTGTTATAAGTGAGCTATTTGGTCACAAGCTGATTGCTATGATCAGAGTAGCCGGCAGCATAATAGTCAAGTAGCCAGTGGAACTCCGGAAGCCGCCGCCTTGTTTTGAAACCCCTGGATAAAACCTGCTTTACAAGGAAGCCGTGTATAAAAGCAAAACAAAACTTACATAAGACTATTCAAATCATAATACTCCATCTTAAATTTAAATTCATTAAGGGAGGGCGACTGTCGAATATCCAAAGGCAGACTATTCCACAGTACAGCTCCGCTGTTTCAATCTTCTTCATCCTAGTTCTCCTATAGGTTCACTATCACCTCTTTGGTGTTTTCCTTCCTCGATAAACTATTATTTGGGGTTTCCTGCATTGTAAGGGTTATTTAGCTCATCAGAAAAAATGACTTGAAATATCGTGATGGAGTAGCTCCTGTAACTCAAAACACAATAACGGCTGGAAGCTGTAGAAGAACTCAAGAAAAACACAGAAAAGTCAAGAAGGAGTATGGAACATACATAATAATTAAAAATTAATATAGCGTAATGTCTATGTAAGCATGGTCAAATGCGCTTTACAACATAAACCTATTTCTAAAACATGATAGCTTTTCTAGTATCAACGATAATTCTACGAGAACAGGAAACAAATTGTACAGGGTCACCCCAGGCGTGCTGTGAATGCCCTCCAGACTTCTCAAGTCATATTGTTCAGTTACTTACCGACTTAATCCGGTAATACGCAGTATCTACTAACACTACTTTTGCAAACACAGACCCTGAAGCTGAAGCAAATAAGATGGAATCAATAAAGCAACAACTGTTAACTAAAGGCTCTGAACAAGTATAAATGCACCAAGTGACCGGAGTGGCTAGATTACCCTTTAGCTGATGATGGCCCAGATACAAGTCAATGGCCTTCCCCGAACTCGTCATCAAATACTCTGTGTGGTTCTCTGAGGATGTTTTGGAGTTGCTATCAAAAAAGAGATGTAAAACAAATGGTGAGTAATTACTTCCTGACACATCTTCTGTAAAGGCATGGCAAGATCTAGTTAGAGAAAATCCACTGCTGGAAAAAGCTTGTTGATTTCAGTAAACTTGCCAAGTTTTGGAGTCATACATACAAACGACTCTAAAATTTCGCGACTTTGCAGCGACATATCAGCAAAACATGTCAAAAGCTGAAAAAAAAAAAACTGTGAAACTCTACACATTAAAGGAGCTATTTCATCATTCCGGCATGCACTTTGAAAAATGTAGCCTAAATTTCTGAAAATCGTCATTTTCAATCTGTTTCAATCTTTCCCATCCTGAGCCATCCTTGTTCCTGTATCACTCCTTTGGTGTTTTCTTCCTTTAAAGACTATTACTTTGGGGTTTCCTAAAATTTTAATTTGGGTAATTTGGGTTGTCGAAGAAATAACTCAAAATATCGTGACATAGCTCCCTTAACACTGAGTCAATGATCAGAAATGCATACCTGACATTGAGTTTCAACACAAATCCTGGTGGCAGTTTGGACAGCACTTCCAAATGAATGTGTAACAACTGGTTCGCCATCTTTTCTGATTGATTAATCTCATGAACATTTTCATGATTCCAATCTAAAGTGAATTCCCCTGTCGGTTGTTCAACCTGTCAAGAACCAAATGGATAGTCACTTCTCTGGCTTTGATATAAAGACATTTAAGTGAGACCATGTTATAGAGCAAAATTAACAGTACCTCATGATAATAAAAAAATAAATAAATAAATAAAATCACTTTGTTTAAGGGTCAATGCATTTAGCACTGCTGTGTTAATTGGGGAGGCTCTAAATATGGAAACAAATATTGTAAATGAAAAAGAAATTTGTTAAAAATCTCAACTTGCAGGAGGCTGACCAGTTGGCTATTTACAAAGCGTGGAGGAGTTGAATTCAGGACCACCAAAGACAAATCCCTTTAAGTGACAGTGAGGAAGACTTAAACCTGGGATCTCCGGATTACAAGTCAGCACCCTGATCACTAAGCGACGCTCACCTCCAAGATAGAGTGGCTCAATAGCTTTCTTTTTTTTTTCAATTACAATTTTTCTAAAATTACACAACAAAACTATGCTTTACGTACCTACACATTACCTACAACAAATTACAATACATTACTTGCAGCTTTGAGTTAAAAGATTAAATTACGTTGATGGACCAAGTTTACATACGCTTCTTATGTTGATTATAATTGGCTATTGTAATTGACCACTATTACATATTATTGAGTACACTACAAAGTCTAATTACCCATTTGAACAAGCATAGATACGTCCCTATGTCATTAATATCTCTGATAAGGTCACGCGGTTTGAGCTTTGCGATTTCCGTGCTCTTAAAAGTGGCCCAGGAGAGGTTTCCATTTTTCAGGCTGAAGGTTGAGCTCATTTGTTTCGATTTCATAAGTTTTTTTCAAAAGGCGCAAAAATTGTGTAAGGTTGGGAATTTCGTCTCTCAGCTTACATGTCCAAACATAATATCTGCTCATGAGACAGGAGAAATTGGTTTGCAGTTTTGTATTTGAACTGTCTGGTTTCAACCCCAAAGCAGTGGCCATGGCAATATGATTTCCCTTCGAAATTAAAGAACATGATTGTAGCCATTGAAAAAAGGTTCTCCAGAAAAGAGAGGTGGTCTTGCATTGCCAGAAAAGATGGAGTAAGGTGTCTGTTTCTTGCTTGCAAAAGGTGCAAAGGTCATTATCTTTAACTGCAATCTTATGCAGAAAGGAATTTGTAGGCAGACGCCTATGGAGGAATTTAAATTGGAAAATAATAAGTTTGGTACTTTCTGTACCTATTCTTGTAAGCTGAAATGTTGTTTTCCAATCCATTTCTTCCCCATCGAGGTCGCAATCTCTGTACCATTTTGTTTGGAAAGCTCTCGGTTTTTCACTCTTTGTTGCAACCAGATAACTATACGTTAAGTTGCTCGGTTTTTCCATCTTTTGGAAAGCTTTAATGAAAGATTCAGCCTCAACAGTTTCCAGACTGTCGATATTTTCCTTTAATCTCTTCCTTATTATCTTTAATGTTGCAATAATCCCGCAAGTGGGCAACTTTTGCAATGATATTTGTTCAAAAACTCTACAAGAGAGGAAACAGGTCTCGTCTTTTATAAGAGAGTCGACTGCCAAAATAACACTGCTCAATAGCTTTCATTTGAATGGTTACACACTGACTAGGTTTCATCCATAGACTTAAAAGTTGGAACCACAACAGCATAATAATAAAACAGTACCACGTCACAGTACTGCTTGAAATAGCTTTCAAACGGTAGAACCATCTTGCACAGCATGGTAAACAGTACAACATGAAAGAATGGCTAAACAGCTTTCATTTAACTGGTTTAACACACGGGTTTCATCTGCATACTTAAAAGTTAGAACTACTTTGTACAGCATAATAATCACCTGGTGATTTTGATGGGGTATTGAGATGCGAATAGGACTGCTCAGATTTCGGACTTCTATATCCTCGCCATCGCAGCTACTGATACTTAGGCTACCAACTTTGGTATGATGCTAGAAAAGATCATGTGGCTCAATTATAAGAGATTTCATAAACATGGTTAGCATAGAGGTTTCCTTAAAATTTAAAAGTCATTTTGCACATCAGGAAAACATCAAAAAATGTTATTTACTTTACTTACGCATTTCCTGGACAGATCAGTTCAAGGAAGAAAGGCGGAAACAGGCTTGTACAGCCCTTATTAAAGCACCAACCCAAGAAAAACAGAACACTGAACCAAGGCCAGACCACAACACCGGGAACTCTGTGCCCTACTCTTTACGAGAAGTGTGTGGGGTTCTTTAACGTCCCATGCCAGCCATGTGACACTGAAGGTACAGGAGATGGGACCTACAGTTTATAGTCCTTGTCCGAGAAGACTTGAACACGCGTCTAACCATTTGCAGATGTCTTTGCAAAGGCAGCACATTCTCCTCAATTATTTTAAGACCCTGAATGTTGGTCCGGACATAAAACTCGAACCCTCCACCTCCCTCAAGGCAGCTGGTGCTCAACCAACTGAGCTAACCAGGCGGCAGTTATAACGCATTCCCCTTCCAATAGAATTTAGTAGCCAAGAAAAGACTAAGAAAGGGCTAAAAACAGAAGACCCAGAGGTAGCTCATTGGTGACTCAACAGGTTCCTCGTTAAGAAGTGCGTAGCATTTTGCTCAGGTGATACAATGTTTTTGGGTGTTCTACAACGCTATTTATGTGCGGTTAATGTTCACCAACGTTTCAGCATTGCTGTCTTCTGCAGCTACACGGAAGCATGTTGAAAGTGGAGTTTGTTAATTTGCAGTCGTATGGAAATAATACAAAACGGTGAGTGCGTGCCAAGATGTGTGCGTGCGATCAAAGAGAAATGGAAGATTCCTAATGCTACTCACATCACCTATACTGGATAAGATGCGAGTCTATTTTAAGTTACCTACAACATAAGGATCTTATCCCAGCAAGACTGCAATACAACCCCGACAAACGCTCAAGCTGGGGTCAAATGCTGTTACACCCCTTTGTTTCCCACAGGAAACGTTAAAAGAGAAACCGCGAATGTTTTCAGATTCTTACCATTTCGCTGAAGAAGGGATTTTCCTTATAAACTGTCATCATTGTTCCATAACAACCGTGTTCTTTACCACCAGCTGCAGTGTCCAGTTGTTCCTCAAGGTTCATGGGCATGTGAAATGTGATATCATTGAGAGAGAAAAGTGAATTGTCAATAGATGCCTGTTGCATTGCATTCACCTGGATGGTAGGTGTGGTTACTAGGAGAGGCTCTTCTCCAAGGACTTTTGCTGACAACTTGGCCTGAAAAACAAAATCATATAAAATCATGATTACCGGTACTTCCGCTCAGGTTGTCGAAACGTCAGTCACTGTCAGCGAAACAGTCCTTCTCAGGACAAATCGGCAACGCGAATGCCGAAGACAAACGGAAGAAATATTCAAGAAATTCTAACCGCCAAGCTGCAACAGTTCACATAAGGTTTAGGCCTTTGATTCTCTTTTGCTTTTTAAAAAGGTGGCTTTAAGAAATCATTTATTAATTTTCTCACTGAAACTTGTTTGGTGTACTCATTCATAAAATAAACTTGTTTCCACACTCGAAAATGAATTTCATATCTCGCAACATAGTGTATAGGAGTATTTAGCAAATGACATTAAGTTGAAATGCATCAGCTGATGCTGATGCATCAGCTGAAAGAAAGGAGGGAGTACAAACCTTGATAAGTTTCTCAACAGCTTCAGTTGCCCGGAGCAGAACATGATCCTTGGCCTCTTGCCTGACAAACAGTGATCTTACATCCCTAAAGTAATAAAATTGATTGTCCATTGATCCACATAATACAGGTCGCAAGCAGGAAGGAAGGTAGTGCTTACTGACTCTTATCAATAAAGGGCAAAATTACTGAGCGCTGATTGGTTGAGAGAGAGGGCATTTTTTCTTAATTGAGGGCATTTTTAGTAATCAAGAGAGGGCATGATTACCTGTTAATGATTGGCTAATCCGCTAAATTGCCATAGTGCTAAACAGGCTTCCCAGATAAAAATAGACTGCGCGCATGATTTTCCTTCGTATAAATTTTGCCCTTTACTGAAAAACAAGTAATCCCATGAGACCTCGTACTATTAAGGATTAATTGCACTTGAGTTTTCAAAATTTTCCAAATTTGCGACTCGGGCAATTTTGGAAAATTTTGAAAACTCTCGTGCAATTAATCCTTAATAGTACTTGGCCTCATGTGATTACCTATACAAATAAAACTAATTAGTCCTGGTATTCATATAGAATTTCCTCCATCTAGTATTACAAGAAACATATAGATACCAGCTAGGGGAATTTGTGGGAGGTGCAATGGCCTCATGGTTCGTGCGCTGGACTACAGTTCTAACAGTCCGAGTTCAAGCCCTGGCCGGGGCATTTGTACGCTGAACCTGAGGAACATACCTGTGAATGAGTATTGAAGCGGCTTCAATCAGGTTGGATGTCACTCTTGTCATTGCCTGAATAAACTCCTGGCTGAGAAGAAATCTGTCCTCTATTCGATTGGCGCGCATTCTTTTCTGTGTGGCTTGCATCACATCACCAAGGTTCTGCAGTATGCGAGAAGCTGTTTCCACATTCCTTTCAGCAAGCTTCAAATGAAAAATAAATGCATGACACCAAATGCTTTTAATGGCACCCTTGAACCATGAAGGGGCAGAAACTCATTGTTCCAGCCACACATTAAACACTGCATTCATTTTGTAACCTTCACAAAAGAAGCATGAGTTTTAAGAGGAGACTGAACTACTGTAAAAATCACAGATACACATACAACTAAGGTTACATGTATGTCCACACTAAATCAGATCAATTTGAAAATTCAATTTTTCTTCTCCGGATTGGCATTACCTCCACATTAACAGGGTATTCAGTCAACAAAAATGAAACTCTCAAAGTGGGCTGTTCGAAAGCCAATTAACACTCATCCATTTAGAAGCTGATAGAGGGTTACACATTCAATTTTTCTCTTGATAATAGCAATCAAGTGCTTTATTGCCTATGTTTTGGGGGTTTGACATTAGACGATGCCAAAACTAAAGGGTAGAAATTATACAGTAAATTAGATTTAACTTTAATCAAAATTTATGCCAATCATGAATAAGCTTATAACGGTTTCAGTGAACAAGCCAACCCTGAAAAAGATGTCCTGTCAGTACCTCTTCTGGTCTTGCAGTCAGTGTCTGCAGAGCTAAACATGTTTGAAATGCTGAATTCTGAAAATACAGTTGAAAGAAAAGTAATGAAGAATTCCACAAAGATTTTAAAAAATAATTTTCCTACATGTACCATGACTTAACTAACTACTGGTAACTTTGTGCCTAACTCTCCTCGGGAAAAATTGGGCCATATTTTCCTACCAAACTGGCAATAAATACCTCTCATAAGTAGATACTTGGAACTTGGTTCAGGGGTCTACTCATGTCAGGTTTGACAAATGATAATGCGATAAAACAATTGGTTTATGTTTTCGAATTATGGAGCACTTGGGAAGTTTGAAGAACACTCAATAAGCGAGTTGCTATTGGCTATTTATCTCAAGTAAATTTTATCCCTTTTTTCTGATCTCTAAACTTTCTGCCAGGTGCGATTACCCTATGGTCAACGCTAAGGCAGGAACCAGTCCTCCATAGAAAAAAAGATGGCGGCTGTACATTTTACTACAATACCTTGCTACCCTAACACAGCCCACAAGGTATATAGAAAGTTACAATTTCACGAAATTTGTTCTTGTAGCAACAATAATACCCTTGCTGAGTTTGAAAGTTCAGGTGCTTTTCTTTTCGCACGCAAAGAATAATTGGAAAATGTACCACTCGCCATCTTTTTGTATACTGTGGACTGTTAATTATTCTGATTACCTTGTCGTTAATGGTAAGATTCCCAATAAGTAACAACAGCTTCTCTCTTATCTGCACTCTCAGGTGAAATTTGGAGCTGACATTTTTGACGGAGCTGAGTCTGAAACACAGCAGAAGAATCGGTATAAATTAATTATGACATTTTTTTCTTTCACCCCTTGGAAATTTGTCCATGAGTAGCATCGCATTATGATTTGACAACACTCCCCAGTGCCGTGAAACAGAAATAGTTCCCTGAAGTTAGACTATGAGCAGTCTGTTTTCTTCTTTGTCCATTGAGAATGAAGCGAAAAATGAATATTGTGGTAAATCACGCTCTTTTTCCGTGCTACACTTGGTGGACTGTTCGTAGTCTACATTGAAGTTCAATACTAAGTGTTGTTCATGTTAAAACACCAGATTGATCAGTCTCCTTCACAGCCATTATCAGTATCGTCATGCAACGCTTCTCCCCATGATCCTAATAACAGCCGCGAAGGAGACTGCAGATTGATTTACCTGTTAAGAATATTTGCCAATGCTGTTATAAACTGCCTGATGCCTTGTTCATTCCCTGCCTCTTGTAACATTGACAGATACTTCCCACCTGTTTTGTTTAATCTAATAAAAACAGACCATGACATCTTCAGGGCTAAAACAAAACTCTGTCAAAATTTGCTGCAACCTCTGGGCAATTCCATGCTTGTGTCAGTTTACTGTTTTTACAATAAAGTTGGCAGATAACTTGCCCCGGATGTTTTTGAATCCCAAGTATCATTTATGGGAACTTGCTTTGGGAGAAAACCATTTTTGGTTGGTCTGGTTGATCAACCATAAAACCAGGTTAAATAGAATACCTTTTCATCCATTTATGGTTGACACACATTCAGCAATCCTACCCACACAAAAAGGATGTTCCCAATGCAATATGAAAAAACTTACCCAATCCAACCAACTGAAAACAGTTGATCCCAACAAAACAAAGGCCAAACAGTTATCAACCATTTCAATCAAACACAACTTGAAAAGCATTCTACTGAGAGATGTTTTCAAACCCAATTAAGCAAAACTGGTTGCAATATTGAAACGATCTCTGCATGATGAAGAGTAGTGTTTGACTTAGAGGGTGTTCGTGGAGAGAGTTTCAGTAAATATATCATTTTCCTTTTAAACTTACAACACTTCTTCCATAGTAACTCCTTCTGTCACAGCCCGAGGTGACACTTTCACTATTAATGGCTGGACTCTTTGCTTCGTTCCTTCTCCACTGGATACAGTCACATAAATTTGAACTACAACACAAAGGAGGATAGCATAATATTATTTTAATAACAGCTAGTAGAGTATGTTGTCCTATTTCTCGGACACCCCTATTTCCGGACACTTTGATTTAACGATTCCGTTGAATCAATAAAACAAATCCGATCGATATGTTCCAAAGACTTATCGACTAGTCAGCTTTCGTTTGATACTCTCGTGGCTAAGCCACACTCCGTTTAGGCGAGATCATTAAAGTTTTCAGTCGAGGTAGGTAAAATTTGTTTCTTCTTAAATGCGATTTTTAGCGAGCGTTGAATTACCTTTAATTAGGTAAAGCTTAAAGGACTAGGTTTGTCAGCATATAAGAATTTTTTGTTTTCAGTTTCGTATCTTTGAACTTGACCGCAAAATAGTTCATTTGCATTTTTGGTGAGGTGTTCCTATTTCCGGACACCTAATGATAGCAAAGTAGTTTCTGTTTTAAATGCAATCTTGTCGAAGAGTTCTTGAAAGACAAGCGTTTTTATCACTCCCTTTCGAAACTTCAACTCACCTGAAATAATTATTGGGAAAAAAAATACTTGCGTGTTGTTTTCAAAGTCCAGTCCAGTATCTAATAAATCAGTTGCCAGTCTTCCTTGTCTTGCCGTGATACAAATCAAATATGTCGGCTTAAGTGGTTTCAAAACATTGATGACTTCTTTGCTAAATAATCAACAGAAAAAGCTTTCAATTTCGGACAAAAAATAATCATTTGAATGAATGTTTCTTTAGTCAACTTTTATAAGATATATTTTGCCACGAAGGAGAAGAATATTCCCAAGGAAAGCGGAGTATATATCTCGTAATGATCGTCCAGAAATAGGGCAACCTGTCCGGAAATAGGGCAACCAACTCGACGGACTCTTTCCAAAATTACAAAGAATCGAAAGAGCTTCAGGCAATGAAACTTTACGACCTACTTACCAGAAATGGAAGCTAACTTGCGGCTGAATTTCGGCTTGTTTGCGTTGTTCTGATGTAAGATATTACGATTTATGCAAAAAGTGTCTGGAAATAGGGCAACATATTGCACTACCAAAAGTTTGATTACGCTTCACACACCTGAATAGAGTCGGAGGCGAGGCATTAGGTTGGAGTACGAGTACGAGATTGAGTATGAGTATGGCTTTTCAAACTAAGTTCTCGTGCCTATGCTTTCACATTTTACAGTGATCTTGAACCAACAGTCTCCTTTTTCACTGGTCGTACTCGTACTCAATCTCATACTCCAATCTGAAGGTCCCTAAAATCGCCCCCAGTAACCCTGCCACTCCCAGTTCTTCATGCTACGGAAATCTGGATAAGCTCCAGCTTGATAGGCCACTTGGGTCATATGCAGCTTTCACCCCAAATAGAAGAGTGAACCGTGGGAGTTGGGATGATGAGGGAGAAGGAGAAAACATAGGGGTCTCCATGTGCACTGCCAGATAAAACGAAGAGCTAACTTCAGACAGGCTTGTCTCTCAACAGCATACAGAATCCTGGCACATGGGCACATGCAATGATCCGCATTCTGTTCATCATGACTATTGACTATTTTATTGCACTTTTCAATAACAAGCCAACTGATGATTTCAATTTCACTGCTGTCAAAATTATGGTGACAGCCAATGAACCTCGAAAAACAGAAGCAAATGAAATGGACTAAAATCTTCCAATTGCAACCAACAGGGATGACCTTTTAAAGCAGCCCTAAGAGGTCTGCTTACTAGATGATTGACAACAGTGGAAAATGTAACCATTCCATTCACTTGAGCAGAGCACAGGAAGGTGCAGCAAATTGAATTTAATGGAATTTGAAGACCACTAGCAAGTGTGCTTGGGTCCAACAACTACATGTATAAGTAATGGCCTCTATGATGGTTAGTACACTCTGTGTTAAAATATTTACAGAGCTTTTATCTTTAGACTGAACTCAGATTAGTTTCGAATTCCTCCACTCTCTGGCATCTGCTTCGGGGAAGGAATGCGGGCTCATCTTCCAAAACGCAGCTGGCAAGCCTACACTCAGACCAGGCACCTGAGCAATAGGCCAATTCCGAGATGCTGTTTTCCTCTGTGTATCAAGACGAGTCTTGGTGCACAACCTTTCATATGGAAATGAATTGTGTTATTGAAAATCAAACCTTCTTCCACATGAAAGGCTGTGCACCAAGACTCATTTTGAAACGAAGAAATGGCATATTAATTACAAACCTGCATGATTAGAGGAAGCCAGTCCAGCAGGCAATACAAAGGGTACTGTCGATCTGTATCCTGAGTAGATGGAAATCTTTTCCTTGTCACTATCGCCATCAATGCTGTAGCTTATGTGGTAACTTAGAGGCCCCAGACCCTACAAGGAGATTCATAATTGTAAGTGGATACAGGGTTCTTGTTTCATTTTTCAACAGGGGAATAAAATATTAATAGAGTTTGTGGGGTTCATTTCCCAGAGCCTCATAGTGATGTCTATTGTTTTAGGGCGAATCTAGGCTATTAGCAGGAGGTTTGAGTTACCAGAATTCAATTGGCATGAAAAGAAATAATATTTTGCTTAGTTGCCTTACCAAAGTAGTCCACTTTGAGCACTTTAGCTGGAAAGTGGTCTCCAAGGCAACTCCTGCAGAAGGCGTTGTTGAACACACCCCACACTCTGGAATGACACTCGTGTTGAAGTAGACAGTTGCTTTTCCTTGTCGGTCAGTGTTACCATCAAAAACCTTGAACGACACCATGTATGCATGTCCTCCTTTAAGGAACTTGCCAAGCAAGACAAAATTTTGGCTCTTGAGGCCTGTAGTTGTGTGCTTTACTGGAAGTGCCAATTCCCTCAGTGGCCTTAGTCTAATGTTACTAACTGAATGTCGTGAAACAAATGTTGGGTTATAGAAATTACATGGCTCATATTCACATTGACCATTGTACCTGTTGGTTTCATTTTTTTCACCGTCGTCGTGTTCGGTAGTTACTGGTGTCACAGTAGTGTAATTCTGCTGTGAAGTAGTTGTTGACAAGGCGCTTCTATTTCTAGCACCGCCTCCAAAGTTAGGAGGAACCACCGGCCGTGACCCAGTTCCACTTGCACCACCACTCCCAGTTCCACTTCCACTGCCACTCCCAGTTCCACTTCCAGTTCCAATACCAGTTCCACACCCTGCACCTACCTTCCAACCACCACTACTACCGCTGCCACTTCCTTTACCATGGCCAAAACCCCCAACAGCTCCCCAACCACTGCCGCCGCCACTTCCTGGAAATCCCGAAGGACATCTTGTGGGACGCCTGCAGATGCTCCCACTGGCGAATTTAACACGATTGCCTGGTCTACTGGTTGGTTTGACAGTGCGACGATTAGTTGGTCGTTGCAATGTTGTACCAACAACTAATTTGTTTGCTGTTGTTTGAGATTGCGAGGGTTGTAGTATAGGCGATGGCTTGTGGGTACTTTTTACACCAGAAATAGGCATTGCATTGCTCGGATCACTGTCTGTTAGACCAGCTTGGCACCCTTGTTTTACCCGCTTCTCATCCTTAATGTCGCCAACAAGAAAGAGTTGCCATATGTACGTGATATTGGGGTTAACCAAGGGACAGGACAAACACAAGCCTGTGATAACTAGAGGAACACTTGGATTTATAAGTCCCTTGCCGCACTGAGGGCAGTTGGCAGACAATCTGGAAAACAAACAACTCCATGAATAACAATACTATCAAAATCACTAGTAAAATGCAGTTTCTAAATTTTGCCTTGCGCTGCGCAAATCTACCGGTAGATCACATGAATTAACAACTTTTATCATGTGGACACTGTTTATTCATCGGAAAACCAACAAAAAATTTTGTGACTTTCGGATACTTTGTACTGCAAAACAACATGACATTAATATTAAACAAAACCTGCCTTCCTTTGAAACTGAATTTCTGACTCTTAGCTAAATAGCCTTACTATAGTTTGTACAAATTCTTGAAGAACGATGTTTACATACATGGCCATGAAACAACCCTTAAAAACACATCAATGCTGACAAGACGCTCTAAAAAATACACAAACCAAGTGAGGACTTCTTTCAGATCACGTGTTAAGAATCAAACTATTTCGAGTTCAAATTCCTAATGGCAATTTTTCGACAATCGAAAAAACCCTCAGACTAAGTGTCTATACTCCCCTTGCCCAGCACTGAGTGACCTGGAAAGACCTCATTTAAAGTGCCGATGAAGTGAATTGGTTTTGTATTTAGTTTTAAAATTTGCCTTGTGAAATACGCGATTCCAAAGTTTAGACATGTATTTGGCGTTAAAAATAACGATTTTACAAGCCTTCAAAGTTGAGCCATTTTGCCCTCAAAAGTGGTATTTGAATCACGTGTTCAAACCTCTGACATCATTTGGGTGCCAAAAATTGTCCTCACAATTGTTCTCAGTATCTATTTCCTTGGGGCTGCTGGATCTTTCTGACAAATCACCCATTTCTGAATCGTTCGACATGTTTCTCACGTAATCACTTCCCACTGACAAGAAATTTTGATCGTGCAAACAAAAGTGGGGTTCCAAAGTGACATCATGGCATGGTATTTTAGGACCCATTCCCCTGACCATTTTCAGGGGACAAAATGCTCAACTTTGAAGGCTCGTATTTAACTCTGGAATCGCATGTTTCACAAAGCAAATTTTATAACTAAAACCACAAAAAAAAATCACTTCATAGGCACTTTTAAGTCTGAAAATAGCAGATTTTCAATGGAATTATGCACACAAAGTTTCCCAAAGTATGCCTCAATGAACTCCTTTGTATTTTACTTCTGGCCATTTTTATTGCCTTCAAAACCAATCAGAATCGATCCTGTTATGGAAATTTCCAGCATTGCTCATTTCATGAAGCTTGTTCAGCAAGGAACAACGATTGATTCAAGGTACAGGACAAGGGACTGAACCTTAAATACTCATTTTTTAGACCAATGTCTATAAATGAAATTCATGTGAACTTATTCTTAAATAAACCTTATATTATGCAACACCATGATAGCAAATGATATGCTTATTATGGTACGTATTATCAATTTAACAAAGTCCAAAAATAGAATCTAGAGTTAGCATTGATGGTTTGCACACAATTTCACTTTTACTCAAGCCTTAAGGTTACTTTGTTTGTGACAGACTTTCCTAATACAGTGGAACCCCACATTGCAATCCCCTTGCTATTCCGGTCAATTTTCTTTGTTCCAGTGAAAAACCCATACATTTTCGTGTTTGCCCCTGTTAATGCGGTCACCCTGTTAATAAGGCCAAAGGCCACATTCTGAAGTCCCAACCTGAATACTTCTTTTTATTACCCCATTAATACAGCCACACAAACCAAATACACATTCACAATAAATTGCCCAAACAAAACAACTAAAGTACAGTACTTGACAAACATTTAACGTAAAGTGATGTGATCTATTCAAGTCATAGAGGCCAGGGCCTTTTGATTTTAGAACCATTTATGTTTGTTGTACGCACAGATCGAAGTTTCTGCATTCTGGATGTTTATTGAAGATTATAATATAGATAAGACACTGTGTGCGCTCTGATTGGTCAAAAACCCATGTTTTATCAGAGAATAAAACATAGAAAAAGCGTGTTTTATTGTTTTTCATCAGCTTTACTCTAGTGAAAATTCGCAAGGGATGGCGGCGAACATTTTCTATAAAGAAATTCCGGACAAAATTCTGAGTCAAGCTGCAGAGATTGTCGAAGAAGCTTCTAAGTTTGAGATGAAAGTAGAAGAAGCGAAATTAAATTGTGTCAGTTTATCGATCGTGCGTGTTTTGGTGGTTTTACTCGCGGCGTATAAAATCTATATCATAAAGCAGAGGAAGAAGCCTAAGCCATGTATTATACTGTCATAAAACACTCCGGTCATTTCAGAACACTCGAGAAATGTAGAAAACACTGTGTTGTCAAATTCCTGTCATGTTTTATGACAGTATAATACATGGCTCAGGCTTCTTTATTTGTTAAATATAACAGTTGTTTAGAAGTGCAAAATATATAGTGCAAAATATATTAGGCAGGGTTGTCAATAAGCGCCAGCGACCGATGATATCGCAGGCTACTTAAATGTTTTCGCCGGCTACAATTTGGCAGAGATAAGCGGGAAAAAGCGGTCATTACAAAAACGCTTAACAAAAGGGACCCCAGTGCCGTCTACGTTAAAAATATCTCCACATATATGGCCACATTTTTATGGCCCATTGGTGACCATATTACGGGGTTCCACTAGCACCACATAAGGTGTAACTTGACAATTTTGGCACATGGAACAAAGACAACTAAGAAAATGACCATAAAAGAGACTATTAACTCACACATGTGCTTCTTTGGTGTCCACATACAGAATCTGTAGTGCCGTAAATTTGCGGGAATCCTTCGACACAGTAACTGTGAACTGAAATGCACCATCTGCCAACGTTAACAGCCAGTCCAGTTGAAATGTGAGGACACTGAGGTTTCTGTTCATTCTAGGAGTTCTTGACACATTGAAGCATGAGATGCTCTTGTTTCCTAGTGGATTACAACTCCAATAAAACCTGTGGAGAAAGGTACAGCAAAGAAATGATGTTACATAAAGTGTTTCATAATTGCTGCGGATGGAGATGAAAGTGAGAGATGATCATTGCAGTGAATTTTCAATTTAAGCAATTGGAATGAAAATAAATTAGAGCTTCAATGGGATTCGAACCCGTGACCTCCATAATACCGGTGCGATGCTTTACCAACTGAGCTATGAAGCCACATACTGGGAGGGAGGGCAATTAATTGAGTTCATATTTTCTCATGAGGAGTGAAATTATGTAAAATATATGGAATAATTCATAAGTTATGTGAACTGCAGATGTAGATGAAAGTGAGAAATGATCATCTAAGTGAATTTCCAATTTAAGCAATTCCTCATGGGAAAATATGAACTAAATAAACTGACCTCACTCCCAATGTGTGGCTTTATAGCTCAGTTGGTTGAGCATCGCACTGGTATCGCGAAGGTCACAGGTTAGAATCCTGTTGAAGCCATGATTTTTTCAGGCTTCTTTATTCAAATTGCTTAAATAAGAAATTCACTGTGATGATCATCTCGCGAGTTTGGTCATAGCATGAGTCAAGTTCTAGCCAGAGTCAAGTTCGAGTTACCAAGTTCGAGTCAATACTTTTTTTTTCGCATTTTCTTTCTTTCAATAATATCATTTGCCTGGAATTGTTATTGTCTTGTAGGAAAATAATATATAGATTTAGCCAAGCCTAAAAGCGGAGCTCCATGTTTTTTCTGGTTCTTAATGATTTCTGAAAATTGGGTGCTGAAATTGCGTTCATTAAGTACTAGCATGGGCAACTACTAAGAGTAATTAAAAACATCAACTCCAGTATTCCAGTTGCAGAATTTCTGCTGAGAATGACTATAAAAATTAAAAAATGCTGCAGAAGCAAAAAAATCGTACCTGAGCGGTCAACTTCAAAAAACATGTTACCTTGATGAGTTCTAAATCTGAGCCCGCGATCTGGTCATGTGATACTGGTCAGTGGATACCTTCTTTTGACAGCTGTCAATTGACCATAACATGGTAAATATATAAGCTTATGGCAACCTTTAAAAATATTAACCAGGTCATACTCTGAACTATAGCCACCATATTGATATTTGGGGCAACGTCGTACGTACGGACGTACGTACGTATTTCGCACGCACCTGCGAGCATGCCGCTTGCCATTTTGACCATGAGAAATGAAAGGCATGGTTCTCCTGTTTGTAGTTTGTATACGTGCTTGGTTCTTCTATTTCTATAGGTATGCGGCACTTTGGGCCACCCGAGCTCCGCTATGAATTAAAGGTTGTTTTTCTTACCCAATCTTATGTCCCTCATGTGGAAAATCGGGGTCGTGGGAAGAAGATGCATCCATTGTGAGTTTCTCGTTTTTACGGCTAACAACTTTTGTTGTACCTCCTTCAATAACTGCCACCAATGGACTCTTGACAACCTTACGACGAATAATTACCCATGCCGATAAGCCTGTGTCTTTTAACGCAACCTGCGGGACAACAAAGGTTAATTCATTATCTTGCTTACTTTAAAAAGCACTTGCTCTGATTAATTACAGCTACGTCCTTTGACAACAAGGCTGTACAATAACTCCAAATTCTCACTAAAAATTTGAAAGAAATATTTGGCAGTCAAAAGGGAGAATCAATATTCTGATCAGGGGGCTGAAAGGGCCAAGTTACATACCTCAAGATAAAAGCTGTATTTGCCATAGTCCATCACAGAAGGAGGAATGATGAGAACTCGGTCTGTGAAGCTGACTCCCGCTGGCTTAGCAGGCACAGACGTACCGGCATGAGTTATCTGAAATGTTGGTGAAAAAAGACTAAAGGAGCTACGTTGCTGATAGTGCATCTAAAAAAGGCCATATTTGTCAATTTGAAAAACAGCAAACCACATAATTATATACGAGGCCCTTAAATAGGGATAACCTCTGGGTCCCCCGTTTCAGGATTGCTTCTGAATAAAGTATTATTGTTGTGGTTTAATTTGATCTTTGATTTAAAAATTTTTAAACCAGTTTGATTATAATCTCTCATTGTCTCATGTTGATTAGCATAATCTGCAACAAAAGGAAATCAACATCAAACTGGTTTAAAATATTTTAAACTAAGGATAAATTTAAACCACAACATATACAAACTCTCCTGGATCATCAGGTAGTGTCCCGTATACAGACCAAATCTCCTGGTCTCCTGTACATGTATCTGGGTCACCAGATCTCCCGGGTCACCAAAATTAATCTCCCAGGCACGAAGGAAAGTGCTTATAAAATGTGTTGTCACGTTTACTATGGCCAATTTGAGGAAAATTTTGAAGAATTTTTGTGAATAAATTGTGGGAGCTCTATTTTCTAATCCATTTGGGGGTTCAAAAGAGGTATCTCAATGCAAAAATTGACGCTCTTATGGGTTTTGTCTAGTTTAGGTTGGCACCTGTTGGCATCCTGAAATGTACATATTAGCTGCTTTACAAACATACAAATACCAGCCCCACATTATGCCTGCAAACACGTACAACCATTGTCACAAGTGTTGGAAAAAACAATTTACACACATTTTGCCCCTCCCTACCCCTATGCAATGTTGACAGAAAACATCATCTCACTCACAGGTGTATTTTATCGTTTTCCAACACTGAAAGGGGGAACAGGGGTACTGAAACATGTTTAACAGTTATTAAGATAATAATTTCATGTTTTTAAATGTTTTCCAACAACATATGTCCATGGTTTTTTTTTAAGTTGCCCACCGATCAGCTATGGTATAATATTGGATCGCAGGCTCAGATTGGACAGGTATATCACTGGATCGGGGGTTCAAGTCCTATTTTTTTTCCTTGGAATAACATTGGAGCTCCGCTTTAATATTGTTTTTAAGTTGTCATAGGCAAGTGAGTACAAATAAAGAATATTGTTGCTGCTGCAGCCGTAGAACTTTGTTAGCACAGCCACCTACAAACAAGGCTGGAACAATAACTATTAGATGGCTGTTTGGCATGATTCCATTATCGATCACTGTATGTACAAAAGCCCCAACCCTTAGCAATTATAATTCGTCAGGTTACCCTTAGTAACAGTAACCTGCAAACATTCCCTCCCTCCCCACTGATCACACCAGGCAAAGAAGTCCATAAAATGTATCAGCCATTCTTTTGTTACCTTCTCTCTTCAACAAAAGACACCTGATTACAGGTTATCCTAACAGCTACTGCTATCAAGTTACACTCCTGATAACAGGTAACAGGTCACAGGTTACAAGTCAGAGGTAGGAAAAAAAGGAAAACTCACAATTATAGAATTATAAACTCCTTAACGAGCACCAGGGCACCTGCATTGTACATTGCATTCTGTAATATGTTGAGTTTTCCTTTTTCCCTTCCTCTGACTTGTGACCTGTGACCTGGGACCTGTGACCTGTGTTTTGTATCTGCTTCTCCTGATGGTCTCTCAAAAGGACACAAGAAGAACAACAAGGGAGAACACAACAAGGCCAATGATCGCCACAGGGTTTGGAACCTCAATCTTGTTCAGGCAACCTGGGGTATCCAGGACACTCCCCTTCTGCTTGTTAAATGTGAATCAGTATTGATTTGCAACCTTTCAGCAAAATTTAGTGTCTTTCAGAATGAATTTTCTGCTAAATTGCAAAGTTTTAAAGGAACTACGTCACGGTTTGTGCACTTTGAAAATTTTAGCCTAAATTTTTTCAAAATCGTCATTTGTAATCCATCTCAATCTTCTCCATCCTTAACTATCCTTGTTTCTTTTATCTTCACCATTGCATCTTTGGTGTTTTTATTCCTTAGAAAGAAGTAGTAGTAGAAGTAGTTTTAGGTTTCCTACGTTTTAATGGTAACTCAAAATATCATGCTGTAGCTCAAAAAATTACAAATTACACTCCCACAAAAATAAGTACTGTACATAACAATGAGGGCAGCTTAATTTGCAGACAGGTAAGGTGGCTATTAAGGTTTGCAATGCACAAGACCACCTTTTTGAAAAAAAAAACCACCTCCTGACCGAACTCTATTCACTAACAATTCAAGATTACCTTCCAAAAGTACAAAAGTTCCCTAGGTTCACTGCAGTTTAATTTCACGTCGGCTTCTAAGCGGATCTCTTTGGATCGGTCCACCTGTTGTTTAGGCATAAGTTAACAATTAACAGTCATTGTTATTAGCAATGATAGTTGTTTGATGTTGGATACTGTTTTGTCTGCACAAATGCTATAATTTGTGCAATGTTTGCACCCTCACGATCAGGCAGAAAAAAACGCTACTAAACCGTCTTTACATCCAAGCTAAGTAGTCCAACAGGCCAGTGCTTTCAAAGCACAAAGCATAGGATTATTAAAATAATATCCCCTTCTCCATCGGATGGGGTGCTAGTCAATAATTTTTTATTTAGTATTAATCAGTAGTTTCTCTAGCAACCTATGTGGCATTTATGGTGTTGATATAAGGGATCCCAAATGAATGGGTTCCCACTCCACTGATAGAAGGTCAGTGGGTAATGGAAGAGTTGTGTGTGTGGGGGTGGGGGGAGGTGTAAGTGAAAAATTAAGGTGTTAAGGTTAATGGTTATATTGAGGGAGTGACCTCTGTAACACAGCATCCTCCAGCTCAATAAACTTCCTACCACAGCAGGCCAGTGCTTTCAATGCACAAAGCATAGGATTATTAAAATAATATCCCCTTCTCCATCGGATGGGGTGCTAGTCAATACGAGGGACGGGTGACCATAATTGATGCATCTGCCATTGGAGACATGGGAGGCGTGGTTGAACAACCCGAGTGCAAGCCTTGCCTGGGAAACTGCGTCGTGTTCTTGCGCAGGACACTTCACTTTCATAGTCCCTCTCTTCAACCAGGAGAATAAATGGGTACCGGCGAATTGTTGGGGCAACCTAACAGAATGCAGGGGTGTAACCTGCGATGGACTAGCATCCCATCCAGGGGGGAGTAACCTGTGATGGACTAGCATCCCATCTGGGGCGGAGTAACCTGCGATGGACTAGCATCCCATCCAGGGGGGAGTAACCTGCGATGGACTGGCATCCCATCCAGGGGGGAGTAACCTGTGATGGACTAGCATCCCATCCGGGGGGAGTAACCTGCGATGGACTAGCATCCCATCCGGGGGCGGGAGTAACCTGCGATGGACTAGCATCCCATCCGGGGGGGAGTAACCTGCGATGGACTAGCATCCCATCCAGGGGGGAGTAACCTGCGATGGACTAGCATCCCATAAAGGGGGAGTAGAAATACTCTAAGTCACTTCATGCCACAGAACTGGAGTTAAGTGTCGGCACCTATGAGTCATTGGGGCTTAAAAGAGAGAGAGAGAGAAGAGAGGCACTATGAGAGAAAAAAGCCTGCCAAAGGAAACAGCAAAAATACCTAGCCAGCAATTATACCTAAATACGGACTGCACAGTCCAGAGTCGGGTGCACTAGCCATTAGGTATCTCCCAAATTGAAATTGGTCATTACTGTCTGGTTTGAAAGCAAGCCTTTCAGGTAGTGTATATTTTAGAAACAGAAGGGGCTTCTTTTCAACCCTGATGTGTAGAGCGGCCTGCCCAATAATTCAAACTGACCTGCATGTTGTGAACTCCAAGTATTTTTATTACCGGTGGATAGCACCTTGGAACAGGAGTGATATAAACGTCGACAGAAGCCTCTTCTTCACTATCCTCGATAGCATTTGATGCGATGAGATTGATTGTGTATTTCCCTTTCCTGAGCACATAATTATAACAAATAAATGAGATGCTCGAAATATTGAAAAATATGTTTTCTAAACTTTTACTGGTTTTTCCTGCAAAATCAAGTATTACGCACAATCCTTTGCAGTCCTGCACTTTTGGATAAATGTATGATAAGTACATAAAATACCATAACATGGGTTCTGTTCAAATTGCAAATCTAGCCAACAAAACATGCATTAAAATGACACTTGATCCCATCCTTGTCTGTCCTGCAGTGTTGCATGTTACCTTCCACATGGGAAAAGGCTCTTTTTCCATGTGACTGTTTTCCAACCAGTTGTTCAAGAATTTTCCACTCAGTAACAACAAACTCTTTCATAGGACTGTATTTCTACTTTATTCCCAGCAGTTCAGTACTCTCAACAATTTACAATCCCAATCATGACAATCTGAACTCGACGTTCTGTACTAGCTCTTAAGTACACTTGTATCAGTCTAAAATTACCATTACACGATCTCCTTTGGGCTCAAAAGGCGTTACTTAACATGGCGGCGTAAAGCAAAGGATAATTTCTAGGTTTTTGAAAGGTTTTTCTGCATTTTCTTACACTCAATCCACAAGAATACCACAGTAACTGTAGTGGCAAATGACTTCTAAGGGATTAAAATTCTGGGCCGTATTTCTATAAGAATGTAATCTATGAAGCTGAATTTTCTGCAGAACCTTTTGCGATGAAATGAGCACTTGGTGTCACACAAGTTTCAAAGGCCATTATTTTGCTCAATAAAAATGGTGACAGGAAAAGTTTGTTGATCTTGGCACCAGTATTGTACCCTGCAAAATACACCACATGGTGCTTATTTCGATGTTGCTATGACAACACTCTTGGTTCCAGTCTCTTTCCACTTTGAATGGTCTCCTTATCACCATTTAGGAAGTGAATGATGTTTGGTAAAGATCAAAAATGGTAATTGTCACTTCTGCATAAAAGAGATCTGGAACCAAATATATTTAAGGAGGCAGCGTGGCCGAGTGGTTAGAGGGTTGGACTTGAAATCCGTAAGTCGCGGGTTCAAGTCCCGTTCTGACCACTAGCTGGTGTTGTTCTCGGTAGCCCCGAGTTCAACTCCTCAGCTACGCTTGTAAATAGCCAACTGGTCTGCCTCCTGCCAGTTGGGATTCTTAACCTTGTTATGTTTATTTACAATGTTTGTTTACATTGGCCCTGAAAAGCCCCAATGGGGAGTGGTCAATTAAGTAATTATTATTATTAATTATTATTTTACCACAACATAAATCAAATGTTAACAGTTCTTACATGATGTGCATAAGTGACATAGTTAATTATTGATCTCAACTATTTTTATTAGATCTTCAACTAAATATAGTTTATAGTTAATAGTTTTGTCCTTACATGCAATATTTTTTTAACTACAAGTTTGCAAGTTTTTAGGGAATGTGTACTATAACTGGTTAAGCTGGGATTGGAGGGTGGTATTTCGTTGTTGTTTTTTTTTTCTGCCAAAGCCCAAGCACCCTGTTCTTTTACCACGCCCAGCGAAATAGTAGTCTTTGGCAACAAGTTGATAGAAAAAATTGCCTGTTGTAGTTAGACAAAAAAAATCAACAAACTGGAAAAATGATTGTTAGAAAGACAAAATCAACTACAACATTTTTTCCTGTATGTAAATGTAAATAATTTATTTAAATACAACAATGCCTCTTTCCTCTTTAGGGTGCGTTCCTTTGGGGTGATCCTGATCCGGATCACGCCAAAGGAACGCAGCTTAAGTATATAGGATTATTTATTATTTATTTTGGGTGACAAGCCACTGTTTGTATTTTTAATTCACATATTGTTTAATAACTATACCTGGTAACTTAATTACCCTTACAGTACAAATAAACCTGGTTGATGCTGTTGCTATGTCTCTTCGGGGCCATAACAAAAAATTGCATGTGCTGATAATAATGGCAATCAATTCAGTTCCAACACAACACCACCACGCCACAACAGCGAGGAAAATGACATTGTCAAACTAAATAAAAGCCATTGCTAAAAAGTCGTGATGACAACATTCCTGCAGATCTCATACCTGGTGTATTTGTAGGTGACACTTCGTGAGGTTGTATTCAAAGTACTGATTGGCAATCCGTCTCCAAAATTCCATTGAAAGGTTACATTGGTTCCCGTTGTTAAATCTACACTTAAAAGCATTGACTTCCCTAACACAATTGTTCCTTCATGACAGATTTCGAGCTGGTGGAACAAATAAGAACACGTACTCAGTGCTTTGTTTATTAATTAATTTATTTTATTACTAGATAATTAATTAGCTACGTTTCCCCAATTAGTGTACACTGTATGCTAACAACTTCAACACAAATAAAGTTCTTCTTCATAGTGCCTCTTACTGCACTCTCACCCTTCTGCCGTCCAGGGCTCCTACCCACATGGAATGAGTCTCAAATAGTTTTCTGACTGGACTGGAATTCATCACTGGGTGTTTAGATCAGTCCAAGACAGTTAGTCGAGCCATTTCTTATCACTAACAATGCACCTTCCTTACAATTAACAAACGTTTTTATTCTCACCCCTGTGATTGGTTCCAGTGCACTGACCACAATCGTATTGGATACAACCTGACTGACTTGATTTGTGGCTTCAGCAAACACAAAATACCTTAAAAAAGAAAAATTCATATCATGGAGATCTATTCAGTACGTACACAGCTTGTTGCATCTTCTGTTGTCTCTTTCTTTAACCAATTATCTGGAGGTACAGTCGTCTTTCTTTTAATGGACACCTCTATAAGACAAGAGGTGCAGTTGCCTAATATTGGCTTTTGTGCTAGACTATGGATCTAGTGTTCCAGGACCAAACCCTGGCCAGAGCAATGCGTTATGTTCTTGGGTAACACACTTTACTCCCATTAATATTTTGCCTCTCTTCACACAGGTGTATTAAAAGGCTCTAGTCAGCTTCTGTCATAACTGTTTTGATGACATCGGAATTATGGAATTGTATGATGAAACAAAATCTTATTGCATAAGCATTGCTGTAAGTTATGTTACTGGAAGTGTTTAATTCCCTTTAGAGAGTTTCACAGCATGTTCGCGTAAAATATAATACTGAAACTCTCACATGTAAACCAAAACAAAGGCACGGCAGACGTGGACCAAATAAACGGCTACTGGCAAATTTAATGCTGGGGGTAAGCCTGCGACGGACTGGCATCCCATCCAGAGGGGAGTAGAAATACTCTTAGTTGCTTAATGCCACAGGCACCAAGATAAGCACCAGCCTCGTGGGCCACTAGGCCTGTAGGCAGACTTTACTTTTAAACTCTATAGGCTGGACACCTCTTTTAGACAGACAAGTTGGCTGCTCATCCTTATAATACAAATTCCGTTGCAAATTTAGAAGGGGAATCACTTCATAAAAGCTTTGAAGTTACTCATACAAAGTTACTCATACAAAACATGACAGTCACCAAATTCTTTGTTCAATCCTCGACTGAAAAATTACCCTTACCAGGGTCCAAAATTGCAACTCATTGGTCGCCAATGCGACTGAAAATTGAGTATTAGCAACCAGAATTTCGTAGCTGGTCGCCAACAGGCGCCTGTTGTGTCAATGTTATGAATGAGTGCCCAAAGAATTAAATCAAAAAAATAATTTCTTGTTTGATTTCAGCAAGAAACTTACTCCTTGCCCTTGCCCTGTTTTAAATTTCCATAGAAAGTAATTAAGATAAAAAGTTAAGGGAAGATTGCTGTCAGATGTCACAACCGTTGTAATCCACGCACTTTGATTGACATTTAGCGGCCGCCATGTTTTCAGCAATTTCATCTAACAGCCATACCGAGGGTGCATTGCACAGGCACATGCTTTCCTTTCGCCAGAACGAGCAATATGGCCACTTGTTCCCGCATGGCTTCTTGAAGGCTGTGTACTGGTCAGTTTTCAAACTAAGAGAGCTATATATTGAACGAAAACTCCCTTTCAACTGAAATGTAAGCTACGCGATATTTTAATTCCTTTATACATGGGAGACTTAAAGAAACGTTTTTCAGAACTTGATGTTTTCGTGTTTTGCTGCGAGCATGCAAGGCAAAATTTTTAAGAACCACTTTTTGGTGACCAGATTTTTTCATTTGGCGAGTGAAAAAAACTGTTCAGTCGCCACTTAAAGCCGGCATAAAAAAGTTAATATTATTTCAGACTCTGCTTACCTTCCAGGTTCCCTAAATTTAACTGGAAAGTTTGGACCGTCAATTAATGGGTTCTTAATGTCGTTACTTTTGTAAAACTTGATTCTGACTGTTCCTTTTCCTATAAATGGTGAACTGAGCTCCACTGTAAAATTGGTGCCTTCTCTGGTGCTCAATATCACATGTGGCACCTCAGGCTTTAATATCAGACCTGTGTAAAAAATGCATAACCAGAAAATCTTGGTGTACATAGTAATCTTAGATAAAAAATAGTCAAAATAGAAACAATGGAAATACTGATTAAATTTTTTTATTAATAATGAATTCTTTATGATGTGTTTATTTGTTATGTACAGGCGTAGTTGTAAAAAATACTGGCCCCGGTTGTTCGAAAGCCGATTAAAATGACCCACGATTAGCGGTTATTCTGGGATTAAATTTCTTAACCCTGGAGTAACTAATCGGGGAATAAAATGGTGTTCCTAAAAGCAATTTTAACCCACGATTAACTATCTGTCCATTAAAAGCAGATAAACCCGGTAAAACCGGTCTCTGGTGGGAGAAAACGGTGAGCACTAGGGGAGGGAAGGGATTAAAAGTGACGGCTCCTACAATTAATTGATAAAGCAGAGTTTTTCTCAATTTTTATCAAATTTTACCAATTTTATCTCAAAGAAATTTCCAGCGTTTT
This sequence comes from Blastomussa wellsi, assembly GCA_947652115.1. NCBI lineage: Eukaryota > Metazoa > Cnidaria > Anthozoa > Scleractinia > Plerogyridae > Blastomussa > Blastomussa wellsi. Next base: position 4,272,643 of record OX393566.1, on the reverse strand, counting down.
GGTATCTAGAAGAACCAATGAAAACGCTAAATTAAAATTAGAGTTATGATCAAAAATAATTTCAGTGTACATGTAATCTGTACAGTGTAAAAATAGCGTAAACATCGAGCGAAGCTCACTTGCTCTGCTAGCTGAACCATGCAACCAGTTGGAACTCCTTTATTATATTGATCTAATTTTCAGCCTTAGTCGTTTGTACTTTATAAATTAAGAATTGTCTCTATTCTAAACCGAGAAGATCACGGAACGGAAATGTCTTCAGTCTCACTGATCTATCTTAGATAAGTTTGTACATTTCTCAAACATGGATCAATTGTGAATAACAACAACAACAACGTTTATTGTACCCAAGAGGTTAAAATCAAATACCACAAAGAAAATTAAATATAATAAGGATGGAAGGGCTAACTGAATAAACTAAGAACCGGCATTTGCTTGAATGAAACTAAACAAAGTTTGGAGGAAGAAAGGAAGCTAACTAAGCAAAGTAGACAATTATTAAACAAGGATCTTGATTCCACTAATTCTGCCAAATTCAGATAAACGACTTCTTGAAGAACAATTCAAAAAAGTTTGACAGCAAACTAAACTCTATCAAGATTTTGTCAATAAAATCAAATGAATACTCGCCTTTTCTGAAACCAAACAAATCCTTCAATTCCACCACCGATATTTCCTTTTACATTGCAGTGGTTAGTGAGCGTCGATCTCTACCTTTGAGAGGGAAAATGATAAAATTTCTTGCTTCGCGCTTGTGTAAATAATTTTGCGACTTGCTATTACCAAACAGCGATCCATCGGCGTTTAAAAACAAAAAAATGCGGGAACACTGGACGTTGTCTATCGCACATTCTCGCAACATGTCTTCAGGTAGCCTGAATCTCTTGAATTGCTTTTCTTTTGTGACTTTTTCCCCTGATTAGTGAGTTAATCCACCTCGCGAGGTGTGTTAAATTTAACCCTTAGTTTATCCCTTGGATAACGCTAATCATGCTTTGAGGAACACAATTTAATCGAAGGATAAATTTATTCCGTGGATTTGGACGATTTAATCCTGGGTTAGCGCTAATTGGCTTTCAAACAACCGGGGCCTGTATAATTGTTAGTACTGGCCTTGCAGTCTTTCTTGCAGACACACTAGCTGTGTTGCTTCCTTTCTACTGTGGTCATTGAATGCGACAACTCTGATGTGATAAAGACTTTGAGAGCTGGAAAATGTGTGTGACACTGATGGCACTAGGGAAAAATAAAGACAATTAAAACCAAGTTAAATATTCACCACCTACCGTAAACACCCGTAGATAAGCCGCACCCTGATTTAAATTTTGGAAAAAAGGTTTTTGAAAGATATCAAACGAAATCCAAGGTCGAGTCTTGAGACATCTTCATTGAACGAAAACACATGATTTTTTTTAAAGCTTTATTGGGTTTCAATTATGGACAGGTACATAATAATCTATCCTAAAGAAAAATAAACAAAAGGAGGGAAAAACACCCAAATAGACAAGCACAAACGAGACCGAGGGACCCATACAAGGTGCCGCCCAATTAAAAAAATTTCGTTAAAAAGCTAAAAAAATACACAAAAGATATCAGCATATGTGCTATGAGCGGTGGCATGCGCACGATCTTACAAGCGACCAACTGCACGGGTGTTCCATGTCAAATTTTGTACGCCAAATTCTTGTGAGAGTTTGTATTAAAGAGTTTTTAAAAACATCGATACTGGAAAGGCTACTTACAGGCACAGATTTACAAACCAATGAGTGGGGGGGGGGGGTTAATAATAATAATAATAATAATAATTATTATTAATTTTATTAACAAATTCTTAAATTTACAAATATATGATCTACTAAAATGCTAAGAATGATATTCACTCTGATAATCCGTATGAATATAATAATTAATAATAATAATAATAATAATAATCGACTTTGGGTACAGGTTTGTCAGTCTGTAGACTGTTACACGTACGTGCTGGCCCATGTATCCCAGACGAATTGGAATTTTGTGGAGGGAGAAAAACCGGAGGACCTAGAGAAAAACCTTTAAGGCAACAAACTCAACACACATGATACGATGCCGGGTCTGGCAATCAAACCAGGGCCACATTAGTGGGAGGCGAACGCCCTCACCCCTGCGCCATCCCTGTTCCCCACATTTTACAAGGTGGAGTAAGGTATCAATTATCTTGATTGGCAGACAGTGAGCAAGGGAAGTCAAAACGAGTCACTTGCCGTAATTAAATAATTGTTTTGACACACTCATTGGTTTATTCAATTTACTCTTGCAGTGCTTCTCTCCACCCAGGAGTATAAATGGGTACCGGCAAATTTACTGCTAGGGAGTAACCCTGCGAAGGACTAGCTTCCCATCCAGGGGGTAGTAGAAATACTCTGTCACTTCATGCTACAGATAAGCTCTGGCCTGCTGGGCCACTAGGCTTTTATGCAGACTTATCTTACCTTACCTATGCTTTATTGGGGAAAAAATTCCCTCTACGTTATAACAATCCGTGTTGGGTCTTCTTGAAACCTCCCAGACATGGACAGAGTGACCAGCTTAGATTCTACTGTCTTATAACCTTTATGTTTATACTTGGCATTTATAAAATAATTTAATTAATACACGACTCACCTTTGGTTGTGACATCAGGTGATGAATCGTTAAAATGCCACTGAAAGGAAACAGCACATCCAGGAACTTGTTGGACAACAGCTGTCAAGGTTGATGAGACATTTGCTTCCACATACATACAATCTCTGCTATTTTTTCTTATTTCCACTGCTGTAATAGACACTCCAACATAAACCTGACCGGGCTGAGCCACAGACTTCAGACTGACAGCATTTGATGCTGTAACATTGACAGTAAAGTTGCCGCATCTTTTGAATACATGAGACACAGTAACACAAGAGAAGACAGAAGAATATGGGTCAGAAGCCTTGTCCATGGCAGTGAGTGGAGGAGTTCCGTCACCAAAGTCAAATCGGAATTTAGGTCTTGATCCACTTTCAGTGAGATATTTTAAAAACACAGTCTTGTAGTTTGTGATTAATAATGGTGAAGAGAGCCTCAGCTTTTTACTGCCTTGAAAGACTGTCACAAGCTGTAAGCCAGTTACAGGTGCAATTATATCCACAGTGTCACACTGTTTTTGGTGTGAGAACAAATTAAAAGCTTCCACACAGACATTGTGACTACCAGGTGTCGCAAATAAGAAAACAATTGACATTATAGTCTGATTTCCCTGCAGAGTATATTGTGTTTTATTCCAAAGCGTCTCCCCAGAATACCATTTCATTAAAATAATGTCTGCAAATTGCTTTCCTTGATTTATGCTGTCCAAATTACTGACTTCATTTTCTGGTCTTGTGACTGAAAGTTTAGAGTCAGCAGTGAATGAGGCATTTGTTTTAACAACTTTTGGTAAACTGATGTGAAGAGACACAAGCAATGGAACTGCCATTGAGTAAATGCTACTTGCATTTGTTCCTCCACAAATAAGACTTTTATCACCCTGACAACTGCAAAACACAGACAAAAGATCTCAGTCATGATCTTCAACCAAGAATAAAAGATGGCATTCCATGGAAAACGAAGTTAAAAAGTCAGAGTTTCAGTTTCAACTTTTGTAAACAGGTGTGACAGTGCTAGAAATTTTGACATCCTTTTGTCAACTTTTTTGATGGCTTCTATTTGTATCAATCAATATAAAAATGGGAACTGTCAAAGGCCTTTTCTCCTCTGCAAATAATTTATTAAACTTTTCCTGCCCCCACCAAATAAATAATGGTCCAGATTACAAGATCACTACATAAATTATAAACTTATATACCTGACATTGCAAAAAGTCTCATTGATACTGTTATTCTGCTGTATTTGCGTGAGGCAAATACAGACGCTTCCATTCCTTACAGCAGCATATCTAAACCTTTGATTGAAAAATACCACAACATTGTCAATCACTAACCAAACATACCCCAAACCCTAACCAAGGTTTGAAAACATTTCTCACTTGTCCAGTGAGAAATGGGCCATGTAAGTTGTCTTCTAAATTGTAAAAAAGTAAGCTACAAGACAAGCATGTGACTGTCCAGGGAGTGTAAGATTTGAGAGCTGCTTGTCTGAAGGCAACTTGGAATTCAAGTATTTATTTTTGAGCTGTGCTAACCTGACCAATGGGTGGGGGGGGGGGGGGGGGTAAAAATAATAATAATTATTATTATTATTAATTTTATTAACAAATTCTTAAACAATCTTAAATTTACAAATATATGATCTACTAAAATGCTTAGAATGATATTCACTTTGATAATCCGTATGAATATAATAATTAATAATAATAATAATAATAATAATAATAATAATAATAATCGACTTTGGGTACAGGTTTGTCAGTCTGTAGACTGTTATGTGCTGGCCCATGTATCCCAGACGAATTGGAATTTTGTGGAGGGAGAAAAACCGGAGGACCTAGAGAAAAACCTTTAAGGCAACAAACTCAACACACGATACGATGCCAGGTCTGGCAATCAAACCAGGGCCACATTAGTGGGAGGCGAACGCCCTAACCACTGCGCCATCCCTGTTCCCCACATTTTACAAGGTGGAGTAAGGTATCAATTATCTTGATTGGCAGACAGTGAGCAAGGGAAGTCAAAACGAGTCACTTGCCCTAATTAAATAATTGTTTTGACACACTCATTGGTTTATTCATTAAATATTGAATGGTAAAAAAGGAAGATTCCCTGTGGCTATGTTTAATACATAAAGCAAGGACAGGGTTCGTACTCTTTTGAGCTTTTGAAATTCCACGACTTTCCATGACTTTTTCCATGACTTGTCCAAGTTTTCCATGACCTGCATTTAAGCATTTTCTAGGAAATTTCCATAATTCATTTTGGGTACGTCTTCACTATTTTCTTCATGAAAAAAACCTAATTGATTTTGTACTTTTGTAATAAACACAATTTTCCATAACTTTCCATGACCCACACTTCAATTCCATGGCTTTTCAGGCCTGTAAAATTAATTTCTAACATTCCATGACTTTCCAGGTTTTCCATGACCTGTGCGAGCCCTGAAGGACAACAGCAAAATTAAGCACCTGCAAGGCTGACTACTGACTGATAAAAGGCTACTGATTAGCCAATCAGATTGAAAGTTTGCAATTAATGACACTAGGTTGTAAAGCTTATTACACAAATTTGATTCTCATTATAAAATGTTTGAGGAATTACGTGGACAATGATTAGTCAGTTTGAGTTCATAATAGTTCCACAAAGCATGCAGCTTATATGTATGTGATGCACAGCATTATCAAGTTATAATACAAGTGGCAGACTTAACTTTTCAAACATTTCATAAAAAAATTAAAAAGAAATTGTACTGGTGCATTTTTGAATAATAATAATAATAATAATAATAATAATAATAATAGTAATAATAATAATAATAATAATAATAATTATATTAGAAGTACCTGTAGAGGGAATTATTAAGAAGGCATGAGAAGTGCGAGAAGCACTTGGCTTCACTGTTCACTTCTCGCACTTGGATACATTCTTTATTTCTTAATCATGGATGGTAATCTTCAATTTTTAGTACTGCAGTCTACCTTACTTACTTTTCATTAAAAGCACATTGACGGACACAATGAACAGGTGTCACCACATCATCTCGATAAACAGGTTTGGAAGATGCATCTTCAGTCACTTCGCTACCATTGTAACAGCCAATGTACCATGGAACTGACAAGCAAAAGACATTTATTCTGTTATAAAAGTACTGCTCAAATGTAAGCTAACACCTCTCTCTACTGTATTGACATAGAGGGCAAAATTTTCTGGAAACCTTCAAGGCGCGTAGCTAATCTAACGAGCGGAACGAAAACATAAAAACATAACTTACTAACATCACGCGGCAAAACAACATGAGCGCGACTCGGGCAATGTCTGCAACTTCTGAGAACACGCGTGATATTAATCCTTAATTTTACTCGGCCCCAAATGAACAATTAAGCAATCAACAGTCCACGATTGTTCGCTTTTTGAATACACGCGTTGGACCGTGTTCAAAACCACTGCCAATTCGCATTCCGATCAATTGTAGCTTATTGTTTTAAACTATTAAACTTCTACTTTGTTCATGACCCCAGCGGGAAGAAATTATCTATACAAAGAGCAATAACTTCAGTGCTTTAGAATTTAGTAAACAGAAAAGAATATAATTCACGCTCGAAGAACGCACTTAAATGAATCGATAGCTTATCACGCAAAATGCTTTCAAAGATTTCCCATAACAAACTGGGCTAGCTAATAGAACTCCGTGACCATAAACAGGACACAGAAACGAAAATGATAAATCTTTCTTTCTTACAGTAAGGAGTCCCAGAGGTATACGCAATACTGAAGTCGATAAACTATAAAGCTGACCTACTCGAATGCTAAATACTCTGAGCGCGTAATGAACTCACCTTGGTCATCGGGTCCCGAAAAACTTCTTGTTGTCCGAAATAAAGACAACAGCAAAATGAATCCAGATGTTAAGTGTAGCCTATTAGCCATTAGCAAGTTAACTGAACGGTGATCGTGGGCATTTCCTCGCCTTTTTAACGACAAAACAGTGACATTTTTTCTGTTAGTTTTCCATATTGACATTCCTCGCACAAACACGCTCCGTGTTAAGTGTGTGGTTACTAGTCCCCAGAAGCGACACGGTCAGAGATCACGAAACCTTCGTGAAAATAGATGTAACATCCCGCGAGATAGCAAAAAGTTAGTTTTGATAACGTGAACAGAAGCGTGAATTTTAGACGTCTTTCCCTGGTCTCCCACTCCCGAGGAAAGAGGTCTAAAATGTCTGTACAAATTTTCTGGGAAATTATATGACCCAGTCTCATTTTAGCCCGTCCATTTGCAGCTCTGATTCGATAGGGGCTCATGAAATAGCAGAAGGGTAAAGGTTGCAAAAGGCGCGTGATAACATGGGGCGGGAGACGGAGCAAAACTGGGAAAAAAGTCGATAGCGTGAGCGTGAGCGTATATTTTTGTTGTTTGTAATTTTTAGTTATTTGGAAATCATAGTTGATATACTATTTATTGTATGAGACCCAAATAAAACATGTGTCTGCCTGACCGTCTGTCAGAGGATGTCCCCCCTGACCCCCTTGTGCTTATGCTTAAAGTAGAAATTAGAAAGTAAAAATTATTGAAAACCAGAGGGTTTCGTGGAATGACAGCTTTCTATCTACCATGGATGTCAGGCAAATGTTTTTTGCATGCTATGTGTAGCGGGCGAGTGAAAAACAATCTTTTCTCGCTTCTCCGTTTCATAAGCGTACAGACATTTATTTTTGCCAGGACAGGCCGTGAACCATTTGCCTAAAAAGTTATCCCAAGTTGCCTTGTCAAAATTTCTCTTGCTCCCCCCCCCCCCCCCCCCTCCCCGCCTCGGCCCGGGCGCCCATGCTCCGCTTGTTTTCAAACAGAGTTCTTCTGTCTCGGAGTAGTGAAATATTTTAACGAAAACCGTTTGACAAAGTGACCTTCAAAAGCCCGTTTGAAGACGTTTGTAGCAAACAGTGGATCGGGATCATGTTTTTCTTTTTCACTTTATCTTTCTTTTGTTTGCGAAGATTTACGAAAATTTCCGAAACTAAACTGAAAGATCGCAATCAAGGTTTGCATTGCACCTAACCTGCGATCATTCCCTCCCTCCCTACTTAAGGAAACGTCTAAAAAAAAATTTGCCTGATCGCAGGTTACATTGCACCCAAGCTTAGACCCTCCGTTTAGAACAGCTGGTACCAATATGTATATGATATCGTGAAGTAAATGAAAAAATTAAATACGTACGAAGAAGATCGTGATAGCGGTGTTCTTTGAAGATTAGAGTAGATTGAGAAAATCACAGTGAGCGCAGTGAGAAAAGAGTGCAACCCATTGCACCATTAATTGCAAGTTATCTTGGCTGTGGGCTAAGGTTTCATTCCTGTTAATTGTCTGGTAGCCAATGAATAATATATCTTTACCTCAGTTTATTGATTCTTGGCGGGTCACTCTCCTGGACAGCAAATATCTTATGCGGCAATTTGTTTGATGGAAAATTACAGCTTTTTATCGTCATTCTATCAGTTCCAGGATTTGCGGGTTTTAGATCAAGAAACTTTAATTAAAAGCTAGGAAGGAACTGAACAAGCCCTGTTTGGAGGTTTAGTCCTGTTTGAAGACAACATGAATACAAATACTCCGCTATCAGACTCCCAGATGCTGTCACAGGGCACAGAGCTAGAGGAATACCGGCATTTGTGTCAGTCGAAAAAGTAAAAATCTCTAGAGGCTGGAAATAGTGTCCCAGTGGGGGCATGGTAATTACCCGTCAACCGTCAACGCCCACCGTGTTTTCTTTTCTTACATATACAACCTCTCAAGCGCTGACAAACTCAACTTCTACGAAAAAATACTTAACCTCGGAAAAACGCTAACCACTTGGAAACGGAGAAACTTAAAGGGACATTGTCACCATTGTAAGCATGATTTTGGAAATCTCAAAAATATTCATCGATCCTTAGAAGCTGAACAATAATGGTTTAATTTTGCAGAGCAGTACTCGAAAAATGATTAGAAACCATTAGGAAGTGAGGATGGAAACGGGTTGTGATGAGGATTTTTGAAAAAGCGTCAGGATGTTAGTTTTTCGAAGGTTCTAGTTTGGCTCGAAAATCGTTGAAATTTTGCACAAATTAATGTTGCTGCCGTGTGGACGTTCTTCAAGAAATTGCTTTTAATCATTTAATTAGAGCAAATTAATTTCTTGTTAAATAAATTTAGGGACCATTTCGTGAATTTATAACAGTTTTGGGCGAATATATCGTGACAATGTCCCTTAAATTAACTCTTAATGGAAAGATCAACATAATAACAACACTCGGGATATCTAAACTGATTTATTCAGCCTCCGTACTGATCACAGATCACTATATACTGATTACAGATCACTATATCCAAGAAATAAATAAACTAATTTTCGACTTTGTATGGGCGGGAAAGCCCCCTAAAATCAAAAGAAAAAGATGGCGGTCTGAAAATGTGCGATTTTAAAATCATGGAAAAAGCACTCAAAATAGTTTGGGTCAACAGAATTCAAGACGATCCACAAGCTTCCTGGAAAATAATCCCCAACCAGCTCTTACACAGTCATGGAAGCCTTGCCTTCTTAACAAAATGCGACTTGTCAACAAATACACTCGATCACGAGGAGAAGCTTCCCATCCCCTTCTCTCCTTCTATAAAAAGTGTTAGATTATTGCGAATTCAAAACTCCAACAGGACTCGACTGTGGAACAACAGGAAAATTCTTGTAGAAAATATTTTACCGCAATTGGTATGACGCTGGTATAATAAAGATAAGCAAAAACAGCGACTTTTTAAAATGGCACGAGTTTGCATCGAAATTCATGTTCTGTTTCATGTTCTGGTTAATGCAATTTCAAAAGATTGGAAAGTTAATTTTAAAAACCCAATAATTTCGAACACAAATCTCTGTCAACATCCTAAAAACCAGTTCTATTTACTTCTCTCTTTTAAAAACCATCTTCGTTTCTCCCATCGCTAAAACCAAAATACTTCGTCAAGGTTTTGCAGAAAACACCATCCAAAAAGTCTATCGTATGCCATTTGCAGTCACAAATGAAGTAAAAAATAATAATGTTTCAGTATAAAGTTATTCACAATCATGTGCTTCCAACCCGCTTTATCGAGACGGCCTCTCAGAAAAACCCCATATGCAACTTATGCAGCGTGGAACAACAAACGCTGCATCACCTGCTAATATACTGCACTTTTACAGTCAATTTCTGGACTCGGTTCCAAGAGTGGTGGTACCGAAAAGCGAATGAAGCAATAACGTTAGCCACAGCCCATGTACTTTACGGATGGCATGATAGAAGAAAGCACTGGCAAGTACTATTGTCTACTTATAGCTGAATATTGTATTTTCTGCACAAGCCTTCGTGGAGATGTCTTAGATTTCTAATGTATTCTACTGTTTCTTGGGGGTGATCGAAATATTATCGCACTTGGGCTGTTTTACTTTAATTCTACATAAGTTGTTACTGTATATATGTGTAATTTAGATAAGTTGAACCGTTATGTAGTGTATTTAAAAATTGTAAATTTGTATTTTAATCTTTGTAATATATTGTAAGCAGCGTAAATGTCGTAATTTAGTGTACGGTGGATTTAAGTATCGCTGATATGTGTATCTCCTCTGTAACTGGTGTCTGTGTTTGAAATAATAATAGTAAAAAAAATCAAAAATAAAAAAAACCTCGTCAACTTTCAAACAGCTGAAAAATGCCGGCAATCGTCAACAAGTTCAACCATCAAGCGCTACACGTCACTAGACCATATTCACGATAGTCGCGCGTCGGCCATGACGGTTTTCTTATTGTAATGCAAATTAGCCACGTTTTCTACCAGGAGGCAAAACTGGAAATGATGCCGTTTCTCGGAAAATCGGACGGTCTAAATTGTGAAGTATGGAATAATGATTTCATTACATATAAGGTTAGTTAGAAATAGTTACTCGATACCTTGACTTGTTAACTACGCAAACCGCTTTCTTTTTTTTGTAAAAGTGCGAAAACGTAGAATATTTAAACCACAAATAAAACCAAAGCATGGCTATAAAACCCAGCTAGGTACTGATGGTATTTTGATTAAGCCCAATATTTCGGATGGGCAAAACCAACGTTCATCAGGGGCATAAAATGCTAAGAAAATGGAAACAAACGGTTACAGAATTAGGCAAGATAAGGTTCGAGTATTAATTGTACCCAAATTTAAATTTGACCACAAATCCAGCTAGTGCCGTATTATCACTAACGAGAGTGGGTTGTGGCGTTTTAGTTTTAAGAAATGTTTTAATAAAGCAACAGAGGACTTTTTCCTTGTGAAAAAAACGCGAGTGGCTTGCATTGGGAGAATCCAAAACAGTTGCGGAAACATAAGAACTCCGAGTCTCGTGCGTTCTCGTCGACTTTGAACGTGCTCAAAGTTTTTCAGAAGAGTCGATGAGAGTTTTATCTCGTTTTTCCCGAGTTGATGATAATCCACGAGAGTTGACACTCTCATCCTCGAGTTCATTCTCGTAATACCTCAACCTTGTTCCCAGATCCCCAGAGCCTGTTCTCTATTAAGGAAAAGGCCCTGGGAACGAGGTTGTTGATATTGGAATTTTCTTCCAAGAGTATTCTGATGCAGATCTGCGGAGTGTAAAAAGAGTTTATGCGTCAGCGCTGTAAGTGTTGATTTCAGGGATATGGCCCCGGGAAGCGTTTGCCATAAGTGGTGTTTATATTATTTGTAGGAGCAACGGGTTATTCGGTGAGTAGCTACAAAACCCTTTCCCTGGTCATATAAATTACGTGGGACAAATTCAGTGCAATTCTGCCGGTTCAGTCGCACTCCCTTCCAGACATTCTCGTCCCCAAAGGCCGCGATCTTTTTAGTCAGCACCAAGAATCGCCACCTCTGGCCGTCTCCAAAACCGATTGGCTGAAAACTACAGAGCGAGTATTCTGCGCCTGCTCACAAGCTGTGGGTGGCCAGAGGTCGTGATTCTTGGTGATGACCAAATGGATCGCGGCCTCTGGGACGAGAATGCCCTCCAGGCAAAGTGGAGTAACGCTCCGAGACCTCCGAAAATAAAATATAACCTCATATATGCACGTGTGGCTGAGACTCACTACCAAACTTAATGTTAGCGAAGAAATTACTTCCATGGATCTAAATGACAAAATCACAGTTTCAAGTTTGTGTCACTACTGAACTTTGAAAACTGTTCAGCGTGAAAATTTCTTCAAAACTCACATTGCAATCCGTTTTGATCTTCTCAATTTCTAATCATCCGTACCGTCTGTTGTATTTGCTGTGCTTGAATGTTTATGTAGTCAGTATTTTTATTTTTCGCTCAGTTTGATAGCCATTTTCCCGAGTTTAAATTTGGCTTAACTCCACTTGATCAGATAGTTCATATTTGTTATTTTGCCTCGTCTCGCGAGCTCAAAGTCCACATCTGTAAAACGTTAACAAAGCCTCGATAAATATTCTTAGCTAATTATATCATCCGATAATCAGATTTCTCCCTTCCACTTGAAATAAACCTTAAATTAATTTAACGTGAATATTTGCTTCTCAAGGGGACTAATGGCTATATCAAGTGCAAATTATTAAAAGTGGACCCACTCGAATTGTCACCAATACATGAAACGGAAAGACTTATTAGTTTTAACAGAAACTTTTCAGAACTTGGAATTCCTTGGCAAAACATTGCTGCACGTTTTAATGAAATCAAATATTGCTAAACAGGTAACAAGGGAATTCCAGATGCTCTGCTTCGAATAACCAACGAGTATGAAATGTTTCAAACTTTTTTCTTTTACTCAGTTTGAAATACCGGAAGTAAAAATTACACCTTGCTCTCCACCGACGCTTCATTCTTTCACGTTCATTGGAGACCAACCAGGCAGTGAAATTATTTTTGAATGCCTACTTTTAACACTTGAGCCTACATAATTATTACAAGTTTGTTTGCTTTGATTTGGTGGAAATGATTGCCGAAGAGGAGTTTATCCATATGATTAAGTACCTTTTCTTTAGGAGAGGCTTTTGTGATAAAAAGACGAAGCAACAATTCTGACAATACCATGTGCTAGCAAGGTGTCTGAACAACGGATTTTTGGGTACTATAAAATGTCCCACAAAAATGCTATCTGGCCCCATCATGGCACTTCACTGCAAACTAGTTTCAAAAGTTGAAAATTAAAAGCAAATAGTACAGCATGAAAATTCTCTCAATGGCTATGAGTTAGTAGGAGCACAATTAGGGTTTCATCCAAAGATTTCGATTTTAAAACCACTTGTTCAAGATAAATGCGGCATAAATTTATCCGACATGAAAGCACCGCGCACTCTAGATAGGGTACAGCATTAGCGTTTCACTGACTGTGAATAGCTCAATGAAAACAAGAATGTACTCAACGTAAACTGTATGACTGTCATTTTGAAGTGGACGGGAAAACAAACTTGGCATTAATCGGTACTTGTTTCCTGAGGTTCTATTAATAAGCGCATGAAGTTCACAGCATGGGTATAATGCAATAAATTAACTTCGACCTCGCTAAATTCGGCGGATATATTGGTTTTGTATGCATTACATAAAGTAACCGCATCCCTTAATAATTGAACTAATTAACTCTGAAATTCGTCCAAGATGGCTATTTATACCCAGAACGTGCGGTATATATCTAGAGGTTAATTGGTTAATTTGACCCCCTTGGTATGATTATCTTCAAGTCATGTTTAAAATTTCTGTTAGCAAACACAGAGTATTTACTTTAAATATGTCCGATGGTGTTATTGTTAAGAGTGTAATACAAAAATTTTGGGGTCAATTCTTCACCCATTTGATTTCTTTGTTGTTTTTGTGGGGGAAGGGAGGGGAGACTTCCGATCCCATGTTCACGGAAACCCACAAGTGCTCATGCCGGGTAAAATAGCTTGGCAGTGTTTTCCCCATCATTTAACGAGACACGTGTCGGTTTGGTTTGTTACTCAGCTACGAGGAGTTTCTTATACTGTGTGGAAGCGCTATCTTTTTAATGGCGTTTTAATGCGAGGATCAGCATAATGTCGGGTTAACCAAACTCTAAACTAAAACCCCTTGTTTGCCCCTATTAACCTGTTTCGGAAACTCGTTTTCCAGAGTTCTGGGCTGGGCGGAAATCCACGGCAGTTTGCGTTTATGTAAATCACGTAAATTAGTGGTTACGCCAGCGACAAGAAGCCGTTAAATCTGAGTAGAACGTGTTTATTCGGTGTGAGCGACTGATTATGCACTATCCGTGACAATGACATTGAAACATTTCCTTTACATACGTGTGTACCTCTGAAGCTGAGATGTATCACTAGTCTATGGATGTTTAAAAATTATCCTGCGAAATCGCGCGGAATAAATTGTCACGTTGCCCATACATTATGCTCTCAAAATCCGTCAACTGCAGCTGACAGATATTCTGCAGTATACGTCAAAAAACGATAATCCGGTAGAAGTCTTGCAAAGCGCCGCATAACTGCAACTTTTCTAGCTGTAAAATGCTCTTCGTTGACAATTTATTGAATCATAAAAACATTATTCTGCTCAATCTTGCTGAATATCGCCTACAGCCTCGTCGTCTAAGTACCAGGCGATATTCCACGCGATTTCGCAGGATCATTGTTAAGGTGGCTCGATCGGATTCTTGAGTGACGATACCTTGCAAATTTGAGCAGCTAGTGTACCGCCAAAGAGTATCCGACAGAAAATCTATTGCTCCAAGTGCACTAGATAAAGATCAAAGTCTTATCGTGATCGGAGTTACCATAGCAACGTTGTGACGTCATGCCCCACTTTACTTGAGACCGAATAACCTGTCATCAAGGGATAATTTTGGAAAACCCTTCCTGGATCTTTAACCTGACATACTTTTCTTGAGGTCTGCTAAATTTGAAAAATATTTATAAGAGCGATTTCGAGAAAATTTATGGCGAAGTTTTAAGGTGTTAAAATACAACAAAATCGTATTAGTTCCTAAATGTTATTAAAAAGTTTGTTCACCAGGCCTGATGTTAAATGACTTTGGTCTGAAATAAATTGAATAGCATCCAATTACATTTGTTGAACATCTTAGAAAAATCGTTCTATATTCGATTTCTGAAAACACTGGCTTGACTATGAACTGGAGTGGAGTGTTATTTTGCGTTTTCGTCAAAATTGACCCAACATTTATTAAAATGGTAATTATTCTTTCGACTTCGGCTGAATTATCGTTACTCAATGTATATTTAAAAACTATCTATCTAACAACTATATTCAACAAATTGTCAGCGCAGTGCTTTTTACAGCTGGAAAAGTTGGCGTTGTGCGACGCTTTGCGAGATTTTTGCCGAATTATCGTCACTTAACGTACATCACAGAATATCTGTCAAGTGCAGATTGTGGATAACAATCGCTTCATGACCACCAGCAGCGACAGCAGCAGCAGAAGTAGTATTTTAATTACAATCATTTTGCAAAAATCAAAATATTGCCGAGTGAGAATCGACTGTTTCAAGTGCGCGGTTGACTTCCTGCTTGAACTGCCCCATTGATCTGATCGCCCTAATATCTTCAGGAAGAGAGTTCCACACTAAGGCACCGCTATAGCTAAAGCTGTGTTTCAAATAGTTAGTACGCGGCTTGGGTAAGTTCAATTCACGGAAACGCAATTATATCAAGAATGAAAATTGTGCGGCACCTGCCCGAGCCTACGCCCTTTAAAGATGGCGTTATCCAGCCTTGAGCAAAACTCGATAGCTTGGACCAACTACCTAAATTACAGAAATTGTACAAAATAACACTGAAATTATTAGCCATAATGTAGAATTTACCAATTTCCCGGACCCATTGAAGGGAATCTGGATAAAGAAAGCTAGGAACAAGGCTGACAAGAAGCCAAACATGGAACAAAGTACCGGAATTGAAACCGGCAAGTCATATCGCTCGAACTCAACACCCGAAGCGAAGAAAACTGTCAAACGGCCAACATTATATGTGATAAAAGCAAATGCCCAAATTTGGCTTAACCTGATTTCTGTCTAATTGTGTCCATTGGTACATACTGAAAACTGTAAACTATTATGCCGCCAGCATTGTTATGATACGATGAATGTCCCAAATGTTACTTCTAATTAATTCCCGTCTGATTGTGTTAATTTGGCACATGAAAAAGGGAGTTGTGTACTTACGTTCTCCTATTGAAGGTTCTGTTGGTGTACCAATACAAACAGCAATTATCATTCCACTACTATGCCACTTAACCATATTACGACAACGGAACGCGCAAAATATGCCACGGCATTACACTGTAGAACCGGGCAAAAATACGGATGGAAAGCGAAGAAACAAAAATGGCCACATAATAGTGGAATAATGAATCCCTTATTTGATGGTTTAACATAATGCTCATTGCATTGCTCGTATTTTTCCTCGCTTAAAGGGACCCTCATGCATGAGGTAACCGAAACACTTCCAACTTACTTCCAACTTACAGCAATGCAAAAAGATTACGCTTCACCTGAATACAATTTCCATAATTTCGATGGCATCGAAAGTGGCTGAGGCTGACTAGGGCACTTAAACTATCGAATAAGGTGTATTCATTCAATTTGCAATCATGTTTCTTAGGTTTACTGCCATCACAACGAGTTCGCGCAAGTTTGGCTCGGCTTCCCTGGAAGCGCGCGCGAGAAGCGTGCGATAGATACATAGACCGAGAAACAAATTAAGGAATTGATAAAACCCCGCCCTACGCTCTCATTGGTCGACAGCTATGGCCGGTGAGAAATGACGTAGCATGTAACGCAACATAACGCAAACGTCAGAGAAATTAGATTGAGAAATTTTTCGGCAAGTTGTGAAAAGTCAACATTTAATATAGGGTGCAATTTCCTACACATTCGCCGGCCTCAAGTAGTTAAAAATGCAATCATACGAAATGCTACACGCAATAGCTGATAATTTTTCTATTTTTGTTGTATAAAAAATATCGTCCACATTTTGTACGGCTTACACGCTTTTAACCATAAAAATGACGACAATAAATGTCCAGAACTTTTCAGTAAAACCATTTGCCTGACATTTTATGACGTCATTTCTGTGGTCTATAAACTAAATAAGAAACTCTGCGGGTTGCCCCGGGCAGATAGCAAAAAACAAAAATAAATAACCAAAACATTTTTGTTCTTTTGTGAGTTAAACTGTTTTGTTAGGGTAGATTGTAGCCTAAAGTTGTTGCATGACGAGCAAAAGAACGTCTGCGTGGGCCGAGGCTAGGAAGATTGCACATGCATAAAATATGAAAAAGAAACTAAGACTCTTGCCGATATATCAAACTAAACATTTATTATTTCAGTTCAAATATTTACACTGGGTTACATCCTCTTCATGCGCCTCTTCGCGTAGCCTGCGCTTTCTTCCCTTCGGTGAGCTAAGCGAGCCGAGCGTGGCCTGGGGATAAAGAACTCAAGTCTGCTGGCCTCGCTCGTCTCCTTTTGCTCAATAGAGAGAATTAAATGGCTACGAGAAAATCGAATATCTGCTTTCACAAAGCCGGTTGTTCGCTCCTCGCTCGACAATCCACGAGTCAGTAGGGACTTCTTGAAGTGCGCTCCATCCACGCGACCTAACTTAAACATAACATTGACCAATTTTCTCTACAGATGTAGATTTATACTACCAATTTGCAAATGCTTTGTAAGTACCTCCAAATTGAAGCCCATGTTTGCTCTAGCTAAAACTCGAGTTCAGAGCGGAAACAAAAAGCTTGATTATAAATGAAATAAAAATCAAGGGTAGATTTTGTATCGAAAGAGGTTTGTTGAAACTACATATATGGGCGTGGCCCTGTTTCTCATATTGCATCCTGCTTAGTAAGAAAATAGGAAACGCTATGAGTCGGCAGTTTTTATGCATTTATTATTGGCGAGTGCCTTAATGGTTCTGTAAAATGGTACTTGGAAACAGGAAAGCAATTACCGATATTTATAGGTTACTTATCAGATAATATATCGAAGTTGATGCATTGAACATTGTTTTTGTAGTCTGGTTCGCAAGTGGTTGAAAGTACGGTATCAAGTACATCTGAACCCGTCTCGGATTCTTTAATCTGTCCCACGTCCAAAGACGCGCGGCGTCCACAAGGTCTAACTCGTATATTAAACAGTAGGCTCCGGTTATGTCGCAAATTGCGCGCGTTTTGGATTGCTTAGCAATATTTTATTCGCCGCACTCCGTTAGGTATAAATTACGCCACGAAAAACGCTGTCTGAACACCGTAGTCTCTCGTAACAGCTAAGCACGCAAATGTTAGTCTTTTTTATGTTTCAAACAGCTCAACATCAATACAAATATCATCGCTATTCTAAGGTACATAAATCAGCATTCCGCGAGGACCGGTTAGCCGTATCATACCACTGTATATATCATACCAATGAATCACTGACACAATATGAATTGCGTAGCCGGCCTTGCATGTTTTAAAGATACTTACAATTCTTCTGTCTTGACAGGCCATTTATCATGGCTAGCGGAAGGCCCACCTCCTACGCGAGATGCAAAAATTGTGACAAGTATTTTACAAGATTTTCCTTTTGTATAAAAATTCTATCGAGGCTATTTGTAGTCAAACCCTTTGTCTAAATATATATACTTACTTTACGAACTACGAACTTTCGTTGTGTAGAAGACTTAACGTTGCAAAATTTATGAATCATTTTAAAAAAATTAAGTTTACTCTTTCTACTTTTTACATTAAAAATTATAGTGTCACGGAACGGCACACTCAAAATCGGGCACTATTTCGCTTTCAGATCAATACAGGACTTCATTTAATTTGCGATATCGGCCCGTTAAGGCAAGTTATTTTCAACGAGGAAAACAATAATCATATCTGCTCTGTTTTCAACGAGTGACGCATTTCATGCCAATAACTTCGAAACGTATTTCGACGTAGAAATTTGATTCTGTCAAGAAAGTCAAACGTTTGTTGAAAAAAAAAAAAAGGAATAAATACATGAAAATGTCGGAAATCCTGTCTGGTCTGGTCTAAGCTTTTACATCGAATACTGTATTTACATTGATTTGGAAGAACCTTCTTCAGTTTTTATTGGCCTATAGGGCTCCATTCGCCTATTTTTAAAAGTCGGCAGGAGTCCGCGGCATTTGCACTGGCCCACATCTCGTTACATCTTCTTCCAGTTAGCGTTGCATACGTTACATTCGAGTTGATCCCAGTTTCAGTTTGCGGAGTGGACAAAGAGCCGGTTACTTGGAAATCTTTTTTAATCTCCTGTTGAGAAAGAAAACAAGCCGTATGTATAAGTCTTCACGCGCGAGACGTTTTACTTTTACGCGCGCTTTATCTGCCAGAAGTTTTTACGGACCAAATCCTACGCAACATACGCTATAGCACCTTCTTCGCATTTATTTATTTTTTTTTAAAAATGTTAATCAATAATTAACAACTAAGATTCTGGGTTTTTATGGAGCTCTGCCCTTAGCTCATAAAAAATCTGCCCTTTCGTACGAGAAGAAACAAATTTGAAATCATCGATGGCTGAAGTCAAAAGCCTATTTTTCAAGAAGGCGAGGGCGAAAGCAAAGATTTATTTCCTTTTTTTAATTTTCCTTTCAAGAATAGTTAGTTCACGAAGGAAATAGAACTACTATTTCGTCATTGCGATGCGGTTTGACAAAAAATCAACAGGAAAACCGCGAACGTGCGTGGAACGTGCGGGTGGAACGTGCCGCAGGGACGCTGAGAAATAAACGCGTGTCCTCGCTCGCGTGCCACGTATTCAACAAGCTCGCCGTATATATAACGCATCAATAAATACAAATCTAACGCTCATAGCTCAAGCCTTTACCTCGACAACGTCTGTAACACATTTTGTAGTCTTTCCTTCTTTATTTTTCTTGACAAACGCCTCGGTGAAGTCGCTCCGCCATGAATATTCGTTCCACGATGTGGACGAGATCGCCACAAGGTTCCGGAAATGCTCTGGATGTCGATTCATTCTGTTCTTGATTTTATTGATCATTGCCCCAGAATAGCTATAGTCAGCTACGATGAAGAGGCGCTTGGCCGAGCAGTTCTTCACGTCATCCAAAAGTTGCCTTGGCGTATAAAGCTCGGAATCGTCAGTAAGCCCGTTGCCATTGTCCCAGAACAAGAGAGAGCCGTCGCTTTTGGAGGGACCCGTCAAGTAGAGTGTGATTGTGTCTGCACACACCTTGGATTCGCATAATTTCTTGATGTATTCTTTGACTCCTGTCGCGCTTTTTACGGCGTACGAGTTTTCTCTTTGATGTACAGCAACTAATGACAGAAAAAAATAGAACATTAAAATGGCAACTGTACAAAGAGTATAACTTCAAAAAATCCAGAGCCCAAAGACGTTTTTGCATCAATTATGGAAACTGACCAGTTTCTGAGGACATAAAAGGACTGATATCTCTGTGAAACTATCAGATCAGGAACTTTAGATTCGTTGAGCTGACTTTTATTAACTTCTGCTCATGTGGCTTGGAAATTTAGCAAAAAATTAATAATGGATACCCTTGAACCCGGCCTTCCTGCAAGAATTTACTCGATGTCTTCCTTTTGATACTGTAGGTGCATTTCGTGTATGGCAAGAAAGTACTTATTTAGTCACAATTTCAGTGCCGTTTCGCTAAAAGCAGAAATTTTAACTGTTCGTTTATCAGAACAAATGCGGGTTATTTAACAGGAAAGCAGGCCGAGCAATTGACTCCGATTTTAGAGGCGAAAGTCCTTAAAACTACTTCCGTAACCTAATATGTCCTTCCCTTTTAGTCTCCTATTACATCCAGGATTTTTTGTGACTTAGTAAACTATTGTTTCAGTAGTCAGTGATTTAAGATACCCTTCGAAACAGACCTACTCCCAGAAACTTAAATTTCGCCAGGGATTCAGTAATGTCTGCACCAGAAAATACACCATATGGTCTTCTTCGACCCCGAAAAATGATATTTTTAGGTCCGGGCTAGAAATTAATGGACATTTCCGATGGGCAAGATAACGGAAAAAATTGCCCTGTGCGTGAGAGAAGCATGTATTGTGAAAAGATTAGGGACTCTAGTCGTTTTCTTGCCTCCCATAGTCGTCCATAACACTTTCAAAATCAAACTGAAAACTAATGCGTGTGTGTTCATGTTAGGGCCGGAAAAGAGCGACATGAAAAGTTGACTGCAAGTAAAGAAACTGTCTCATAAACATGCGTTTTAGAGTAATTGGAGCTGATATGTACTTAAAAAAAAACAGAAGCGCAAACGGATGAACATAAAAACTGTCACAAAATCGACACATTTTACGGATTCAATGACTGACTTAAGTAAAGTTAAACTTTTTAATAAACGCTTAAATCAGTACGTGCTGGCAGCGTTTGGCGGTGACACATACACCTCAATTTACTTTAATTAAAACTCAGCGAAAAAATCTGCGACTCGAGAGTAGAAGTGACTAGAATTTTAATTGATCGAGATGATTAATGCTTCCGACGAATACGTGAGGTTTATGGCAAGCTTTGCGTACGTGAAAAACTAATTAACGTAAAATAAATCTTTGGGCTTGGCGAATCATGTTCCATTTTTTGATGACACGAGTTCGCCGAAATTAAAAACAGTGGCTTGGACGTGAGCCTAGGATTAGTTTTGCGGTATTTATGCTATATTACATTCAATTTGTTTATTTTTGGGGTCAAGCGAAAGCTTAAAATAATACAGGACACACTCTATTGGCGTGAGTCAAACAACCGTAGTTCTTTTTACCCCAGCGAAAACTGTATCCCAGAAAATGCGCGCCCGTTGGGCCACCTCATGTGACGGTATTCCGAACAGTTATGGAAGCCGCAAACGGAATTGTCCAGAAATTTCCGAAGCATGTTCACAAATTGAAAGGATTCTATAAACTGATAAACGCATAATTCCATATCGGAACACTTTTAACAGATGGACGCCAAATACGCGGCTTCAATTGTATTGCGGCAAAGCGCAAAGAATTTTTTTTTTGTTAGCATGCACCACGTGATTTTTATTTTTGCGCCAAATGAGAAAGGCTTGATTTCACCAGAAGAGTTTTAATTTCTTTTTTTTATTACGACGTCGCATTTTTCATAAGCAAGTAATACCTTAGTATTGTTTTCTGGGTTTTATTAAAAACACCACTCATTGGCGTGTGTTTTGTTTAGAGCGTGGTTCATAAAAACGAAAATTAAAACTTTCACGGTCTTGCCATTCTATTGTCTTGTTCATCGAAGTAATATTGTTAGAAGCAGTTACTGATTTCCAAATAGTCCTTGTCGAAGATCTGGAGCTTGGAAGATGCGGTCTTTCCGAAAAATGTTTAACGTCTGGAGTAGAGAAAGTAAAACTAAAGGACTACTGATCATTTGACACAATGCCAGTAGTTTACGGCTTAATGAATCGATTGTAAAGATGTGTTAAGCTATTTAGTTTCGCAATTTTTCGCCGGCACGGCAGAAACGTTCTAAACAGCAGAACTGGAAAAGCGGGCCCCCGAAAAAAACTGAGTCGCGATTGACCGACGGGCATTGAGCGGTAAAGATGAAAAACGCAAAGTTCGTCAAGCGTTTTTTCTGGAGCAATTAAAAGCCACTTAAACCAAGTGTTTTCATATTCTAATAAACGAAATTGTTTTTGTTCGTCTGGCTGTAATGCGCAGAAACCGCTTGTTGAGATATGAATGTTGTATCGTGAAAGGTATCGGTTTCAAAATTAATTACCGCGCTCGACTTCGCCTATTTACAATTTAACACATTACGAGTCTAAACCGAGCCGCTTAACGGCAACCTACTGTGCCGAAACGCAGTTGGCAAAACAGATCTCCAGCGCATAGACGGCAAAGTGGAAAGATCTGCTCCATAAGTGAGGATGAAAAGTCCATTCACTAATCTTCGTCTAGCTGATCAAACAGTTTGCTCTAGGATTACGAGACCGTCAGCCACACTGATACAGCAACTAGGAACTAACCCACTGGAATCGCAAATCTTATTAAGAATGACCAAACTGAATGATCTGCGATAATAATAAAGAAATTCAAACAACGTTCATTAAAGGGCTTTGACAAAACATTTTGCCGACTGCAAAATGAATTAGTAGCTTTCCCATGGCGAGAGCATGCCGACAGAATAATCTACTTGCGCTAAATAAACTTTTACCCTAAAGACAAACAAAACCTCGTTATATACTCACGTTCTTTTTTTTGGCCCTGCCCATAGAAAGTGACGATTTTGTCC
This sequence comes from Blastomussa wellsi, assembly GCA_947652115.1. Taxonomy (NCBI): domain Eukaryota; kingdom Metazoa; phylum Cnidaria; class Anthozoa; order Scleractinia; family Plerogyridae; genus Blastomussa; species Blastomussa wellsi. Next base: position 4,249,721 of record OX393566.1, on the reverse strand, counting down.
CTCTTGTACCGCATAACGGAGTGCAACAATGTCCAAATATTGTGCAGGTTTTTTCGATAGTGCGGTCGGCTTGTGAACGAGTCCCAGCCACCTGAAACTAAAACTGCATAGTCGCACATTTCGTACGTACACCTATTTTGAGGTTCGGGCCGAGGTAAACACCGTGGGGAATTGTCACTGCAAGGCAAACGGAAATCTTCTTGCTGGCCACACTTTGCAAACGACAGCGTTTTCACACGATTTCGGCACTCAAGAAGCTGTGTTTGGGTCTCGTCGTCTTCAGAATAAACCCGTGGTACGAAGTTGATCTCGCATTTGACTTGCCTGTTGTGCAAATTTCTGCAATGCCTCTTTCCTGCTCTCCTTATACACTCGTCACGTCCTGGAAAACGAGGAGAAACAGAAAAACTTTCGTTTAGTTTTAAGAAAAAGGAATTGTTTTTATTCACGCGCCAACAGCCGATTTTAAAGTGCTTCATATTTGACTGCACACTTTATTACGGCCGCTCTTGTATATCCCTGTTTTATCTGGTCTATGACGATAACTTTCTATACAAAACAAATTTTAGCGACTAATACAATATCCACGTCCGTTAGTCATAACAGGCTCTTATTAAATTGCGGCTAGACCGCAACGATTATCGTAAGACTTTAAATTTAAATTTTGCTCTCAAACCTCGCAAATAGCACGATACAAAAACACAAAATAACAATTTTCTCCACTGACACACACGCCTTTACCCGACCCTTTTCGCGCGCGAGTCGCGCGTGCATGTGATGAAGTTAGAATCGACTTACCGGTGAAGACATGAACGCCGTTAAATCTTCTGTAACATGTGGTCCGATTCACGTCGAAGTCGACGAGAAAAATTAGCACGACATGACCGAAGTTTGCGTCGGGATAAGGATCGAGCACGAAGACGGCATCGTATGTGTCGTTTCGGTACGAGTGTGAAGTAAGACGCCGGCGTTTTCTGTCAGGCAGCACGACCCTCAGTTTTGACTTTTTTTGGCTTTGTGCCGTGTACAATCTTACTGTCCGCGTATCCAGATTGGCAAAAGGTAATGGATCACATTGGTACCCTCTCGAAAGGCCCATGCACGGATTAGTTTGCAGAACCGTCACTGCCGCACGGACGCGCGCTTCCCAAGCTTGTGATGAACCATCTTTTCCCTGCACAAAGTTGCTGTTGATGTTGAAGACGCACAGCGTACAGAAGAGTTGTAATACCAGTGAAGCCATCCCACCAGATCTTTTCATCAAATTCCGCTCGCTTCCAAAGATAACACTGTTTTGGTAAAAGCGGTCAATCCGTCAGTTTGTATTTATAGTCAGCAATAACAATAAACAATTCCGAGTTCCTACTGTGCTCTTGACGAAAGCGCTACTTTTCTATGTCCCTAAGGTCGCGGGGCTATATGCCGACTGATTGTTGGTTTCCACTGTGTATACCAGGGCGCACAGGGTACTTAAAAACTTTCCTTTTACAAAATTAAATAACACAATTTTTGATTGGCTCGCGGCGTCTTCTAACACGGTGCTAATTATTTTGGCAATACGCGGTCAACTTGGGTCGAAGTAGCTGCTAATCGTTTTTCTTTTCTCAGAAATCTCGACAAACTAGATTCAAATATTGAAGTTGAATTAAACTGCACGCATATATTTCGCAACTGAAGAAAAAAAAGCCGACAAGGAAATTTCAATGAAATTCATTCTCTGGCTGTGGGTGCGCAGAGTTTAAGAGGAAAGAGAACAGAATAGATTCCCGCTCACTCAGCAATAGATGTAAACTCTGCCCCGGAAATTCAACGTTCGGGTGCATCACGCCCACTGCGTAAAAAAATTCGCAATCAATGGTGTTGAAAAGCAACACAGTTTGCGGTACATGTGCACTGTACATGAAATCGATGGTTTACGAGGAATTTTACGGCAGGGAAGACCGCAAAAACGTTCTATCGAAAGGTCATGAAGGAACTATTTTCAGTTTAGAGTGATGTGTTAGGAAAAAAATCGTCAACACTTCTCCCGCAAAGTTTTCTTAAGAAAGGCGTGATGCTGTGGTAGCGTTATTGTTCTTTCAAAGAGCGGCATTTTTGCAACGTGGTCTAAAGGCGACCTGAAAGGGCCGCGCGAAAAATGATCTAGCTAATTGAGCTTATGATACTCCTGGCTGTTAATAACATTACTTTCTTAAGTTGCCGAAAGGCCAAACAATTACGCCAAAGTAGCGATATTTATTTTACAGATGACGGCGACGCAGCGGACTCTCTTTATCGAAGATCGAAAATTCACTTGCGCACGTTTGCTCGTGTTCAGCCCGAGCGTGACGCACATCTTATAAAATCACTTTCTAAACAAAAAAATAATTTCCTTGCATCGATTTACTTGGCAATTCACGCGCAACGAAATTGTTGGACCTTAAAAAATGTACAGAGATTGCTTTTGCGCGGAAAACCGCATACTTAAAGAAAGTGCATTGATATTTTGGAACCGGTACCAGTGAAAATTCCTTCATGATAGCGAACCTTAGTTATTACGTCCGTTCACATAAGCTATTATAAGAGTAAGTTAAACCTTGTTTAATGAAAAGGATTCTTACAACAGAAATGCTCCGTAAGGGAAGCTAAGAGATAGAGAAAGGGGGTGGAACGGTTTGTGAGGGTTTTTTTTTAGCGTGGGCTGTCTCTATCTCTGGACTTGTTCCGACGACCTTTACATCATAATCATTGCTAAAATATTTTCAGACATGCAGATAAGTTGGCAAACGGTTATTGATAAACGGCGGGGGACTTGGCAGAATCAGAGAAAAATGTTACATGTAGCGAAACGATTGTAAGTGGTAACTGAAAATTGAGAACAACGGAAGAACATAAAGCAATATATTTATGACATCAACGCTGCACGCGCGTGCGTGCAATACCGTGAATTATAACCCTGTAATAGAGTGCGTCACCGATCTCATAGACAATGAGGGTCGGAAAAGTCATCTTTTTATAGCAACGTGACTTAACAGAAAGAACTATAAATCCTCTTACCCATTTTTTCCCCATACAATGATTCAGAAGCAACATTTTAAAATCTGTCTTTCACATAGTTTATGTTGCCAAGTGGCATTTGGCAAATTTGTTAAAGTTTTTGAATAACAGAATGTTAGCCCTTACCAATAAGTAAACAAGACATTGTCTTCCAGGAATCGAATTCAATAAAATTTCATCTAGTTTGAAACAAACGAAGATCCGAAAAGAGAGATTTTGTAATGATATCATTAAACCAAATTAGGCGGACTTTTCAAACGAAAATCTTTCAATAGCAGTTCTACAACCATTAATATATAAGCTTATTAGCTAAAAGGCCCTTAGTAGAGAAAAATGAGTTAATTTAAGCTACAAAACGCTGGGCGGTCTGCGATTGTTTGTTTCGAAAAATAGTTCGCCGCCACAGGTCTTTGTTCGATTAGAGCGGTACATAACTCAAAAGCACTTTTCAATTCAAGTTTTCAATAGAACTTATTGTCTTAAAATATCAGAACCGACCGATAAACATTTTAGGAACATTCCGTCACAAAAAAACTGTGCGTTTTCCGAGTTTTCTTGTATTCGTTTTCAATTCAAAATCATTGTAGTTTTCTTTTTGCTGTTGACTATTTCAATTCAGATACTATTATTCGATGTTTCTTGCAAAGGCGAAAGAGAAAGAAATGGTTAACCATGGACGAAACTGTATCACATACTATTTTTCAAAACGGTAGTCAAGTGCGTGGACGATGCCTAAAACTCGCAGTTACAAAAAAGTAACTACCGTGAAATAAATAATTGACAGCTAGATAACCTGCGCTTCTGGAAAAAAAATAATTTAGAGAATGTTTTTGTTTCGAAAATTTAATTTAGAGAATGTTTTTGCCAGTTAGTAACGCCTCTTATTTCGTCATGATCAAAGCTGTAAGCTGATTAACGACCGAAAACGTTCACAACAGTTTTATCCTGTCGCGAGCGCGGTTTGTTGTCAAGTGCCGCGCGGTATTTAGTCAATTTATTTATTCATTCCCGCTTTGTTTAATCTCGAACTCGTTAGTTATAACTAGTTTTACATCGCACTACTCCCGGAATTGTCGCTAGACACGAAAAACAGCTCGTGCGCACGTGTACGACCAGTTGCAAACGCTTTCATTTTATTTCATTTAATTTAACACTTTGAAGAAAACTAAAATGTCGTTTTGGTTTATGATAATTCAGGAGTTTCGTTTTTTTTGGGTTACATTGTCTGTGATTTTCTTTTACTTGTCGGCCCGCTTGATCGCTGGCTGCAAGATTCGACTTGAACGATGACTGTGAAAATGCTCCACTTTCTACTCAATTCAACCCTCCCTTATGCCACTAATTTGCCACGCCGACAGTTTTTCGATTATCCTAACCTCACCGTCGGTAACCCTCGGCTCAATTCCCTGAACACGACAACTTTTGTTTCAAGTTGTGAAGAGGAATTTGATCCGGAACAATAGATCATTTCTTGATACGGACGCAGGCAAAAATACTTTTACGACAATTTTGCTGCTGGTTTTATCTAGAATTGCTATACCGTACCAACGCGCAGATAAACTTTTAATTTCGCTTAAAAAATCAACAGCTGCTTGGTCGTCATGAACATTAGGATACAAGCCGGTAGGATTCTATTCAACCAGAAAATCCGGTTTTTGTTGAATATATAATAGCAAAAGAATCCTTTCGAAAATTGTGGACTGCTTTAGTACCTTCGACCATTTTTTCAGTTTCCAGTCTCCTATCAGCATTTTCAGATGGTTCTATCAACCTTCATGTACAGTTTTATTTTGCGAGACAAGAATGTGACAGTGCCTGATTTCTCCCTGCATCACGTGATGTGGCAGCGCGTGATTCGGGGGATGGGGGGAGGAAGGGGAGGGGGGGGGGGGTGGGGTGGTGGTGGTAGATTCAAAGTACGGAACTTGATAGAGTATGGGTTTTGTTGCATTTTATTTGGGCTGGCTCTCTTGCTATTTAGAATTGCTATACCGTAGTGACGAGTTCTAATAAGAACGAAACAGCTGTCCACGTTTGCATGCCTGCTTTATCGGTTTCTGTCGTATTGTTGTCTCACAGAGGCCTTGCAGTGATGTTTGTGTTATCAGCATGACACCTACTTACATATCCAACGCGCGCTCGTGGAATAATATTGTTAAATAGCTCTTTTTGTGCCAGAGATGTTCAATTTTTTAACATATGCAAATTAGCTAAATGATGACGTCATACACTTAACCAAATTTTAATCAGATATGTGAAAGCGAGATATCTAAACCAGTGTGGATCAGAAATGTTTGGTTCTTGGCTTTGAGACTCTAATAGGTATGAGACTATCAATTATGTTACCATGGCAACACATTAGGTTCCAGACCTCCACAATGTTAAGACCATTTCTGGCTTTTTTCAGGTTCCATTTTGATATTTCTCAGTGCTGCCTGATTTGCCTGATCTAGCAAACATACTAGGTGTCTTAGGTAGACCACTTGACTTGGTTTCATTTGTCTGGACTGAAATAGACCTTTTTCGCTTGGGCGGTTTGTTGCCCCATTATAGACTATATGATGATACTCTTGAGAATTCTTGCTTTCAAATAGTTGCGTGGTATGAATAAATAATGTTTGGATGGATAAAAGAGCAATTCCTTGGTCTGTATGTAATGGGGCAACAAACACGCCCAAGCGTTTTAGTTTCGTTTTATTAAGTACTGGCCCTGAAGAAGACTAGCCCTGCTAGTTGAAATATTGGCCAATAAATTTTGCCCTTTTGCCGTAGTACCAGCCTTGCAATCAATTTGGTTTTATAACACTTAGAATGACGTTTGGTAAAAGCATTTCTATATCAAGAGATCCGACAAGGGGAAGGAGAAGATTGGCTCGGAACAAATTTGGTTCGTTAACACCGTAAAAATCCGAAATCAAAAATTAGTTCTCAAAATCAGTTAAACATAAAATCCTTCCGATAATAATTCCTCGGAACTAAAGGTCCATGCTTTTTAAAGTATTCATATTTAGCTCTTTTATTACAAGTCCCACTTTAAAAATCGATAAAAAGCATTCACCAATATTCGACTGTTGATGTTCGCCTGATGATTTGCAATTGAGGGCTTGCTTTTTGAGAAAGTTTAAACTTGTAAAATTTTCATACGCTATGTTCCTTCGAAATATTTGTACACGCAAATTTCCCACCGAACTGAAACCCATCCGAAAAAACGCTGATCCGAAATTAAGCTCACAAAAAAAACAAAAAAAAAAAAACAAACATGGTTTATATTTGGAATTTTGGGGTATCAAAAATCAGCGTATTATGCAATGCCTCCGAGTTCTCTGAGACGCACGTCTGTTTCAAGAACTTTTTACAGACAGAAAATGGTCATCGCAAACACCTAGTTTCATTAGCCACACACGGCATAAAAAGGCACTCAATTACATGCAGCTCAGTCTTCGTTTAGCAGGATGTCTGAGAGCAGTTCCTGCTACCATTTGAGAGAACAATAAGAATAGCAGACAACAGGAACAATGCACCTAGCCTCCAAAACAATAGCAACTGCTACACTAGAGGACTTCTGATAACAAAAAGAGGGCACTTCTGATCACTACGTTAGATTGAATCAGTACAATTGTTATCAGAGCTATTACCGTATTTTCTCGATTAAACGCCGGACCCGAATAAACGCCGGTTTCAAATAAACGCCGTATCTACCTCGTCGAGTTTTAAATAAATGCCTCCCGCGTTTGATCTGATTAGAGGTCCGCCCGGTATTTATTTTAATTTGGTATTACACAACTGAATCTCATCTGGTCACGCTTGTCTACTCCAATTTGCTTTAAATTTATTGAAGTTTATACAAAATCAGTAAAAAGCGAAGCTTTAAAAAAATAATGCAAAAATACTCTTGCTCAATAAACGCAGGGTTAAATAAATCTCGGGGGAATGTAATCGAGAAAATACGGTAGTTTGTCTAAGGCGGTAGCAAACGAGGGCGCATTGTGGCGGATAAATTGTTGCGGACACAAATGTTTCCCGGTTTGCCCGCGCGTGCAACATTGTGCGGACCCAAATTTTGTGTCCGAAGCACAAAAATGTTTTCTGATTTATTCAGAAACATTTTGTGTCCGCAACAAATGTTTGCGCGTTTGCGTGCACCGCAAATAGTCATGATCAACAATGTGTCCCCGACATTGTGTCCTCGTCGGCCGCCTTCTGTAGTCTTCTTCTGACAAAGGGGAAGCGCTTGAAAGGTTGATAATGTTTAAAGGTTGTGGCAAACGAGGACGCATTGCTGTGGACACATTGTTGTTCATGATGATTTGTTGCGCGCGCAAACGCGGAAACATTTGTTGCGGACACAAAACATTTCTAAATAAAATCAGAAACATTTTTTTGTGTCTCGGACACAAAATTTGCGTCCGCAACAATACTGCGCGTGCGGGTAAACAGGGAAACATTTGTGCCAGCAACAATGTGTCCTCGTTTGCCACCGCCTTCAAGTTGATAATGATCCAACGTTCCTTTCAACCGGGCAATGAATTCAACCAGGTAGGTAAAATATGTGTTTCAGTGTTATCAGCGGGAATTCGCTATGTTCCAGCTGTTCGTTGTTATTCACGTCACAAATTTTACCACCGTCCCAAGAAAAAGTTGTAAACTTTAACTTGCACTCTAAAGTTATCTTTAGTTGTGTGATTCGATAGTATTGCAAAAACATTATTCTTCATTGCATGCTTTTGAGAAGATTATATCTAACACCTCAATATTTTAACCTTGCTGAATGATTACCAATCAAAGGTAACAAAGGTCCTTAAAGGAAACTCCAATCAACAATGAAAGTTCTAGTGAAAAAAAAAAGAATGTTTCACG
>OX393566.1:4144328-4234328 GCA_947652115.1 Blastomussa wellsi | reverse complement strand
TTGCTTTTGAGTCACGCCAGAACCCCATGACAACAGGCTTCTGGTCACGCACGGAACGAAGGGCTGAGGTCGGCAAAGAACGGATGTCTCATGGCGTCTTCCGCGGATATTCTGTGAGCTGGATTGAGAACCAAATGTTTCTAGGAAAATAACATAGGGTCCCGTTATTATGAGGAGTATCCTTTTCTTTTTCTGCTTTGTTTTAATTTTTTGTTTCGTAACGATCCAGTTTGTAAAAAGAAACGTTGAGTGACTGATAAAATAACGCCATCGATTTTATCGACGACCGTTTATGAACCTGAATAAAATATGATAAAAAAAGAATATACATATTCACTAACAAGCAATCGACAATCTCCACACGAGACCACTTCAGTGGATAAATATATAGTACCATAATAACAAACACGGTAACCTCTTTTGCCAAGAGGATTGCGTGACTAAACCACAACGCAAGAACGACCAAAGAAAAATTAACTGCTATGATCATTTCTAGCTTTCATCTACATCCGCAGTTCATAATTATATGAATTATTTCATATACTTAACGTCAAAGAAAGTTCTGGAAAGAATAAAACAGAATTAAAAGATAATGAATATGCACTAAAAAATAGCAGACTAGCTCCACACGAGATCATTTTTTTGGGATAAATACAGCAGAATATTTTTGGTGTCCTATTAAATTCTAATTTTACTTTAAGCAGACAACCGTGGGCGATAATCCGGCTGGTATAAGTTGATCGGCTTAACAAAGAAATGAAGAATATAAAGCAGAGACCGATACAACTCTACATAAATATCGTTAAAACATTTTCCACGTTGAGGTTACCTTCCAGTATAAACCTGTAAAGACGTTTAGATTGTATAAAGCTTTTTGAAGACGATGTGAAAATAGTGTTAAAAATCACACGAATGTAACATATCCTTCTCTTTATCCACAATTCCAACCCGCTCTTCGGAATATCTTGACGCGAATGACAAGGGACCAGGAACCAGCGTGTTTTTCAGAATGAGACAAGATTGAATCATAAACTAGGAACAACAGATTTTTCACGGGCTGCTCCAAGCACAGTTTAATAGTGGGAGCTATTAAATCTAGCTGAAAGTAGCCATCACTGGGCGGTTACAATAAAAGCAATTACACCGGAACCGCCTCTTCCCCTCTATACGAGCGCAAATCGGAGTTTAAAATAAAACTCTTAAGCTACAAACCTGCAACAAGTCTCTCCCTGCGGCAGATAGCTTTGGAACTACGACAGCGAATGAAACCAGACCTGCAGCTTGAAGGCTTGAAAAGTCCTGAAAGTTGAATAAAACAGCGCTGGTTGGGTTAATAAAGCTGCGAAACCCGATGGCGTACGTTGCAGGGGAAAGCCACCTATGTAGTCTTCGACGCGGCGGAAACAATTTCATCCGGTCAACTTTGCTGAAAACAGCAGTGGTACTTTTTAATTTGAGGAGGTCACTTGCGGCGAAGCGTAGACAATTTACCACAGAAAAATGCTTGCCTTTTTGATAGACGTAGCGTTAAGCAGTTTCGCCTCTTCACGTAAGCCTTTTTTAGCGCCTGTTGAAACTTCCCCCATGTGAAATAATTAACAATTAGATTATGAACTTGAGATTTCTGTGGGGTGATAGTTGATGAAGCCGAAGGCCGAATCAACTATCACCACATAGAAATCGAGATCGAATGATCTCAATGTTTTAGTAAAAATCATAATAAACGAAATGTGTCGGTGAAAAAGTTCTAAATCTTCCTGTGAAACTTCGGTAAAGCGCGAAGAAGTCGCCATTTTGAAGTCGACCTTCAACCACTGTACTCTAATGGCTGATAGTGTGCAGTAGCTCAGCCAATCAGATTGCGGCATTTGCATTAGTATACTAGCAGATTTTTACTAATTTCCGTTAGAAGAATAGACTGCTAGCAAGCCCTTTCTAGATAGTCGAGAGGGCGCGCGAAATAGGCGAGCGAAAGCAGAAAACTGGAGCTGTGCGCTCTCGGCGGGCTATTTCGCGCACTGTCGCGACTATCTAGAAAGGGACTGCTAGCAGTTCAATAGAATAATGGTTTCTGAAACATTCGCGTCCTGTGACTTCAACCTACATGGCGAAAGATCGAATTTGTAGACTTTCAAAAATGCGAGATATCAAGCAATCCCTTTTCTGGGTTTAACAATAAATACTTAAAATTTGACTTCAAGTGTCCAGTACATCCGCAGTCCCAAAGCGTCAGCAATTCCTCAAATATTTTTTAAGTTCACTGATTGTGCGTGAATGCCTTTCATAAATCCAATTTCACAGAAATTAGCATCTAACCCCGGCTGCCAGAAACTCTATTTCTCTTTCGCGAAGAACGGACATGTCGACTTGCAAACGTTTTTCTTCCGAAACAGTCCAAGTTAGAGTAGACCGACACCCCCCGTCCCCCGTAATTTTACCCAGCAATATATTCTAATCTATTTAAAAAAAGATATCACTGAAGGCCCCTGTATTAGCGCTCTGCCAGGAGGCACAGATCATTCATCAAAAGCTTTTCTTGGTCAAGTTGACTGCCAAGTTTTAGCACACACAGCTAAAAGATAGGCCGTAACTAGACGAATGGATGTCAGTTCCGCGTGCGATCATACGTATCTTCATAAATCAAAGGCGACGACCGCGGTGAAGATTAAGTACTTAGGATAGCGAAAGCGAAAACTTGGCCCTTAGCCTGACACGAAAGGTGCCATTTCTTTCTAAACGTTCAAATTGATGTAGTTTTGTAGGCTGGGTGGAAAGGTTACAAACTTGTTTGCTGATTGATTGAGAGTAAAGACAATAGAAACCAATAGAAGTACGTGAAAACACACATAGTTAATTCACTAATAAATTGACCCAAGGCCACCGCCACGCAGCTATTACGGAAGTGGACCGAGAAATAACTCGTACGACTTTCATTCCACCGCTGCAGGGTGTGCACCTTGCATTCACGTTAGACTAATTGCTTCGAAACACTTCACCTCAAAGCCACAAACTGGATTACGCCTATAGCTTTACCGCCCACAGAAAGATAATTAATTGGCCTTGCATTTTACTGTAAAGCAAAAGTATGTTCGCATTGCCTTTTGCCAAAAGGCCATAACTAATCATGTAAGCCTCGCATTTCGCCGCGAAGCACATCACTCACTGATCACGTAACCATTACATTTCATCTCCAAGCAGACAAACTGATACGGTCTCCAATTCACTGCAAAGCCGCAATTTAATTGCGCCCTACATTTACCGCTAAGCCACATTTTTGTCATGTAAGCCTTGAGATCTCGCCACAAAGCCAACCACAAACTTTGACGGCTTGCATTTCACCATAAAGTAACATCTCCATTCCACTTCACCGACCACTGTCCGACCTTCTTTCTCCATCCCAAGAAGGAAATGTGCAATTACTTTGATGGGAATGCGTAGCCAGTCGTGTAGCAAGTCGTTCTTTTTAGTCGAAAAATGCCATGGTAGAACTGTCTTGATCAGAATTTGAGGTGGAGTGCATATGCCCATTCGTTGTATTATTATGGCAACTTAATTAAAAGTCACTAAATCTCAGAAAGTTTTATGCACAACAATATACCATATTCACGATAGCCGCCATGTTGGTTTTCATATTGTAATGCAAATTAGCCACGTTGTCTGCCAGGGGCAAACATTGAAATGATGCCGTTTCTCGGAAAATCGGACAGTATAAATAGTGCAATATCTGCGGTAAAGCCACATTTGAGAGCCAAGTTATGGAATAATGATTTCATTATTAGGATAGATTGAAATAGTTCCTCGATACCTAGACTTGCTAACTATGTAAGTCGTTTTCTTTTTTATAAAGTGCCAAAATTTCGTTAAACTTAGAATATTTAATCCACAAAACAGAAACCAAAGCATGGCTATGAAAACAATTATCAGACATGATAAGAAACCAGCTGAAATTTGTCGATTTAGGCTTGTTTGCCCCCTCACAAATCACGTGCCTAATTTGCATTACAATGTGAAAACAAACATGGCGGCTATCGTGAATAAGGGGGGTAAGTTTCTAAAGAAACTGTGGTGCTGCGTCGGTGGGAAGTATAACAATATAATTTGGTTTTATCAACTGGGTTGATAATGTCAATTGGCCACCGTAAAGAGATTCAAGTGCTGACGTTTCGAGCGTTTCGAGCGTTGAAGGGCTAACGCTCGAAACGTCAGCACTTGAATCTCTTTACGGTGGCCAATTGACATTATCAACCCAGTTGATAAAACCAAATTATATCGTGAATAAGGTCTATTGCATGCACCAAGTTTTAGAGTGAATGGATTTTAGAAGACTCGTTGACGAATGAAAAGCAGAGATCCTTTTATGGCTAGGTAATTTGTTTCCCCGTTGCCTTTGGGAAAAAGGCAATGAGATTTCAATGGGAGACAAAAATCAAAAGCAAAACGATGTTGCTAGTGCCTAAATGGCTGACAAGACTTAAGCCGGCGAAACAAGAATTCGAAATCAAAGAAAAGGATCATAGCTCAACACAGAGTTAACAAGAAGTGGTCTGGATACTACAAATTGTTCTATCAAGGCTATTAATGAACGTAATTTTGTTTACTTCAAATCCTGTAGTGATAGGCAAAGGAGATGGTTTTAATGTGAATGCCGGCGTTCTAGCCGTGTTTCCGTGACATACAAAGCAACAAGAGATATCACAACTCCCTCTGGATGGAATGCTAGCCTCTCACGACGTTTTGTTAAGTTTTGCCACTACTCATGATTGCTAAACCCAATCACTCTAAGACTCACTCTAAGACTCCCTTCATTTTTTACTAAAATCTCTTTTTACGCTGGAAGACACATGCAAATTCTTTTCATTGCTGACGAGGACAAAAAAAAAGCGAATTGGACTGTGTACAAGCAAGTCCATGCGAGTAGCGTGTGTTAGTTAAAAACTTGAATAGATAACAAACGCAGAATAAAAGTTAAAAATTGCCCTGCAACGAGGGTAGAAATTACCTTGTAATCTGGAAGTTTGACAGCATTCGGCCATGTATCTTCCGAAGGCGGACCTAAAATTCTTTGGATGTTGTCAAGGAACACACAAAAAAATAAAATAAATTAAAATAAATAAATAAACCGAAACACTGAAGAGACCGACGTAAGCTGAGATACGTTTCTCGTGCAGGGACATTCGCTAGTAAGTAGAAATTAAACTAAAAGCCCGGCATTCTCAGTCTTATAAAGAAAGACAAGTTGAAGAACTTTGGTAATGGGCCTGCAGGGCTTGAACTGCCCGTGAGGTAGCCGCGGCATTTGTGACTTCTCGGGGAGAATATAACTTTTAAATTGAGTGCAATAAAAGTCGCCAGTTCAACAAACACAGAGTCAATTAATGGGTTCCTTTTCATAGCAAATATGAAGACAAAGTTATTGCCTTATAACACTAAAGAACATGAAGTGAAATTAAGCTGTGCTGAAAATTCGAAGATAAAAAAGGGCGAGCCATTTTTGAAATGATTGTGTCGATACCCGATTCGGTGTTATAAATAAAAGCGGCATGCAAAGGGATAGATAAGGCAAATTTGAAAATCAATTTGCAACAAGCTTCAGCAGCTTGGCAATGAGTGTTTATAGGCACTTTGCAGATTCACTTTTCTAAAAATATACATCCTATTTATCTCAATTACACACCAATTTTCTACATAACACAATAAGTGCACTGTAGTCTTTTAAAAGATTAATTTGCCGCCCGCTTTTGAGAGACCGAACGCCTTAAAAAAAAAGCCAGGGAAGACCACCTCGATGAAAGACAAATTAAAAGGACGAGCCTACATTCACCTCATTTGCAAGGTTTGACGTAAAAATCGCTTAAAACCAACAAGTAACCAAACAAAAACCGCAAAGAAACTGATGCTTTTCAACGTTTAAGTACAGAAGAACCACATACAGCAAGGACCAGCAAGACACAAAAACCAAAAACTTCGACGAGAAAACAATTTCAGTGTATTTTGAATTTTACGTACTTTTATTTATTTCAGCCTCAGTTGGACGGCCATTTCATTCAGTGATTGCGCTTTTTTTTCTTTTTTTATGTTCAACTTCGCGTCTCACTCAACAAATTCTTCGAATCCCAAGTCGGTGTATACATCCTATAAAATGGCGCAATAACATCAGGTTGTTGTAACCGACAAAGCTTTTCCTTTAAGCGTAAAGCTGCGTAGAGGAATTGTCAGTGAAAATAGCACCGTCGTACATCAATCTGTTTTAATTCCGTTATTAGCCCAGCTGATAAAAAAAAAACGATTGTTCAAGAGGAACTGGTTGGTGTGTTTTAACAAATTTTCCATGCGGTGAAGAAAGGACACAAGTTTTTCGCCCTCATAAACCCAATAGAAAAAATATCACGCGCGTGTGCGCATATACGTGCCAGAAACACGCGAGGAGTCTCCCCAATATTTCAAGTGAACAAGGAAACACGTTAAAATGTTCTGCCATCTGCCTTATTTTTTCCTTTCAGCTGTATCAGCTCCTTTTTCCTTACGATCATTTCTATAACGGATAGAAATGGAAATTGAAAAAGCGAACACGAAATAACAAGTCAATACAGGAAATTGTCAGTTAGGAATATTCTCAGTCCTGTGCCAATATTTTACGCTACACTGAGACCGAATGCAGTGACGTCTGTACTCATGACTTAGGTCAATATTATCCAATACAGACAAAACTCGATTTACTATATGGCCTCACCGCAAAACACTGATAACTGACCTAGACTGGAAAATATGTACAGCTGGTCAATATCGATTTTAGACGATCAAATTCGTGAATTCGGTAGATCCCAGTCCTTGCGCATGAGTACGGCCATAAAGTAAAATCGCCTTTGGAACTTTGCGTTTGAGTGATAATGTTAATATTTTTTAACGGTAAATGCAATGTTGACATATGCGTAATGAAGGAAATTTCACCACCTCAAAAAAGGTGATGCAGGCGCGAATAAAGAACGACCGCAAAATTCATAAATAAAAACGTCCAAGTTGCAGAATTTAGAGTTCTCCGAGACCGTTTACTATCGGGTGCCACCGCTTTTTTAGCTTGGAGGATCTGAAACGGATATAGCCAAAATGAGTGTTCCTTTTTGTGCCAGAACTACATGCGACTTGTTACTGAATTTTTAAAGTTCCTCGCTGAGTACCTCACGTAAGAAGCAACTTTAATTCCAAGTTTTGTTCACATGCGACTTTTTTCGGCCAAGACCTACGTGCACTTGATGGGTTGAACTGCGTTCACTTTCATCAAGATCAAATTTGACTTAACGCACGTTTTTCATTATTTGGTCACCGTGAAGGAAACTTGCCAGACCGTTTGGCCACCTAACTCAGGTTCATATTTCAAAACTTGCACCGACAAGTGACTTCGTTTAGCAAAACGACTTTCAGTGATCTAACAAAGAGCACGATTAAGCAAATCTAGTATTTGCGTGAATTTCGTTTTGAATTCTATAGCTTTTCAGTGAATCTTACTGGCGGTTGATAATGTTTACCTTTCAAGGTTCGACCTTAGAATTATTTAAAAAAAGCAGTTCAGTCAATAATTAAAGAAAAAAAATTCAGACGTCTTTTGACTCAGTTTAGCCTTCAGATTAGCATTTATCGGCTTTCGAACAACATGGCTAACTGCCTAGACATTTTCGTTGTTGTCGCCGTTGTGGTTTTCTTAAGCTCTCATAATACCATTCATCCGCTAGCTTAATTGTACTGTTATCACGGTCTTTGCATCAGAATCGAAACATAGCCAAATATTCAGTTTCCGGTAACGGTTATCCGGCACTTAAGTTAATCAAAGGCCTAACACCTCTCAAGTGAATACTTTCAAACCGCAGATTTACAAAGATATACATTCCAAAACCAGACAAGGAAAAAAAGTTAACAGAAATTAACACTGAGAAGTGGTAGAACTGGAATCAAACTTGGGGTAATTCCAAATAAGCTTTATCTTGCTTCAAGCCTTCCTGCCGTCTGCCAAACAGTCGCTGTGCTCAGAAGGGAATTTTCTCTGAATAAACGCACACAAGCAGGAAAGAATGATAATTTAACCTCCTAAGCAGCTAAGACGTAATTTAAGGCGAGGTCGTCCCAAGACGTTACTGCGAAAGGAAAGAGAAATATTAAACGCCACGAAGCAAAATACTTACAAAAGCCCCTGGGCGAGCGTAAAGTCTCAGCTAAATTGTTTGTTTTTGTTTGTTTTTTGCCCCAGACTGGACCAATCCTCAGGGTCTAATAAATTTGTGCTGCACGCCTTTACGATGACATCTGTAACTGGTTAGACATTCTAGCTTTCCGGTATAAGGTTGTGTGGTTGTTTAACTCTGGTCTACTGTTTGAATTTGGCTTAGCGCTGCGTATATGTTGTCAAAGTTTTGTTGGCAATTTCCGAGTCCTCTGTTTTCAAACTAGTCTAAGTGCGAAAATGAAAATGACCACGCAGGTAAAACACATTTTCGTATGAATGGTTTCGCAACTGGACTCTTTTTGGAACAGAGGCCAAAGAGAACTCGGAAATGGCCTATTTTACAATTAGCATTTTTCTTTGTACTGGTGTACTGAAATAAAAGTTTAATAAACAAAGGAATATTTAATACCAAATTGTATCAAGGGTAAAATTAAACCACAGGATAAACGTAACTTGTCGTTTTCAGGGACCCGTCCAGTAACTCTTAAATGGCGGCTCTGAGTTGAAGAAAGCATTCTCTAGTTCGAGGAGGCCTTTCGCAGCGCTTTAGATTTCAACAGTCTCGAGAAGGTCACCGAGAAATCTTAACAACTAAACGACTGAAAATGAACCTGAACGAGAATTTTAGTATGTTGGTCTCATTCGCCTCGAAGGACGTTTAAGTTTTCTTGATTTATTAAACTAAAATTATTACTAGCTATAATTTACATTTCCTTATTGCGATGCAGTTTGTGTAAGCGACAAGTTCAAAGCTGCGTTGCATGATCCATGTTCACAAGTAACAAAACAGAGCAAATTAAAGCAAACTTTTAGATTGTTCTGAGGGGTAAGTTTCTAAAGAAACTGTGGTGCTGCGTCGGTGGGAAGTATAACAATATAATTTGGTTTTACCAACTGGGTTGATAATTTCAATTGGCCACCGTAAAGAGATTCAAGAGCTGACGTTTCGAGCGTTAGCCCTTCGTCGAAGCGAATCCGACGAAGGGCTAACGCTCGAAACGTCAGCTCTTGAATCTCTTTACGGTGGCCAATTGACATTATCAACCCAGTTGGTAAAACCAAATTACATTTTTAGATTGTTCTCTTTAGAAGCTGGACAATGTAAGATGACTAACCATGCATAATAAACTACAAATGTGTGTCGCACGTCAATCGGAGGATGAAGTGCACAGGAAGTAACACACTTCGGCTCTTCGGTTATGTTCGGTAAACTGTTCGGCACGCCGGGTTTCCAAGGATTTTGTTAATTTTGGAATGCCAGGGGGAGGGAGCGCGAAAATTTGGTTGGTTTGCAATTAATTATCCACACAGCTTAACGCATTTCCCACTAAGTAAATGATAATATTACGGTATGGTTTACAATTTATCAAAGGATACTTAAAAATTCTTCTCAGTTGGTCGTCAATATCGTTTCCTGGAAAAAGCGGCCTGCCTCCATTCGCCATTTCTGAAGAGAAAAGAGAACGGCGTTAGCGTGTAAGACGGCAAGCTGCAGTGTGACCTTACAAATTTAGGCCATGTAACAGCTAACAATTAAAAGTTTGCTGTAACAGATACCCCAGTTTTTAGCAATTGGCCTAGCTTGGCCTAGTGGTGTGAAGCACAGGACCTCCGGAGTCCTAGCCCACGAAAGCAGACGATTTTTTCGGCTGAATTCTGTTGCTTTATTTAGTATTTAGGATGCACATATATATATATATAACAGTTAACACTCAACAGTAAAACTATCGGGCCCATTACACTTAACATGAGTCATTCCAAAGTAAACAATCGCTACAAAACACGAAAGACAGCCACGAAAAAAGACTACGTACAATTTAGTTTGTTTTGCCAATTTGGGGAAAAAATATTGTTACGTCGCCATTGCTTTTTTCAAGTGTTAGGTTTAGTTTTGCCATTGTTGAGCTCCAAAGTACTCTAAGCAATCAAAACAAAGATGATCAGATGCTGTTTTTTCCTTTTTCAACCAATCAGAACCAAAAAGAAAAGCATTCTTGAGTTTGTGACTGGCTGTAATACGGCACGCATGTCGGTTTTCCAGCACTTGATACTGTTTGTACGTTTCCTCTTCGAGTTCTGATTGGCTCAGAATCAATGCAGTTTCGTTAGAGTACTTCAGCTGAACCTAGCCGTCATTTCTGTCCACTTCTTGTTACTTTAACTTTCGTTATTCGCAAACAACAACAACAGCAAAAAAATTCTGCAAAAAAAATCAAGAAAAAAATCTTGCATTGCAAAGGAACCAGAACAAAACGTGAATGGGTTGAAAAATATTGCACTCCTGCTGGTTGTGAAAAAGCCTCGTACCTTTCCAAAAAGGGGTGACCCAATTCGGAGGAATGGTGGAATAATGGAATGGAAGTAGTATTGCCCTAACCAACAAGTAAAAGCTAACCGCAGTTCCGCTTTTGCATGCAGTTAGCTTTCGCACCAGTTCACTTGCAGTAAGCTTTTGCAGGCTAGTTTGCATGCAGTTAGCTTTCGCACCAGTTCACTTGCAGTAAGCTTTTGCAGGCTAGTTTGCTTGTGGTTAGCTTTCGCACTGGTTCACTTGCAGTAAGCTTTTGCAGGCTAGTTTGCATGCGGTTAGCTTTTATACCGGTTCACTTGCAGTAAGCTTTTGCAGGCTAGTTTGCATGCGGTTAGCTTTCACACCGGTTCACTTTCAGTAAGCTTTTGCAGGCTAGTTTGCTTGTGGTTAGCTTTTCCTTGTTGACAAGGACAATACTACTGCCATTCAGCCGAATAGGGTCACGCACAGAAAGTCCTACCCCCGTTCACATTTCTAATGGGGCATACGTTAGGAGTCTTCGTACCTGCAAAAATGCAGCCTGCAGACCACGTGTCTATTGATGTCGAGTAAAGCTTGGCTCCCATGAGAACGTCTGGAGGCCTGTACCACAATGTTACAACCTGCAAAAATTAAAAAAAAAAGAAATGTACAGCTCTGAATGTAATGCCAGTCAACTTATGCAGGAGATATTATAAAGCTTGCTCACCTCAGCCGAGTAGCATCTGACTGGAATCCCAAAAGCTCTTGCCAGACCAAAGTCTGCAAGTTTCAGCTCGCCATCCTATGAAACACACATCAGGAAACTTATAGACATACATGCATTAAAGAACTGTCACATTTATCTAATTTGATTTCTCTCTCTTTTTTAATGGGTCACCCAAGAACAAGTGTTTGCCGTAGTAGAGCTAAAATAAAGGACCTGAGATAGTGGCCAACTTCATAGAGGTTCCATCTGACATGGTTTCGTTATGGGGGCTTAGGTGGAGAGGGGGTAGGAGTGGGAGGCAGTGATACCTCAAAACAGGGCGAGAAGTAATCTGGATTGGAAATGTGGCCAGGGTCACTGCCATGTCTTCTAAGGCAAGACACTTGCCTCTCTCCACCCAGGTGTAGAAATGGGAGGTGGTGACCATAATGCTGGGGAGACGTAAACCCTGCAACAGACTACATATAGAATCCCATGCTTGGAAGAGGTGAAATGCTCCAAGTTGCTTAATGCTAAATACAGTTAATTGCAATAGGTTCCAGTGTGATAGGCCTCTAGGGCCGAACCCAGACTTAACCACATCATGTGAAATTTGTAAGTAGCCCTCCCTGCTACCCACAGACCTTAACAAAGAAAGACTTTTCCAAGCAGCACTAGATGGGAAAAGTTGATCATTCACATTACCTTGTTAATTAGGAGGTTTTGAGGCTTGAGGTCTCTGTGGAGTACATTGCGACTGTGACAGAAGGCCAGTCCCCTCAGCAACTGGTACATAAATGACTATCGAGAAATACTATATTTAGTAACAAATTGACCACATTATGCCAAGATCTACAATCTTATAGGCCATAGAGATGATGTCATAAAATGTTTATTAAACACAAGTGGGACCCGAGCCGTAAGGATCTCATAAGATCTCATTCTCAAGATCAATTTCTCAAGTTGGCCATGGTCTATACTCTCATATACTGGTCATAGCATATGCAAAAATTTTCTTGGTTATTGTATAAATATATTAATCATTATAATTACTGATAAACATTTGTATCAGGGATAAATAAGGACGAAGGAAGTGAGGTCCATGGTGAGCGACATCTGTTGATTACCTTAACAACAGCTGCATCTACTTCTCCCTGGCAGCTGTCAAAGTACTTTTTTAGATCCTAAGGAACAACATTTTGTGGAAAATAAATTTAAAAAGCATTGCATGAGTCGAAAACAATAACAGAAAACAGATTTTGAAATATCTAAATGTGTGGGAATGTGGGAATTTGTAACAGAACTGGCTAATTTCTGTACATCATTACCAAATAATATGTCTTGGCCAGTTATATTAGTTTGTTTTGCTAGTCTTTATTTATCATGTGAACATGGAATTTTTTTTCTGGACAACAATTACAAATACAAACGTTCTTTGCCAACTCAACCCCCCACATCCCTAAGGAAGGATGCCTACAGGTGTTTGAGGCAGAACAATTTACATCATTCTTTAACATGAAGATTCTTGGGCTACATTCTTTTAATACAAATTTTTTACCTTGGAATTTTGGTGAAACCCTTACAATGGGTGATTACAGAATACTTTAGTCAGCAAGGAAATTAAAAAAAACGTCTATAAGTTATTACAATTCACCTGATCACAGTACTCAAATACCAATGTCAGCCTTTTCTCGCTATGCATTACATCATGTAACCTAACAAATGCAATTATATAATGGCACAAACTATTTGAGTGACACTGCTTTTATTAACATTAAGGCAACAATGTACAGTGGAACCCCACCTTACAACCACCCTTTTTATACAGTCACCTACTCATTGTGGCCACTTTATTTTGGCCCAAATTAAAGGTCGGTCAGTCAGTCATTTTCTCTTAAAAAACCTCTTTAATGTGGGCACCCTATATTAATGCAGCCAAATCTACATGTATGTGACCTGTTGCTGATCAGATTGACAGGGTTGCACTTCATGTATGTAATGAGGCCCTGAACAGGGGAGAAAGAAAGCGGGGGGGGGGGGGGGGGGAGGGCAGGGGGCAATGTACCACTGTAGAATGTTTTTTCTTTATCTATCTACCTTGATGTAGCTGTTGCAAATTTTGAGAGAAGAATTATCAGCCATAATTGCATTCAGTACATATAGGGCTCCCAACTTAGTAGGTCAAGTACTACAGCAACGTGGACAAACCACAACCTTAAATTCCAAAATAATTCATGTATGTAACAGTGAGGAAAACCCTTTTAAAAGACCAAGTCTGAAAATTGGTAAAGAAAATGATCAATACATGTCTGAAAAGGGAGAGAATTCGGAGAACTGTCCCAACCACACCCTCACACCAAAATCAAAGCACCTCAGGCATAAAACTCATCCACTTGGAGACTTACCTATTCCCTTTACTGAACTGTCTAATGACCCCAAATTCAAAGCACATGTATATATACATAAGCAGGGGGTTCATAAAGGTCCAGGCACCTGGCAAATTGACCAGCGGTGAATGAGACTTAGCCATGACTTACCCTGCGAGCAGAGGTCCCTTCGATCTTCCTAGATAAGTCGGGAAGAGGAAGGGACCTCTGCTTGCCGCCTCGACTTTCTTTGATTTGCCGCTCATCCACCAAAACGGATGAGTCAGTCGGTTCCAAACCGGTTTTAACCATTTTACCTCAGTGCGCGTGCTCCGTGATAGAAATTGCTGATTAATTATGTGCCTGCAGTTTGTTGTTTACGCTTGTCAATTTCACAAAATGACCTAAAACGACCTACCTTTTGTCACACAATACCACCCGGCAAGAACAACTATTCAATATTTCGTACAAGAAAGGAAAATCGCTGAAAGCCGTACTTGTAAGATCGAAACTCTAAAGGCAAAGAAATAACGAATAAACAGCAGGTTTTCTTGCAGGCCTGTTACAACAGTTTTGGGAAAAGTCGAGGCGGCAAGCAGAGGTTCCTTCCTCTTCCTGACTCATCTAGGAAGATCGAAGGGACCTCTGCTTTCAGGGTAGCCATGACTTTGCCTGGCTGTTTTCGTCTTTTCTATTTACTTTCTTTTGTAAGAAAGACTAAAAATGCCCGGCTGACCTCCTGCACAAAAACTTAATGAACCCCCTGCATGAGAAGTCTCTGCTGTATCCAAGACCTCTGACAGCTAACAAAACTGAACATAGATTTTTAATGTGCATTTGATTTGTTTTCATTAATGTCAAAAAGTGTACTTGAAGATTAACTCTGTTTACTGAATGATCCTTTTCTTGCTCTAAATTATTTTATGCAATAATTGAATAATGTATGTGAATAATGTATGTGAGTTGTATGCAATAATTGAATAATGTATTCTTCCATTTCATCATGCCAAGAAAATTAATTTCAAGAATGATTTTCAATGAAAGAACAACAGAAGAGTAATTTTGAATCATTTGTGGCCAACCACTGAAAAAAAAAACAAATTGGATTAATTAGGATAATCAAAACAAAAAACTAAATACAATCTCTTTATGTCATTATTATAGTTTGACAACTGTCAAATTATTTTTACCTATGTACAAATTTGTTAATTGTAGAATTCAAAAATAGTTTACACATCCTTCTCTATGGACAAATCAAATCCTGTTTTATGAACTGTTGAATACAATTGGATGTGCTTAAATTATAACAAAATTAAATCAGATTCTCACTGGGGTTGTGCTATTAATAACAGAACCAATCATTTCTACCCAAACCAGTTTTGTCTACTGCAATTTCGAAGAGCGTTATGAGAGTTCATTAGGTTTGACTTGGTTGAGTCCACTTCGCTGATCTTTGCTCAATACTGATTCCAAATGATTGTCACAATAAGGAGCATTTCCTTTAAATGCACAACCTCGACCTGGTTGTAGAGGCTTATCAACCAAACTGACTGAAAATGTTTAAAATGGGTTCCGACAGGTAGCAGAACACAGTCAAGTATAGTTCTAGACACCATAAAATGCTGGAAAATCAAATCTTCACCACCAAACATTTGCCTCTAATTTCAGATACAATTTATGCCTTCCAAAAATAAGCCCTCTTATTATCGTATTTAGTATCACACATTTTGCGATTATAACCTGTTATTGTAGGACTTGTTTTTTGTATTTTACGCTGACATTAGAGAATGTTCAGAGTGACCCTAGGGTTTCTATATTGGGTTCCATGTATTGTCATGTACTTACAGATTTATTGAGAAAGCCTTATCTACATGAAAAAATTAAGTCATTGTCACCTGTCCAAATTGCAACCCAAAGATTTTGAAACACAAATTTCCATCTAAAAATAAGTCACCCTACTGGTATATGAGTTCTCGCCCAAAATACACCCAGCTGAAAGGGATGTTGAACAAATGAAAGCCCAGGGTTTGTTTTCGGCATTTTTTGGTATAGCTGTAATACAATTAGGGAACTACATGTATACATTTCATGTGTAACTATTTTTAACATCTGGTCCAAGTAACCCAGCTGCATGCCTACTTACCTGACAATATTTTTGTGTTTCAGTTCTTTTAAAATGCAAATTTCTCTCAGAGCTGAACTAGGTATGCCCTGGAAATAAAAATTTCACAAAATAAAGCAACCAAGTGGAATAAGGTGAAAGGGTGTCCGAGTAAGTCACCATTAATTTTTGATCAGACAAAACCGAAGTCATGTTGGATGCCATAGAACTCCTTGACAAAGCATCGTCAACCCAAAATGTACGAAAGTGTAAAAAATCTAAGGACATTCTGTCTCACTACAGTTGTCAAATTTTGGCCGGCCATTGTCCAATGTTCTGCTATTATTTGAAGCCCTGATCTACAGTAGGTGAACTTTGTTTAGTCCTTAAATACAAAAAATATGTACAGGTCATGGCAATTTTGTATAATTTAGAAAAAAATGCCAACATACTTGAAGAATAAACATTGGAGCAATATATCAAATTTAAAAATTAACATATAACTGATACTGGAATTTTTTTCATCAAAATACTGACAGATGCTAGTAACACAGAAAAATACTTGAATGTTAGGCTGAATCGATTTTTTTAGGCGAACAGCTGAAAAAATTAATTAGAGGATATTTTGCGCTTCAGAGTTGTAGCTATTAGTTAAATAGTGACATGTTCGTGATTTCGAAATATCAATTAAAACAAGCTCTGGTATAAAATTATACTTTTAGTGTGAATTTATATTTCTAAGATCTATAATCCATATTTCGGTTTCCTTTTCAAAATGTATGACAAACTGAACAATTGTCTATGTATCAGTAAGCTTAGCAATCATGGCAAGCTCTAAGTCTGTAAAAATATTGTAATAAAATGAACAGATCGGAGCTACACGGGTTATCTCTGTTGGGGAAGAGGAAAGCGAATCACAAATAGTAAACATCCTAAATAATTTACCTCATCGTCCTCGTCGAGTCGTACTCTTTTCAGCGCTACTATTTCGTGCGTTTCTTTGTGTTTTGCTTTGAAAACGGTTCCATAAGTACCTGTAGATCGTTAACGACAATGAAGTAAATTTTTCCCGCGCACCGGAATCAAAAAGAAATTTTGTAAAACGATACATGTACACGACATTCATGCACAAAAACAGGAAATGTTTCAGCCATACCTTCGCCGATCTTTTCCAGTTTTTCATACTTCTGCATAATACGATGCCACCCTTTCAATAATCAACATTCAGAGCCTTTTCTGGGATTTTTTCAGGCTAAATTAGCTAAGACGATTTGGTGAATTCACCAGACCTTTTCATCGATGACAACAAAACATCATTCATCCTCATCCAGGCCTTTGTTGATATTTGTCGGAGATCTGGCACTAATGGCAGTCTCCGCGCAACAAAATAGCGCGGTCGCATCTCCAGGTATCGAGTAAACTTTCTCTGGGGGAAGGGCTTACGAGGGCAGTGCCGGGACGATTTCGGATGAAAAGTTTGCCCAAATTCTTTTCATTTTGTGAATTTAAGCCTCTTAGATGCTTAATAATCATGGATTCGCCGTGCAAGCTTTAGCTGGAGTTTGAAAATTGAGGTTCGCGCGTACAAGCTGGTTTGTGTCCGCTAGGCGCCAATCTTGGTGAGCTTATAAAAATCATGTTTGTTGTTATGTGTAAACTATGAAAAACAATTAAGTTTTGGCACTGTTCATTGCTTAAACAGTGGTATTTTAATTCTTTTCCTATCTGCTTTAAAAACGACAATAGCTGAGCTTAACTTAAATATAGACTTCTTGTTTATTTCCCCTGTGAACCGTCCAAATTAATTAAAGACATTATGCGCGCTGTGCCGTGGGAAAATTAAAAAGCCACATTTGCCGAAAGTAAATATCGTTTTAAGTGTTAGAAATTAAACTGAGGTTAGGGTACTTGAAATCGCCATTTTAAAACAAAAATCTAGTTCTAGAACAATTCTGGTTGATCGAGTTGGATCGGAAAGAATATTATTATAAGTTAATTTGGCTGGCTTACGTGACGTGAATTTGATATCATGTTGTAAGCCACGATGATTGAGAACTAAAACCTTCATTCTTCTCAATTAACAACATTACAGATTACCAAATAGGCCTCAAGAATAAATTATAGTTGTAGCTGTTATCTAGAAACGTGAATTCTGTCACAATACCTACCAGACTGTTGACGGTACGGTTAAGCCTTTTTGCCTCAGGGGCGAGACGTTTTCCAAAAGTGTTGCCGGTTGGGGACTCCATTTTTCCTTTCATCAAATTAAATCATCGTTAAGCAAAACCACTGGATCTCAACTTTGCGTGCGAAACGATTTCAGTAAGCTTTTTGTGTAGATTACTTTCAGTGATATGTTTATTCACTGAACAAAATCTGACATTCTTCACGGTTCATTAGGTTGTTTGTGTTCTAGAAAAATTTCTCGTTTCACATTTTGTAAAATTAACATCAATATAAATATAAAGATCGGGTTATTTACAAGGTTATTCAAGGACTTCATGTCATGTACATATCTCAATGTGTATTTTAATTGAAACTTAGCCAACATTTTTGTTTATAATGTATACAGTTATATTTCATCTGTCAGGCTATTCATCAGTCAGATTTTGCTGTGGTTGGGCTTGCAATCTAAGGCTACGTCCACACTAAGCCGGATAAATTTGAAAACGGCGTTTTCGCCTGGAAAGCGGATAAAATGTTTTTTGTCCACATTATTTTGTTTTCAAATTGTTTCACCATCGATTTTGAAACGCTGCCTTGCAAGAAACGCTTAATACATGGAAGAACATGTCCACATTGTCCGAGCAACGTTATTCGATTGTTTTGATGTCAGCGTTTTCAAAAAGTTCCTTTTTTTGGCGCCCACACTAACACACCTAGCCAGCGTTTTCAAATTTATCCACCTTGGAGAGCGTTTTCAAAAAGTTCCATTTTCGGTGACCGAAAACGCCGTTTTAGTGTGGACGGTAGGCCAATCCGGAGAGAAAAACATCCACTGGATAATTCTTTCCTTTGGATTAACCACAGTCAGTCAAAGGCATATAGTTCTATGGTATGGACACCTTCCCATAATTATAGACAGTTCACTCACTTCGTCCAAAAAAGACCAAAATTCATACAAACTCTACCTCTGTAATAGGAAAACCTCTGTAATAGAAAAGAAATTTGTTTACAAACATTGTTTTTGTTATTTAAATTGCCAAAAGAAAAAACTGAAGAGCTCTTTGTTTCACCAGCTAATAGTTTTCTGGTTGGCAGATACAATGGTTGACATCACTGATATGTTCCCTATATGGATGCTCTTTCCTATCCCTCTGTTGTCAGTCCGTCGGTCCGTCTGTATTGATCAGGTTCGGCTGTAGCTGGTTTGTTTGGTCATTTTATCCACATTTTGTACAAGGAAGCTTCCCATTTAAAGATATTCAACAGACCGTGTCAAACATGTAAGATGTGCAAAAGGGCAGGCCCACCTTCAGATGTTATTGTGAACTGATTATGTTGTGCCTTTCCTAGATCATTGAAAATTATGAAAATCTTTAATACAGTTATGTTTGTTTCTTTGCTTAAGCTACATTACCAACCTGCCCCATGCATGGATGTAACATTTAATTTTAGTTACTTATGTTATTCTTTATATTATTACTATTACAGTCTTTCCCGTAAAACCGTGAACATGAGAAATGTTTATGGAATGTTATATTGTGTTACAAAGAAAAAGCCAATCAGGTGTGAGAAAACTAAACCGCAAACAGCAACGGCCATTAGTTTGTGGTTTTGAGGTTTGTTTGCGTGTCCTGAACTTTGCTGCGATTGGTCACTGCACAATAAACATTACAGAAATCTTTTCTGGTGTTCAGGGTTTTACGGGAAAGACTATGCAGCAGTGAACCAAAATACAGACCATTATATCTCAGCATGATGTCTGTTAAGGCTGTTTGTCTGCTTTGAGACTTGTTTCAGAGTTAATCTACTATAACACCACCGCGTTGGTTCTAGCAGCAGTGATTGGGAAATCTTCACATCATTGTGTGATGTATAATATATAATATATAATGTATAATAGTGGGGGGGGGGGGGGGCTGGGGGTCTGAACCTCCTGCTTCCTGTACCTATCACTCCCATTCCCACCCCCTTCTCAGAAGATCCCGCCTCTTTGTATCTTTCCTATTGCAAAATATTCTGCATTGTTGTGAAAATTTTTCCAATTCTCCTGTTTCCCTCCACCTTCGAAATCATATGCCTTCTAACCTCTCTCCCGGCCTCCTTTGCTCTTGGAAAACTTTTGGAAGAGGTAATGTCCACACACAAATATCAGTGCATATTTTTGCCCCATATATGGAGGTCATTGTGTTTGTAAGAGAAAGTTTGGAGAGAGCATTAAGAATTCAAGCCATAGGGAAGCGTCTCTGTTAAATCCCTGTACCATACTGCCTTGTGATATTTCCTTTTATTAATTATCTACCCCATTTGGCTTGCATTTAATAAGTGTTTGCATTTGTCTAAAGTATGCAAACAGAAAGGGGACCTTGGCTAATTAAAGCCCGTAAAATGAAACTTGTCTTCACACCATGTTTACATAGCCATATGGGACTCAATCAAACAGAGCATATGTTATATAATTTGGTTTTATCAACTGGGTTGATAATGTCTATTGGCCACCGTAAAGAGATTCAAGAGCTGACGTTTCGAGCGTTAGCCCTTCGTCGGAGCGAATCGACGAAGGGCTAACGCTCGAAACGTCAGCTCTTGAATCTCTTTACTGTGGCCAATTGACATTATCAACCCAGTTGATAAAACCAAATTATATTGTTATACTTCCCACCGACGCAGCACCACAGTTTCTTTAGAAACTTACCCCCTCTATTCATATGTTATATGATCAGCATTATTTTTTTTGTTATGAAAAGCTGTATTTTCTGAGGCCATTAGCATACCCAATGGTCTCTTGGATAACATTTCTAGAATTGTACATGTCAAAAGACAAAAGATGCTTAAAGAATCTGATGCATTTTAATAGAGGCCTGTATGTAAGAAGGTGTTTTGTTGTCATTACAGCTAAAGGATTCTAGTTAGTATAATTATTACTTATAAAGCAGGTACCAAAATTGAACACGTGCACATGTATGGTTGTGAGCATAAACCTGCTTTACCAAAATTAACCCTACACAGAAAGATTCTTAGACTGGCATAATTGGACTTTGAGCACATTTTTTGAGACTGAATACAATATAAAACAACCACCTTTCAAGAGCAGAGAAACTAGAAACCATCTGATTCTTTCCTCTAAAAGACTGGATATGTGACACACTGCAGAAATGATTTTCAGTGATATTTCTCAATCTTGTCCTTGTAATTCAAAGTCTAAAAAAGTCTTGGTCTTGTAGAGAGAAACGCTTGTCTCTCAGCTTAGTCTTCAATTTACTGTTTGGCATTCCTTTACTACTGGTACATATTATATGACTGTATTATTATAGCTGCCTTCTCTTCCAGTCGCTGACGCCTACTTCAAAACATTTTGAAACTGGTGTGAAGGTACATGAAAAATGCACTTGGTCTAAATGATGGTCCACAATACAGGAGCTTACTTCACCTAAGAGCATAGATGTTTTAGTTCAATTTTCACCTAGTCTGGTTTAATTTGTTTGTTGAAGCAGTTTAAATTTTTTTGTACTGGGTTTTCCAAATATTTAAAGGAGCTCAGTCATGGAATGACACAGTTTGAACAAATGTGGGTGAGATTTACATCAATGTGTTCACGGTCAATGTGTTTGGTTAGAGTGAAGTACTACTGATAGATAAGTTGGAGGTTCAAAACCCTGTTGCCAAAAATGAGACAACCCCAACTTTCATATTTTTTCCACTACCGACAAATGACATGCCCCTATTTTCAGATAGTTGATGCAAGACCTGTTTGAAAAAAAAATAAACTGGTACAAAAAAATGGAACTGGTTTGAAAAACGTTAATTAAAACCAGAGGTAAAAGTTAAGCTACAACACATAATATTATACTGAACTTTGTGCATCTCATAGTGGTGTCTCTCTTATGGAGGTGTTTGATGGAAGTAGTTACTGTGTTCTCCTTTTCTCATAGGAGCCATGGCTGAAACAGGAGGCCAGGCAGCAGGTGGGCGGAGCATGTTGGATAACATGGTTGGAGTCAGTGACATGGTGCTTGTTGAGCCCTTGACTGAAGATGCCTTGATAGAGAACCTGTGGGATAGATATAACAATAAAGATATCTATGTAAGTAACAAGTAATTGCTCTGAGAGGATTTTTGCCCTCACTACTTCCCTAATGAATACATTTTATACCCCAGTGAAACATACATACATATTTCGCTTGAAAACTGGCTGCAAATATTTTTGTTCGAAAGATGCCACTTACTGTTATTGGCCAGACATTCATTATTAAATATTGTGCGTGTTTTCGCGTGCGAATGTCAAAGCGAATGAAATCAGTTCTTGGTCTTATTTGCTTTGTAGCTCGCTGTCATTTTTCGAACATCTGCTTTGGGATACTTTTGTCGTTTAGATAACTTCTCAATTCGTTATACGCACAACAGGGTGGACTGTCTGAAACCTGGTGAAAGCGACGACGTAAACAAAAGCATGACAAACAACATAGCACACGCGGATCATGACAAAACTTATGACTTGAATTTTATTAGAAAGCCTGTAAATAATGAGGCCTTTCTCCTTGGTTTAGGCTACTGAAAATTGTTTTCCATGTAACCCAAATTATTGTAAACCAAACAGTCTTCTCCTTCGCTTGAAGGAAACTCAGTCGCTTCATGGCCCAGACATTCTGGCGATCAGTGTTTTTTGCGAATGAATTCGACCGGGTTCTTTTGTTAAAAGTTGTTCAGTAGCCTAGTTTTATGTGTTCCGGTTATCTTCCTCAGAATAATTATATGTTTCTCACTCACAACAGTAGACAGAAAGCGGCAAAGAAAACTTGGTTGCAAATTTTGTTGTAGAAAGAAGCGCTTCGCGGCCCAGACATTCCTGCGATGAGTGTTATTCGATTCTCAATTCAACAAACAGCGAGCGAATGAATTCGACTGGGTTCTTTTGTTAAAAATTGTTTAGTTGCCTGGTTTTATTTTTTTCCAGATACCTATCTCAGAACATATTGTTTGATTCTCTATCAGTTGCAAGCGGACGTAAACAAAAGCGTGACCTTGCTATAACTTACAATTATGCAAATTCGTATGGTTTTCAATTTAGGGTCAAAGCCATCCTTTGATTCGTTTAACAAAAGCACACAAAACAACACAAGTTAGAGGTGACAAAATGAATAACAAAGGCCAAACGCGTTGATAAAAAATGTACTGACAAACGCGTTGGCAAAAATTCCCTAACGCATTGAGAATGCAAAGCCAACGCGTTGAGAACGCGTTGAGTGGTTCGCTTATCTTCGAGCAGTACTGTACCTGTACAAAGCCACCTCTACAATAACTAACTTAAAGGTTATTATCCCAGCTTCTGTAGCTGCATTAATCCCTGATTCCCTCTATAAGACTTGCGTGCAGAGAATCATGGTTGTTGTATTCATCGTGCACACGACATCTTCGAGAATCGGCATGTGAAGATGAATACAACTACCATGATTCCCTGTGTGCTATTCTCGTAGAGGGAATCAGCCATTCTATTCGTTGGATGGGATGCTAGTCCGTTGCAGGATTAGACCCCATTCACCCCTTCCAGCCAGCATTGATTTTGCTGGAATCCAGTTACACACCTGGGTGGAGATCTAGAGGTACAATGAGAATATTGTGTCTTTCCCAAGAACACAATGCAGTGACCTCATCCAGTGTTCTAGTTAAACCAGACATATGTGTATTTAAACTATATGCATTCAAATGATTGATTGATCAGAAGTAACTAATCACAATGTTTACATTGCAGACCTATATTGGTAATGTGGTAGTCTCAATCAACCCTTATCGGAAATTCAACTTTTTTACTCCTGAAAGGATATTTGAGTACAGATCTAGAAACATCTATGAATTACCTCCACATATGTGAGTATCTGGGTTCTAGAATTTTGCTGTAAATTGTTTGCTTGAAGAAGATCTTAAATTCACCAACACTTAAAGCCATTTTTCTGTCACACAATAATGTTAATTTAATTAGCACTTCTGACCAGTTTTAATTGTTTCACATCTAAAACAGATTTGCCATAGCTGATGTTGCATACAGATCCATGAGGGATTATAACCAAGACCAGTGTATTCTAATCACGGGTGAAAGTGGTGCAGGCAAAACAGGCATGTTGTTTTTAGTGCTCAAAGAATAACTTTATTAGTAAGATTAAATAACATGCAGTACAAGTCAAGAACAAGTACAAGACAACTTAAACCTCTCAAATGAAATATGTTGCTCCAGATCGTTATCTTGTTCCCAGAATCACCGCTTCTTCTGGTCAGTGACAAGGAGAAGCATACTCTGCAGGGTCGTAAGATCATCAGTCTCGGGATCATGCCAGTTTCGTAATTTTTACGTCATCTTATGTTTGCAACACTTATTTTTTGCGAGACTTAATTTGGCAATATTTTTAATTAAAAATACTTTTAAAAATTATTATTTTTTAAATTTAACAGGTTTTAAAAATAAATATTATTTTAAAATTTTTGTATAATTTTTAAACTAATTTTTAAAATGTATTTTTAATTTTTAAAATAATTTTTAAACTTGGAATATTTGTGATAATTATTTCAAAAATTAACAACTGCATCGCTACAAAATGGAGGTTGGGTGCCTGAGACATCCAGGAGCTTCCACTATTGGCAGCCAGCTCCTAGATGAAGACTGCTCCCATGGCTGGCAAATCCTGGCAACCCAGCCATGAGCCCCCACGCAGTAAGGGGAACAGGCACCCGTCACACTGATGGAACAGTGGCAAGAGGGAGGGAAGGGGTGGGAGAAGAACTGCCAGGGCATCGAGCTGCCACGCTACGCCAAGATGGAACGCTAAACGGAACGCCTCCTGGAATGCTACGCTACAAGCTGAAAGCACATGGCATTGACGCATGCGCATACGTGCTGACACCGCTGACTCCAAGGGAACGCAAGCGCTCTTTGTTGTTAACTCCATTAAATTGCATTTAATTACATTTAACAACTGCATCGCTACAAAATGGAGGTTGGGTGCCTGAGACATCCAGGAGCTTCCACTATTGGCAGCCAGCTCCTAGATGAAGACTGCTCCCATGGCTGGCAAATCCTGGCAACCCAGCCATGAGCCCCCACGCCATGCCGAAGGACCTCTGAGCCGAGCGACAGCCAGCTCGGAGAATGGGGCTCATGGCTGAGGCGAAGCCAGAGCCCCAAAGCACAACACCCAAGTCCGGAGGCACCCAGCTGCTGAACCGACTAGATAAAGTAAGCTACATACCCGTCAAGATATTCTGCCAGCTACTGAGAGGATGGAATCCACCGGTGTGCGCACGTACAAAAGATAAGCTTCGCTTGACCAACGGCCCATGGTCTTAATGAGGTGGTCTGGAACGCCTCGCTGGGCGGCGGTTGTTGCTGCACCGATTCTAAAACTATGACCTGAAAATTTCCCAGGAATGCCCGCTGCCTGTAAAGTGGATTGCAGAAACGAAGAGAGAAGGGCCCTGGAAAGAGGACGGCCATCCTGGAAAACGAAGAGGGGCCCCTTGCCAGGTCCACGAAGATGAAGGTAGCTTGTCAATGCCAATACCGGACAGAGGGGTGCTGAGCCACAGCCAAGGAAAATGAAACAGCCACTCCGGAAAGGATCAGTCTTAGCACATTTAATGAACACTCTAAAGCTTTGAGGGTTTGAAGAGGAATCAACTTGAAGATCCGCTGTGGTCAGGTGTATGGAAGGGTCAAAAGAACTGTTCGTTGTGAATTCTCCTGCTCGAAGAAACCCGAAGAAGCCGAGGCAACAGGCCGCCCACAGCATGATGTTGTCTGGTTTAGATAAATCCAAGGACTTGTGTAGAACGGTCATGAGGTCTGCCGTCACTGGCTGGCGCCGAGGGAGATTTGAACCCTGGTGTCGCTTAATCCCCCTTAAGAGACGCTGAAGTTGAAGACAATTGGTGAGTGGGTCTGGGTAGCCATAGTCAATGTGTAAGGAGCGAACAGCTGTCAGATAAACCTTAATGGAAGAGTGATGAACGCGATCTGCTAAGTGGGCACAGAAGCGCATCAAAGTTTGTTCGCTGGCAGGTAGTGGAGGGTGACTTAGACCAGAAGGAATATCCTGACTGCAGAATTCCAGGAACTGGCGTTGAGCCGAGCCATAAACTTGACGAGTAGAAGGAGCAAGGCCATTAGCCAAGTAGAACTGGCACTTTCCTGTCAAATCACGGTAAGCTGGGCCAGCAGCGATGGGGGTATTGGAGTTGCCGCGTGAACTGCATGCGGAGCTAGATGGTGGAAACGCTGGAAATCAAAACGGGATAATGCATCAGCAATAGAATTATCCTGCCCGGGAGTGTATGATGCAGTAAAGGCAAAAGAGTTCCGTGCTGCGACAAGGGATAGGTAGCGAAGAAGTACCATCATGTTCGGATCCTTTGAGGTGCCCGAACGTAGAATGCTGACTACCGCCATATTATCCGAACAGAATTCCACCCGTTTAGAGGCCCAGCGGTGGCCCCATAGCGCAGCTGCGACCACCACCGGAAAGAGTTCCTTGTACGCTATTGATAAAGGTTGCTGAGCAATGGACCACTTTCCAACGAACCATTCATGGCCAGAAATCGCACCGTAGCCCAGAGCGCCAGCAGCATCGGATGACACCGAGAAGTCGGGTAAAGGAGCCCAGATGGGGGAGAGTAGAAAAACTAAGGCCATCCCATGAGAGGAAAAATTCGCGCCACCAGGAAAGGTCTAAGTGGAACTCTCTGTTAAGCCTGATGGGATGTAGTGCACCCCGGTGGATGCAGGGGGCGGTGGAGAGAAAAACTGGCCGGTGGCGGGAAGTGCTCCGCTCGAGGCACCGTAGGAACCAAACAACGATGGACGTGAAAGCGACGAATTGCTTAAGGTACAGTAGGTTGAAATAAACGAAGGTACAACAGAATTACCTGGCGATGGCCCAGCAGCAAAACCTGGCGAAGAACTAACAAGGAAGGACGGCGAAGGTGTGCACGTGCTCGACGGCATGCTTCCCATTGTGGTGACGTTCGAAGCAGACAGCTGACTCGTTTGGTTTTGTACGGCTGCGAGAATTTGAGGCAGCGAATCCCCGAGCACCCGAGAGAAAGCTTGCGAAAGATCCTGAGCGGACAGCACAATGGATGGGGGCGAGGTTACCGGAGCCGACGAAACCACGGAACTTGCCACTGAAGAAGAAACTCCTGAGGAAGTCTCCAACTGCGAAGAATCCAACATGGCGGCGGCGCTGTTATTCGTCGATCGCCCCGAAAGCTGACTCATAGAGTACGCGGAAAAAAAGAAAAAACAAGCCAAAATAACGGCACAAAAACAGGAAAAAGGACTCGAAGAAACTGTAACGCTGATAGAAGAACTGCCAGGGCATCGAGCTGCCACGCTACACCAAGATGGAACACTAAACGGAACGCCTCCTGGAATGCTACGCTACAAGCTGAAAGCACATGGCATTGACACATGCGCATACGTGCTGACACCGCTGACTCCAAGGGAACGCAAGCGCTCTTTGTTGTTAACTCCATTAAATTGCATTTAATTACATTTAAAACAAATAATTTATACTTTTAATTATAAAATTAAGAATTGTTAAATTTAAGTAACATAAAAATACCAAAAATAATTTTAAAATTTAATAACTTTTAATTTTTTAAATAATTTATAAAATTGTATGATTTTTAAAACAAATAATGACTGTATAATTTAAATATTAAATAATTTATAAAATTAAAAATTATAAAAATTATAAAAATCATTTTTATGCATCTAAGCATGGACACGTGAGGAAAAAACATGTGCTAATTGGGTGTCAAACGTTGCATGTTTGTTTGTTTCGCCGCCACAACTCTACTTTGCTAAACCATTGGAATAAAACACCATAAAAACGAATCTTTCTTTAATTTCATGTTCAGTAAGCCTCCAACGCTGGCGCGACTTTTGTCTGGCTTACTCGGCTTTGAGTGAAATTAATTTTCTGAAAATTGTTCAGTTTTATCCTCTTAACAAACTCAGACGGCTTGAACTTGAAGTTTAAGTCCCACGAAATTTTTATAAGAGCCTTTGCTATATAAAAAAGTTAAATTTGACCAAACTTGTGCAGGCTCAAAATTTATTTATCGCCAATACACTTCTGTGATCGCTTGTGTGAAATGTCACCTGACGTTTGCTTCAAACTTTGAAGATTGAGGAACAAACATGCAACGTTTGACAGCAATTGGCACATGTTTTTCCTCACGTGTCATGCTTAGATGCAACTGACAGTAATTTTTAAAATTGCCATGCCCATTTGTCAAGAATATAAACTGTTTCTTTTCAAGCATTGATAATTCAAGGAGAAAGGAGATGTGTGAGATCATGAGATCTTTCCTAGGTATTTGTTTTGAAGGTGGCAGCTCCCTGTCTGTTCAACTCATTTTTTTATTTGTATTTTATAAAAGAAATTGTTCATTCTTGGTCTGGAATGTATGTTGTTAGTGGTGATTTCAACAAAATTGACTTCAAGGCAATGATATAAAAAAAGGGAATCTCAGCACGTGGGATCATAGTTATCAACTATTTTTGCAGGATTGGGGTTCATCTTAAATGGGATCATGGCTAAAAATGTTTTTGTAAAAAGGGTTCGGTTATGAAAAAAGATACCTTGTTACGACCTGTACTCTGGGGACAAGATTGGCTTTGGATGATGAAAATATAATTTGGTTTTATCAACTGGGTTGATAATGTCAATTGGCCACCGTAAAGAGATTTCAAGCGTTAGCCCTTCGTCGGATTCGCTCCGACGAAGGGCTAACGCTCGAAACGTCAGCACTTGAATCTCTTTACGGTGGCCAATTGACATTATCAACCCAGTTGATAAAACCAAATTATATTGTTATACTTCCCACCGACGCAGCACCACAGTTTCTTTAGAAACTTACCCCCTCTATTCATTTGGATGATGAAAGTTTTGTATCTAGATCTTTATTGTGTTTTAATTGGCATGATCTGTAGGCCCTAATAACAATTTTAAGAGTTTATTAATTTATTCACGAGGCCCTGACTAACAAGAATGTCTCTGCTGCCTTATCGATATTGTATCATCCTCAGGTCCTTAGTTTCATGAACCATGTTAAGACTTGTAAAATTCACCATTTTTTTTTCTGTTTCCTTTAGAGGCATCAAAGGTTGTTATGCAGTATGTGGCGGCAGTGTCTGGTAAAGGTTGGGAAGTGGATAGAGTCAAAGAACAGCTGTTACAGTCTAATCCAGTTTTAGAAGGTACTGACAGCTCCTGTAAAAGAACTAATCAATTTTTTTGGCTATTTAAATGAGCTTGCAAACAAGTGAGTGATTTTGAGAGGTTAAATTAATAAATAGAGTCCTGAGCAAATATATTTAATGAACAATCAAACAAGCTAAGTCAATTATAGAATATTCAGTGTTTGAACAAAGCAACAGTAAAACAGAATTATGATGAAAATTATATCACTTCGCCAGTTTATCTCAGCCATTAACGTCAAATGGAATATATATCAACAGTAAGCTCTTTGGTTATGGAACTTGCATTGACTTCGTCATACATGACTGACTTCTTAATTTAGTTTTTGTAACTTACATTACTTCAAGGAGATTCTAGTTATTTTAATTATCAATAATAAAAAAAAACTTAAATTTACAATTGAACAATGTTTGTTGTTGCAGCTTTTGGCAATGCAAAGACTCTTAGGAATGACAACTCATCTCGCTTTGTAAGTGCACTGCCAGATAATCTGATTTATTGCAGCATACGTATAAACTGTTTTAGTTTAAAATGGTGTAGAAAGCTAAAAACAACAAACAATCCAGAAAACAATCAACTAACTATAGACAGCCAAAGAAACAAAGAAACAAAACAATGCAAAGAAAAAACAATATTATTAATAATAACAAATCAGAACAAAGGAAAAAAGTTGATTTCAAATTAAAACAAAGCCAAGTAAAATCTTTACCACAGCAGGTAGCCACTGCATGTTAGAGGAATAGTACTGTTATACTGAAATCTGCACTTGGCTGTTTGCTAATGTGCAATCATGTATTGTGAATTTATATTTTTAGGGAAAATACATGGACATCGAGTTTGACTTCAAGGGTGATCCTGTTGGAGGGGTCATCACAAAGTGTAAGTCAACATGATTTTTATGTAAAATATACCAGGTATTGTTTTACAGTTGTTGTGGTTCATGTAACTTGTCTGAGATGCGATCTGATTTTAATGACTTACACAAAGTCTTAACAATTAGACTACGAGCCCGAGTTTTATATGAGCGAATAGTCAACGAGGCGCAGCCGAGTTGACTATCGCTCATAGAAAATGAGGGCAAGTAGTCTAATTGTTTTAGTAGAAACTCTAAAGGATTACATTCAAAAAGCTGCCATTTTACGTATTTTTAAGCCAAAAATTAAGAAAAATCTTGCCTTCAAAGAGCAATCTGCGTGCAATCGTTTTCTATCGGCGAATAGAAAACAGTCAGCGAACCAATCAGATTCAAGGATTTCCAATAGAACACAGCTGAGTTTCTACTAATCACATTTAACTTCTTTGCATTTCAGATTTGCTGGAAAAGGTAATAGAAAATGTTTGATTATTTTTACTTCCAATTTTGATTTTTTTTCAAGTATTTGAGATATTGGGAATCAAAACTATTCACTTCTGCTTGACAGTGATAAGAACAAAAACATTTAAGTAAAGAATGTCTCTGTCAGATTATAACGTTGCCTTGTAGTTGCTAGTTGAGTACAGTAACTGGTGATTTTCTTCTGTTTCAGTCACGTGTGGTTCACCAAGCACAAGGGGAAAGAAATTTCCATATTTTCTACCACCTTCTTTCTGGTGCTTCAGAAGAGTTTCTTGGTAAAATGATGAGTGTACACTTCATTTAATGAATTCATTTTTTGACAATTATATAGTGTGATATCTAGCTAAATGTGTACCCAGGAACTTTGCTTTGCGATGACATGGTTAATATGACCACCTTGTGATGAGGCTCAAGAAAATTGATGTCTTGTCCTCCAGGACAAGCAGATTTTTCTGCTGGGTAATTAACTTTTCCTCCTCAATCAAGCAATGGACAAGGACCCTAGCAAGTTATCTACCAACTAAATCATGAAAAGTAAACTATGACTTGCCCAGAGCAAGAAAAATTAGAGAGTGGCCTGTCTCGAGGGCAAGCTGCAATTCAAGTGTTTTAGAGCCCTACATTATAACGCCTCCATTTGATGGCCCAAAGGAAACACTTACTACTTTGTGGCCAGTGGTAGTTGTATTAACAAGGTCACACTGTACTGTACGTAAAGTGCACCTAACCCCAAACTATTTTTTTTGCTAAAATATACCTTTGCACCAGTTTGAAACGCATTGCACCTTTCGTTTCTCCTTTTTACCAAATTATGGCTATTTATAGCATTCAAACGTTATGAAACACTGTGCATCATTTGTTCCACGACCGAGTCAGAAGGGGCATGGGTCTATTCCTGATTTGACATCACAAAATGATTTGCATCGCATCAAGTCTTGTAAACATGCATGCGAATCAGTTTGTGACGTCAAATCGGGAAAATACCCACGCCCCTTCTGACTCGGTCGTGGAACAAATGATACACAGTTTATCGTAACTGTTGAATGCTATAAATAGTCAGAATTTGGTAAAAAGGTGCAATGCGTTTCAAATTGGTGCAAAGGTTTATTCTAGCGAAAAAAATATTTTGGGGTTAGGTGCATTTTAAATTATGGTTGTTTATGCTTTTGCTGTAGTAGCATCCCACTTAGCATGATTTATTGTTGAGGAAACATGGAGAGTTAAGACTAGAATGATACTTGTGGGCAAACCTATCCATGAAGACGTGGGTTACTGAAAAACTTCCTGGGAAGTGACAAAATAAGAGATCTAGAATTGGCAGCCTGCCACTTTCAGCTAATGTGATAACTGGGTTTTGCTATGCAGGTAAACTTAATCTTGGAAGTGACTGTAGTACTTACAATTACCTCAATCACAGTGGATGTACAAAGGTTGAGACAATTGATGACAAGAAGGACTTCTTAGTAGTTGAGGTACATATTGCATACAAGATATTCTGCAGCATAAAACCAAACTCCCAACCGTTTCTTTCCCTCGGCCTTTTACCTGTCAATCACCTGTGATCGATCCCCTTGTACATTCCACCCATCAGCTGGGCCCATAGGCGTACGAGCGTACAAGCCAGGTGGGGGGGGGGGGGGGGGGGCTGCAGCCCCACCGCCCCCAGTTTCGGAAACTTTCAACATTTTTTGGGCAAAACGCTCAAGATTCGGGCAAAAGCAGTTAGCGATTTTTGGCCAGTTGTATACCACTTTAATGCTAACACATTCGAAAATTGTGTAATTTTTTCGGGCATGGAGGTTACAGCCCCCCAAAGTCCGAAGATGCCCATATGTCTATGCCTGGGTCCCTCCCTCTTCAATAACTGTAACAGGGGTTGTAAAAGGGAGAGATTTGAGACTTTGCTTAATTAATGTGAGACTGATATAATTATAATTATTACAATTATTATAATTTTCTGTGTAGCAAGTAGCATTGTGCCAATTGTACACATAGTATAGTTACATCTGCTGTTGCCCAATATTTTAATTTCCGTAGAGAGCAATGGATATTGTAGGATTTTCCCAGGAAGAGAAACAGTCCATCTTCACTCTTTTGTCAGCTGTCTTGAACCTTGGAAATGTGACATTTGATGAAGCTTATGATAAAAGCACAGGACATGATACTGTAGTTGTCACCTCTGAGAAATGTAAGTTTAATTCAAGGAGGTGCACATTTCTCAATCCCAGTTGCATCTTCAATTCAATTATCAATCGTTGCTATAGTGGTGGGTGGAGATTTTCCCATTTCCTCAAAAATCCCATGTTGCAATTTAGTGCATTTAACAATGCTCTTGTTCCAGGTGTATCCAATTTAACCTTCATCCTTGAAAATAGACCAATTTCTTTAATATTCTAACATGGCACTGTGGCCTAGGGGAATGAAACAAAAGATATTGCATCATGGCTTCTACATGTGCATGTAAATTCCGGAATATTTGCTCTGGGATACAGAAGGTGCAACCACTTGGCCAACATCAATAAAATCATGACTGAAGTGTAGATCTAATTTAAGATGAGACTACACTGACTACAATGACTACACTGACTACATTGACTACACGGACTACACTGACTACATTGACTACAATGACTACACCAACTACACTGACTGCAATGACTACACCGACTACACTGACTGCATTCACTGCATTGACTACAGTGACTACATTGACTACACGGACTACACGGACTACACTGACTACACCGACTACACCGACTACACTGACTACACCGACTACACCGACTACACCGACTACACCGACTACACCGACTACACTGACTATACTGACTACACCGACTACACCGACTACACCGACTACACCGACTACACTGACTACACTGACTACACTGACTACACCGACTACACTGACTACACTGACTACATTGATTACACAGACTACATTGACTACATCGACTATGCTGACTACACTGACTACAGTGACTGCACTGACTACACTGACTACATTGACTACATGGACTACACCGACTTACTGACTACACCGACTACAGTGACTACAGTGACTACATCGACTACACGGACTACGCAGACTACAGGGACTACACTGACTGAGTAGGGAGCGTATCTAGAGGGGGCCCACCTTTTCTGATGGATTTTTTAGTAAAAAAGCAGTGATATATATTAAGTGATTGAAGTTGAAAGTTGAATATTAAGCATCTGTATTTCTACGAGATTTGGTATGAAATCTTGGAACTGCAATAGAAAACCATGTTTTTCCAAATAATTATTTTTTAGGCCCACGCCTTTGAAAAATCCTGGCTATGCCCCTGTAATCAAAAATAATTAATATGTTTAATTGTAGATTTAGACTGGGCTTGTGAGATGTTGCAGTGTGGAAGTCATTTACTCAAGGATGCTTTGACAAGGAGAACTGTGGAGGCTGGAAATGAGAGAATGGCCACTCCTCTAACAGCTGCACAAGTATGTGGTTCGTATTTGTAGCGGAGTTTCAACACGCGAAGTTTGCAGCGGAGCACCATGGTTAAGAAATTTTAGAAAACCATCAATCTGAGAAAATTTGGTTGTCATGTCTGTCTGTCTGTCTGTTTTTAGACTCTGGGTGAGGTGAGGGGATACCCCATACTTCAGACATTTACATCAACTTATATCATTTTATGATCAAATGACAGCTGTCAGAACAATGTATCTGCTGACCAGTATCCCATAGCCATATTGTGGGCTCAGGTAGAGCTCATGAAGGTCACATGATTTTTTAAAGTTGACTGCTGACCGGTAAATGTTTCCACTGGATCGTAGGCTCAAGTATTTGACAAAATTAATTATAAGTCAGAATGAGCAACAAATGTGGAGCTCTGCTTACTCTGTGTATGTTAATTTGATAATTATCATGATCGACTGGATGATCAAAGGGCTGAGCTTGTGATTCTTTTTCATGCACAGATTTTTCACTCGTCCCATGTAAGGTAGACAAAGCCTGCTGCCAAACCAAGTGGCTCATCAGACCATACCTTATCCTAGTTTCAGTAGCATGAAGCAGCTTGGAGTACATCCCTACCTTCCCTGGATGGGATCCTAGCCCATTGCAGGTTTACCCCCCGCCCCCTCCCCCTGTTATGAAATACATTGATACCCATTTATACACCTGGCTGATTGTTCTTGCAAAGAAAGCTAAATAACTGACTGGAATGTGAGGCTCAGGCCTGCTTGGTCCAAAAACCTGTAAGTTATGTTGACAGTTTTTTTCGTTATTTTTGCAGGCCTACTATGCAAGAGATGCCCTTTCTAAAGCCATTTATCGAAGGATGTTTTCTTGGTTGATTCAAAGAGTCAATGATAGTATAAGGGTAAGTATATATTTTATGAAACTTCCTTTTTGTGTGATGAGGCCACGCTAATCAGTTTTTTCATAATGTATGCTAATTTTAAGAGATAATTTAAGCATCAAAGAACAGTGTCTAAACTCAAGGCTTTCAATGAGACCCATTCCCTATCCCCTACGGAGATGAAGTAAATTGCTGGC
The DNA here is from genome assembly GCA_947652115.1 of Blastomussa wellsi. NCBI lineage: Eukaryota > Metazoa > Cnidaria > Anthozoa > Scleractinia > Plerogyridae > Blastomussa > Blastomussa wellsi. The sequence continues at coordinate 4,199,377 of OX393566.1, read as the reverse complement.
AAAAATTCATGCAGCACCCTATGAAGGAGGGATGCTTTTGCTATTCAACAGAGGCTGTACCAGGGAAGCCACCACTTATTGGCTCAATTAATACTGACAGATATCTGTCAAGCCAGTATAAATTCAACTGAAAGCCTTCATAGCTATGCATACTAACATTAGAAATACTACTCAGTCTTGAATGTGAAATGTTTGGTACTCTGTTAAAAAATTAATACCCAGTTATCATAATAGTCCATTTCCGAGTTCGCTTGAGCTTCTATTTCAAGGCAGGTCTAAGTGCAAAGTCTTTGTAATGAAAATGAGTTTTCATTCATATGGAAAGCAAAACTAATTACCATCACAAAACTTTCGCACTTAGACTCACTTTGAAATAGAGGCTCAAGGGATCTCGGAAATGGCCTATTTAATTTTTAGTGAGATTTTGTTAACATGTTTGAAATTCAATTTTGTGTTTATCAGGTGAAGAAGAAGGGCAAAAGGAAAGTGATTGGTGTGTTGGACATTTATGGATTTGAAATATTCAAGGTAGAAACTGTTCATCTGCTCAACATATAAGTTACCAACTGCTGATCACAGACTAGCGCTTATGATCTTGTCACTCATGTTGCAATTTAGTGCATTTAACACTGCTCTTGTTCCAGGTGTATCTAATTCAATCTTCATCCTTGAGAATAGACCAATTTCTTTAATATTCTAACATGGCACTGTGGCCTTGAGGAATGAAACAAAAGATTTTGCATCATGGCTTAGGGATCAATAGATAATTTCTGTTGTTTTATACCCTTGTCTCAGGGTCATGTTAGAATTTTAATATATCAAAAATTGTTAGATGTTAACTGCAATACCAATTTTTCTTTTGCAGAGGAACAGTTTTGAGCAGTTCATTATCAATTACTGCAATGAAAAGCTGCAGCAGATTTTTATTGAGCTGACTCTTCAGTCTGAGCAAGAGGAGTATGTTAGAGAGGTGGGTAGATATCATCATCAGATTTCACTGGTACAGGCAGTGAACACAGCACCAACAGCAATTGAATTATGGTCAGAATAATAATAAAAAATAAGGATCCACCACTTCAATGATGGATCATGCAGCTTTTAGGGAAGAAATTGGGATAATCATCTTCCTTCCACAAGTATCAAACTTGACAAACAGTCATTTCAATAGCGCATGAGTGCTGTCATGATTCAGACGAGACTCAGACAAACAAACTGGAATTGCGGAGGAGTTTGGAGATTTCTTCAAGCGAGAAAGCCAGTGATACTAAAACATTTTTGAAACAAAAACCTTATCATCTCTTAGAAAGCATGCTAATCTCTCGCTGGGGTCCAATAATTTCCATTCTATTTTTAGACTGTGCACGCTTCACTATTTGGAATCGCAAGCCTGTGTATGCAGTATAAGATGTTCATTGATAAAATGGATTTAAGAATTTCTTGTCACCTAAAAGTTTGGTTGGAAGTAATTGACATTAATGTAGACTTCACAGCCACATGCAGCTGGACAATGTTTTTGATATATTTGCTTTCCACAGGGTATTGAATGGACAGCAATTGAGTATTTTAACAATGCAATTATCTGTGACTTGATTGAAAAGGTGAGTGCTAACAGGCTGTTCTGTTGTGTAGCTTGGCCAAAAATCGGCTTTCAGTAGTCAATATGGCTTTAATAGGCAAGATTAGTCTTCTGTGTTTGAAATATCTTTCTCAAACTCATTAATAATTCATCACGTTAAAACAAAGGAAATCAGAACCATAATGGTGGTTTGGGAATGTGATCTTAATTAGCATAGATTTTTACGATTTTATTTCTCCTTTTTCTCCATTGTTTTAGTTTCGATTGAGAAGATATATCAAACACTCGAGACAGTGTTTCATCACATTTCCAAACACCTCTAAGTTCGTCAAAAATACTCTGCTGCACGTCGTATTTTCAAGTCTCTTCTTGGTGTTTGGAAATGTGATGAAACACCATCTCTCATGTTTGATATATTACTTCCTTTGAAATATGTAGTTTCTAAAGTGTACAGCTAGGATAACAGAAAAGTCACCACTATTCATTTGGCCTGAATTCAAGAAACCTTGGTCATTCATTTCAAATATATCCTAGAACTCTTCTGGTACAGTCCACTTCTTGTAACTACATTGTAGTCATATCCTGGTGGTGATCTGATAGTGCAGGAAGCCATATCTTTAGGCTCAATTACCAGCTATTTTTTTTTTAAATGAGCCTGTGCTCCTGACTGGACTCACCAGTGGTGGAAGAGTTGAGCACATTGTATCTCATAATCATGTTGGTTATATCATACTTTACGCTTTACGTTTCCAATATATACCTTTGTTTCCCATGTGCTTTATTTTAGAGATATCTCCCAGCTACAAAATGGTGTATTAGGAAGGCTTCCAGTCAAGAGGACCTTTTTGTTAGTTAATTAGGTTAATTGATACATGCTGCAATTAATAAGCACACAGGTCCGAACAATAAATAAAACAAAAATGAGCACCATCATTGTCTTCTGGCTAGTTTGTATCTGGCAGGGGTTGGGTAGCAGGTCTAGTAAGGTCTCACGTGAATGGCTCGCTACAAGAGAACAGCAGAACAAACAACAGGAACAATGCCCCTTGAATCCCCCCCCTCCCCGACAAACCCTTAAAAATTGCTAATTGTTAATTGCTGCTGTGCACTGGCCAGGACCAGTAGAATTACTAGCATACGAGAGCGGCTATACTACTGTTTGTTAGGGTGTTTGATATGGCATTGTGCACCTTCTTTGTTTATTGTAAAGCGTGTGAAAAGTTTGGATATTTAATACTCCCTGGTTCATCAAAGGCCTGCAATGCATGGATATCAAATTAATGTATTGTGTTTTGTGTTCAGGAGGTGTTGGGCAATTTCTCTCCTTCTCATAATCATTGGTGATATTTTTTCTCTCAGAGTCATGTTGGTATCATAGCTCTTCTTGATGAGGAATGTTTGAGACCAGGAGAGGTGAGGAGAAAATGTACGCAGTGTGCATGTTTCTTATGAATCTGGTAGCAGTTGGAGTAATGTTTGTTTCCAAACAGAAGATGATAGATATTCGTTTTCAACCTTCTTCTGCACTTGGTGTAGTCTACATTATTCCAAACAAAGATAGCTCCATAAACCAAGAAAACCGAAAGATCAATTGTATCTGAAAGTTTTTGGGAAGAGAGACATTGTAAACCAGCTTAGAAACAATTCGGGTACAAGAAAATAGGTACGCTGAATGCTTGTAATGGCCTGGGTTTTAGGAGTAAGGACAATGGAATTTCCAGAGGGATTAAGTGCTGGGTGGAGAGACCAATCACCCAAAACAGTAAAGTAGAAGCCTGATTACGGAAACCAAAGAAGAGAATGGCCTCAGGGGTCCTCTGGGGCATGATGGGGGATGAGTGAGTGCGGGGTAGGAGGGAGAGGGGTGGGTCATTCCAGAAAACCCTCCATGGGAATGTCATCGATCAATGTTATTCCAGGAAAGGTACTGATGTGAAAGGTATTCATTGTTTTGATGTGCTTTTTATATTTCAGGTCAGCGATCAGACGTTCCTAACGAAACTCAACAAACACTGCACTGACCATCCTCACTTTGAGAGCAGAGCATCCAAGAAATTCCTCTCTGATCTGTCTCTTCCTCACGACTGCTTCAGACTTAGACATTATGCTGGAAGTGTAAGTATTAAACAACAAGATTCCAGTGGAGTAAAAAAAATTAAGAGCCAAAGTTCTTTAACCCATTTAATCATATTCACATGGAATTTGCATGATATAAATGTTCTTTGTTATCAAATTTGCTTAGTCACCAAAAATAAGTCATCTTTTGCGATGCATAATTTAATTGCCTTTAAAGAAACAGAAACCTTGAAATATTAGTTTACCAATATCAGTATACCAATATTTACCAAAGATTAAACTGAGAAGAAAATAGGATCGTTTCCAATGAGGAAAATTGAGACAGATTGTCATTGGCAAGCTTTAAAAATTTGCGATGTGTTATTGCCGATTGGTTACAGAACCCTTTAGTATTGGGACTAATTTGTTGTTTTTTTATTTTCTCTAGGTAACATATTGTGTGAGTGGTTTTGTGGACAAGAACAACGATCTGTTATTTAGAGATCTTTCTCAGTGTCTGTATGCATGTAGTCACCCTCTGGCCAAGACGCTCTTCCCAGAAGGTAACGCAATGATGGATGAAAACCACAAGACTTAAAATTGCATTCCTTGTCATTTTTGATGCACTCAACTGTCACTGCATTCAAATTGATAATTAGACTATGAGTCTGAGTTTCTGTGAGATAATAGTAAACTAGACACAGCCGAATTGAATAGCACTCATAGAAAACAAGGGCAAGTAGTCTAATTGTTTTTATTAGTAGATGCTGTAAAGAATTGCAGTCCAAAATCCTCCTGGGTGCCCATGTAAGCCAACACAGACAGGGAAAAACCCAGGCCCGATTGCACAGGGGCAAGTACATTTTGCTCTTGGGCAAGAGCCGTTTTGTGGCCCAGTGGGCAAGTGAAATAAGTCTGTGAAGTCTCTGTGAATCTGAGTGACGACAATGTTTTAGAACTAGTAGGTTTCAGTTTTTTCTTGCCCTGCAGTTATGGGGAATGCTTGACTTATAATAAAACAAGAAATGATTTGATACTGGTGTTTGTGGCTTACTGTAACTGTTCTCTTCATTGTTTACGCAGGTTGTCCAACCAAAGCCTCCAAGAAGAGACCTCCCACAACAGGAACTCAGTTCAAGGTAAATAACCTTGTCCGAAGCAATTTCTTGCTAAATTAGCTGTTTGCAGCATAAAGTGTTGTAATTGAGCTAGGAGCAGCGCTTTTTTGCTCAAATGTTGTAGTGCACGGAGCGAGGGAAGGGTGCCAGTTAGTTTTAGTTTTCCTACGTTTTAAGGGTAATTTGGCTCGTCGCAAAAAATAACTCAAAATATCGGATGTAGCTCCTTTAAAACCAATATTGTGTTATTTCAGTTAATTAAATGGCCAGTTGGTTAGGGCAATGTAGCAGCTCTTGTAAGTCTCACATGAATGGCTTGACACCCTGAGTGAAAGCAATAAAACAAACAACAGGAACAATGCCCCTAGCCCCTAAAACAATAGCAACTGCTACCACTGGAATTACAAGCTTGTCAGAGATGCTGCACTACCGGTTGGTTAGTAGATAGTCGACTATCCAACAGAGGAACCTTGCTTATATTTCATGCCACTTTGTTTTTTCTGAACCATTTCCTCTTTTTCTTGACAGAGTTCAGTCTCTGAGCTGATGAAGAATCTTAAATCCAAGAACCCTAACTACATCAGGTGTATCAAGGTACACTGCTTCATATAGAGTGTTCCAAGTGTCCAGGAACTGCACATAGACTCCTCGTCACTACCAACACGTATTATAGCAACACTCTTTTATCAATGGCATGTATTAAAACCAGAAACACCGGAACACCCTGGAACAACCCGGAACACCAGAAATACTGTCACATGCCAATAAATTTCTAAAAAAATGTATATATAAAAATAAAATCCGCGTGTTCCTGCTTTTAGTAAATGCTTTTATCAACATCTGGCTATAGCAGTTGCTTCAAGAGAACCAACTTTTAACACAGTTAAAGGCCACGCTAAATCAAGTCTTGGAGACTACACTGTCTGTGCAAACTAACCACTCCACCCTCACACGCACAAACTCAGACTACTCCTACCCGTTAGTTTCAGCAAGGAAAGCATTTTATATTCCCTATTGGCGAACCACATTTACGGAATTTAAACGGCTTGGTTAGGGAAACTTGTAATCGGTGCTTCCCTAGTGGTGTTAGCCATTTCATTGTCATTTCCTTTTTTTTTCAATTTCCCTTTATGTAGCCAAACGACAGAAAGGTAGCGGGGCTTTTTGACGACAAACTTGTTCGACATCAGGTTCGATACCTTGGGTAAGGACTTACATTCGCCTTTCACTTGACTTAGTAGATGTTTTTAGGTTGGATCCCCTTATGGGACGTTAACGAATGTGCCTAAATATGTATGTAGGTCATCTGTTGGGATGTAACTCCCATCGCCTTACTGGAGTTAAAAATGTCCTGTTTGCATCTGGCTGATACCACACCACACAACATGTCCCTAAATTCAGTGGAGGATATACTGACTGTATTGAATACAAGCCATCTCAAACAGAAGGGCGCTCGCTCCGACGAAGGGCTAACGCTCGAAACGTCAGCTCTTGAATCTCTTTACGGTGGCCAATTGACATTATCAACCCAGTTGATAAAACCAAATTATATTGTTATACTTCCCACCGACGCAGCACCACAGTTTCTTTAGAAACTAACCCCCTCATCTCAAACAGACACTGTTGCTAGGCGGACATGGTCGGCTGGACGGGCTACTTCTGGTTCTGGTTTTGAGAGTTCGCTGTGAAGCTTTTGTGTGATTTTTATTAGCGACTGAGGTCGGATTCTGTGGAGCCGTAAGGGTACAAGCAATCTAGTGGGAATCGAAACTCGTAGTAGTAGGTAGAGTCGTAAGGGTCGGAAAATTCAGAATGTTAACACCCGTTTCCATTAATGACTCAGTCAGTTTTGATCTAGTGAAAACTAGATTTTTGGAATCGCAAGCATCAGCGAGGGAAAAAAACTGTCATACTGCTGCAACTCTGATAATCTATTTTTCACTAGATCGTAAGCGACCGAGTCAAGCGGAATCGGAACTCTGTTTGCGACTGCATCGGTTTGCTTATCACTAGATTGTAATGCTTGCGACTCCGATTGCCTCACTGGTAGTGAAACCAGACTTTACTGTTTGTGAATGGGCGAGACCATGACTCACTGTCCTATTACGGAAGATGTGAAGTGTCCAGAGCTTCAGTCGTACGAGATTGGAACATCCGTGTAAAATGCAAGTTGTTTTTGCCTCACATTTTGTTTTTTTTGTGTTCGTGGCCAGGTTGATGGAGAACGTTCGTGTCAAAAGAGCAGGATTTGCCTTCAGACAGGAGTATGATGTGGCACTTCAGAGGTAGGAATGCTTTTCTTCTTGCCTTCCAAGCTGGAAATGCTGATTTATGTAATTCGATTTAGTTTAATCGTTAGCTCCACGCGATTATGGCAAACACCAAGACCCTTATCACAAGGCTGATCATTGTTTGTATTCTCATCACCCGTCTGCTTGACAATGTGTTGATACTGTAAGGAGAAATTGTGCATTAATCATTCATGAGAACTAAAGGATTAAGAGCTTTTTTTGATAAGAGACCCATGCTGCTGACGGTTTTCTAGCCATCGGGTTTGTCAAATACTAATTACTTGAAACGAAGCTATTTTTATAGCGGGGCTTGTTTGTGGAATAACTTGCCCCAGGATTTAAAAAGAGTTGGTTCTATTGGGCAGTTTAAAAGGGGTATTAAGAAGGTATCTGAGGTATCGGATTCCCACACGGCAATCATGTAAAACAGTTGTAATGAGTTTTAGTTTTTAGCTTTTAGCTTAACTGATGATTCTCTTACTGTTAATGGAATTGTAAAGCGTGAGTCACATTTGTTTCGCACTTCAGGTACAAGATGCTTTGTGATAAAACCTGGCCCAACTGGGTGGGAATGCCAAAGGAAGGGCTGAAAGAACTGCTCAAGGTATGGATCATGGAACGTCAATATTTTGTTACTCAGCAGGTCTGTCGCTATCTTATGAGTCAGGGGAAGATTTGCACCACGGTCTTTATTGTCAGTAACGTTGCACAGCAGCATGACGTAACCTAACCTTTAAGCTGACGTGACAGCCTTGGTTGAGTTCCGACTATTGTATCGGAAAATCTTCGGATCCTGCTACGAGGATGTGCCGAGAAATGACGTTTGTTTCTCGATTGTTTGTATTTCCGAAAAAAATAAACACCGACATTTGGATAATCATAAAAGGAGCGTTTATACCGTATTATCATTGTTTTCTTTTTATCGCTCGTCTGCGTATCTACATAGCATATCTTATTATGGGAAATTATCGCTAATTTTAAAAATTCGCCCCCAATTTTGGATCCTGGCTTGTCCTTTTCTGTACACTGTATTTTATTCAATTCCAGTGAAAATCCCGCTGGTATGCCTTTTTTAGTCCCACCTTCTGAAGAGCAGTTGCAAGCTCCGTTTCTTTGTGTCAACTGGGTTGATAATGTGAATTGGCCACCGTAAAGAGATTCGAGAGCTGACGTTTCGAGCGTTAGCCCTTCGTCGGAGCGAATCGAAGAATTGTGGGTCGTGTGTGGTTAAAATACAGAAATATGGAGCTACGCTATTGGTTGGTGCCTGGTAACGTGAAAAACAACGGAATAAATTTGTTGAATGAAAAACGTTCGTTGATACCGCGAGGATTAAGAGTGCCGATTTGGAAAATAAATGTTTGTTCTAGAGTTTTGCGGCTTTCCGTGCTTCTTTGATGAAGGGAAAGGCCGCAGACTGCCATATGTTGCTTAGAATGATTTGGGAGATTAAAGTGTCTCGCGACCGGTTTCGATGCATTTTTGTCGTCTTTCTCTACGTCCCGAAGGTGTTCTCGGAGTCGGTCGCCTAGTCGTCTCCCTATTAAATTCTGGACGTACAAAAACGTTTTCAATCAACTCCAAGAGATTTGTTCAGCCTTCACTTGGTATTTCTGACGGTTATTTCCTGAAGTGGCTGAAAATGACCCTTGTTTCTTGCAGAGTCTGAATATCAAGCCGACTGCGTACGCGTATGGCAGAACAAAGATCTTCATAAGAAACCCTCGAACGGTACGAAAGAACCCACAAGACACTGATATTTTTTGTAGTTGTTTGTAGATTGAATTATTCTCAACAATTTTATCTTCAGTTGGAAGCCAATTGAAATTCGTTTTGACCTGATCTTATTTTGATACCCCTCCCCCTCCTTTCACATCCGAATAGAGACGTTGGAAGTACGGGTCATAATGAACGCATAACTTATTTTTGAGCACACAAGCCAATTGAAATTCGTTTTAACCTGATATTATTTTGATACTCCTCCCCCTCCTTTCACATCCGAATAGAGACGTTGGAAGTACGGATCATAATGAACGCATAACTTATTTTTGAGCACACAAGCCAATTGAAATTCGTTTTAACCTGATATTATTTTGATACCCCCCCTCCCCCTCCTTTCACATCCGAATAGAGACGTTGGAAGTACGGATCATAATGAACGCATAACTTATTTTTGAGCACACAAGCCAATTGAAATTCGTTTTAACCTGATATTATTTTGATACCCCCGCTCCCCCTCCTTTCACATCCGAATAGAGACGTTGGAAGTACGGATCATAATGAACGCATAACTTATTTTTGAGCACACAAGCCAATTGAAATTCGTTTTAACCTGATCTTATTTTGATACCCCCGCTCCCCCTCCTTTCACATCCGAATAGAGACGTTGGAAGTACGGATCATAATGAACGCATAACTTATTTTTGAGCACACAAGCCAATTGAAATTCGTTTTAACCTGATCTTATTTTGATACCCCCGCTCCCCCTCCTTTCACATCCGAATAGAGACGTTGGAAGTACGGATCATAATGAACGCATAACTTATTTTTGAGCACACAGCTTGTTGTATGAGATTTTTCCAAACTCACTGATAACGTTTGAGGTCGTTCTTATCAGGGGGTCGCTGAAAAACAAAACAAAACAAAACAAGACATGAAATTTTTTCGTTGGCGCTTCTTTCTTTTACGATATGCAGTCATTTTGTGGACAATTGATGCGCAGATCTTTGATATTTGCTGTGATCGTAAACTGTTTGATTTCCGCAGTTGTTCGACCTGGAAGAAAGACGTAAGCACGGAATGAACCGCTTAGCTATCATCATTCAAAAGATTTTTAGGGGCTGGAGGCAGCGAACAAAGGTATGTGCGGTAAATGGACGATAAACTGGGCAAGAGGCAAGTATCAAACAAAGGGTGTCCAATCGAATCAGCCGTTTTAAAATCCCATTGCTGTAAGTTAGGTTTAAACGGCTGATGTAATTGGACGCCCTTCTTTTGATTCTATTCAATCAAATCATGTGTCCTCAGAGCCACTTGTCCCTCATGCACAGGCCCAGCCGGCTGAGAGGGACAAGCGCCTCTGGGGACTTGAATCATTCTCGTACCCAGAGCCGCTTGTCCCTCTTAGCCGGCTGGGCTTGTGCACGAGGAACAAGTGGCTCTGGGGACGAGAATGGACTTGGATGCGTTTCAGTTCGGTTCTTTCTCTTTGGGAGGGCCTGGGGATAGTCGACTTGACAAATCCGAAGTTTCCACTGTGATGAAATTTGCATGATTGTAAGGACAGGGAATTTCGTATCTGAGCAAGTAAATTGTAAATTTCTTGAGAAAGTTAGGAAAAAATGGAGATTTTATTTTGTGGTTGCTCCATGTCGCTAACAACCGTCTTATTGCATCGCGTCATGTTTTGAAAATGAAGAAAACAAATTTGAAGTGTAAATTGGCTACGTTTCATTTGAGCCTGCAGTCTTTCTGTGGCTAGAGAAAATTTTATTAGTTTTAGGTCAGTTAGTATGTATACTATAAATTAAAATTAAAGTAAAATTAAAAGAAATTCAAAAACAATAAATTGAATATTCCAGAATTTTTCCGAACAGGCAAATTACTCGCGGCTATAGTTTTACTTTCGAGAGTTGCTTAATGTTTAAAAAAACGAGCAGCGGTGTTTTTTAATTATCGGGTTTAAAACACGAGGCATAGCCGGGTTAAACCCGATAAAACACGTACTGCGATTTTTTTTGAATAGCTTCAAAAACATTTCTGATAGATCTATTCATTTGTAGAATAATCCTCAGGTTTATTATTATTTTTCCGGAGAAAATCGGCTGTAAAATTTAGCCGTGTCTTTTTCAGACATAAAGTACATCATTAAACATTAATTTATTTTGTATTTCCTTTATGACGTATCAATGACTTTGAAGTTTTTCGCTGACACGAAACAAAAGTTTGGCATGTTGAATTAATTGTGTCAATTATTTTCTTAATTAACCTGCAGTATCGAAAGATGAGAGAAAGTGAAATTATCATCGCCAAGTATTATCGTGGATTCAGGGTAAGTTAAACTTTTGCTAAATGCTGAAAGGAATGTTGTGGAACTGTTGTAGTTTAGCGTCGATTATAAATTGTAGGCTCGTTTGTTGTAATACATAACTCGTGACGCTGGTGTGGTTTGCTTGTTTGTTGGCCATCTCACTTCAGTCTGTTTACCCGAAGTAAACCGTCCTGATATGAACGACAGACTCGGAAGAATTCTCTTTTTTTTCACGGCGCAATTAGAAAAAGTGAAAACCAACCGCTGAACAATAGTGAGTGTCGTAAAGAACCTAGTCAGTAACTTCGTTGGATCGTGATCGTTGAACGAATGCGAAAGTCGCGAGATGGAGATATGGCTGCGTGAAATTCTAGTTTCTGCTCGCAGATTTATTTCTTTTCCGTCGTTACTCTCGTCTCTTAGCGCCAAGGTCTTGTAAGACATCTAGGGCTGTAAAGATGGGCGCTCTGGTGCAGTTCTCTGGAACAGTCTACCCTCAGCTGCTAGGCAAGCAACATCTCTGACTAATTTCCGACGATTGCTAATTAATTCCGTCTCGGTATTCATGTAAAACAGGCTTTAATTTAGTTTACTTTCTTTAATAGTTAGTCATGTTTTAAATTATAGAAGATTAATCTGTATACGTAGTTTTTCGTAATAAGTTGTAGCGTTTATATTAAATTATTATTGCCTGATGTATTTTATAAAGATGATGATGATGATGATGATTATGATAACCTGTTCAGTCCATTCCTTCAGATATGCACCTATCAATGTTAAGCCCGAGGGGGGGGGGGTGTTGGGCTACCCACGGGATTTTGATTGTGAGGTTTGTCCCCAGGATAGGGGTTTTGATCGGGAATTTTCACATGGCTGCCATCTTGGATAGTAGAGAGTTGGGGGATTTGGGTACTTTTGACAAATTTTCCCGGGGGTGGGGAATTTGAGTCATTTTTTCAGAAAATGTCAAAATCCCCACCCCATGCCCGACCCTCCCCTCCCCTCCCCCTCGGGCTTAACATTGATAGGTGCATTACTTGGAAAGCAACGCAAAGAATCAAAAGGGCAAGAGAGGCGTGCATCCTCGCCCCAAGCCCCTCACCTTTTTTATAATCGCTCTAATACCCAGCCAGCCGAACGCCTGGAACAGGGTATGTTGTACTTGCGGTTTTTTATGATTTAATCGGTTAATTTTTGTTTACACAGGATCGACGTCTTTATCTAGCGAAGAGGAACGCGGCCATCGTTATAGCTTGTTTTGTTCGTGGTTGGAAGGTAGGCATTTTATTCAGTGTTGGAACTAGCAGCTGAAGAGAGAGTAGTGTACGTTGCTGCCGTCATGACTGCTAGAGCTGACAAACTAAATACGGGAAATGGGGCTGGGTCCCAGGGGGGGGGGGGGGTACTCGGGATTTCAAGTGAAAGGGATGATCGAAGTATTTCTTTGGGTTTGAAATTTTCGATTCCGGGATTTTTTTGGGTACGAAAATTTGGCAAGTATTTTTTGGGGTAGCTTGATTTGAGTAGGTAATTTTTTGGGGGTATTAAAAAGAATCGGTAGTGCCCTGGCTGCGTAGTTCTGCGAATAAAGTACAAACAAACGTGTTTTGCTGTTGTTTAATAGTTAACTATGGTTAACTTTTTAGTTAACTTTTAAGGGCAACAAAATCTAAAATCGACATGGGATTTTTTGGGGGTTAATTTTTGGTTGAGGGATTTTTTGGGGCTTTGCCGGAAGCCCTAGGAATTTTTTTGGGTCTTGACTTTTGGCTCCATTCGATCATCCCCGTCACTTGAAATCTCGAGTACCCACGTGGGGAGGGGGGTGGGGGGGGGGTGGGTTGCTTCTGCATTTAAACTATACGGGCATATGTCACTTGGTGGATCGGGCATTTGATCTCGAAGGTCTTCAATGGGGTTACGGTTTTGCTTTGAAAGTCTGAGACCAAATCCGTAATTTCCACCCCTAAGCCAGACAACGAGCATCCGACTTTTTCATGTGGGAGTCCCCCGGGGATCATACCTTGGTCTGAAAATTCATTTTCGGTCCAGAATTGGTAGGAGAAATATTTCATGTCAGAGATATAACAAGAGTTTGTCACTCCGTTGGAACAGCACCTGCCACCTCACACACGAGGAATCAGCGATTGATTGTGAGAGGACTAATTCATGAAAGAACCGCCAACCGCAGTTTTTTTCTCTGTTTATTGTAGGAATCCTTTATTCTCTTATTGGTGCACACTAATGCTTGGCTTGAACTAACGTAGCTCATGCGCTTCTTGTTGAATTTGTGAAATCCATGTTTAGTACCTTCTGCCAAACGCCAAACGCTGTGTATTCTTAGTAATAGTAGGACAATAATAACGGCTTTCTTCCGTGTGCGTCGTTCGTAATGAAGGTAACTTTTTAACTCTAAGCGTTAAAAGGAGCCGTGACACTATCAGTAAGTGTAGAAGTAACCGTAATCTAGCCCTAACCCTTAGCTAACCTTTAAACCAACGTAACTAACGTTTTACGACGTATCGTAACGTAACATAACGTAACGTAACGCTCAGCCTAACGATTAGCGCGGACCACTAAAGGCCCAAAATTGCTCGTAGTGACAACGTGTGTTCATGCCTGAAATTGCTACTTGTACAAGCAATGTTTTAAGAGTGGATTCAGCTACCCACTGTCTATCCAGTCATTCGTAATCAATGCTATGTTCAGCTGCCTTTTTTGCATCAGCTGTGGTTTTCAGTTTCGTAATTCTAAATTATCAGAACTTGCTTGCCGAGTAAGCAACGTTTACGCGACATAACACAGTGTGCGCCTTAATAAGGTAACCCTAACAGCAAACCGTAACACTAACTTGTCACCGTCTTCATGTATAACCTCGTCACATTCTTCACTCGTACAGCTACCGCGTCGCCCTTCAGTGTGATTTCTTTTTTGTTAATCGCTGTTCTTTTTGTTTTAAGTTACTCGCTTGGTTGAATTACCATTGCCTATCGGCAGTATCTGCAGTCATAATGTTTTGTTGGCTTCGTGGTGTAACTGTGCTAATAAACCGCTTGCGAGGTTCGTTAAGGCTGGTTTTCACTGGCGCATAAGCATAATCATAACGACATAAGCACGAGCATAAGAAGAACAAACACACTTGTTTTTCTCATGTTGTTTTTACTAGGAATCATCGCGACATAAGGCGACATAAGCGCAAGCATAATCATAACGACATAAGCACGAGCATAAGAAGAACAAACACACTTGTTTTTCTCATGTTGTTTTTACTAGGAATCATCGCGACATAAGGCGACATAAGCGCAAGCATAATCATAACGACATAAGCACGAGCATAAGAAGAACAAACACACTTGTTTTTCTCAAGTTGTTTTTACTAGGAATCATCGCGACATAAGGCGACATAAGGATAGCATATGCACAAGAAGAACGGAATGCTTATGCGCTAGAGAAAACCAGCCTTTACGGGTCACGCCCCCATGTTTGAGAGGCTAAGTCAGGATAATTTGGAGATTTTTGCCTGTCTTAACAAAGAACTGCAAATTTTAATTTAATATGGCAATGATTAAGATCTCGACTAGTTAGTGCATTTACAGCTACGGAGGAAAAAAGGTGATTCTGGGAAACTTGTTGACCACACTTTCGTGCAAATTGAGCTAACTGCACTGATTTTAATGATCCAGCAGCAATTGATTAATCCGTTTCAATTATGTCCTGTTTGCAGTTTCCTTCTGGGTATTTCATTAACCCTTTTAAACAATTATTTAGCGGCTGTCTGTTTGTATGTTGCAGAATCGCCTAAATAAATTCTCTTTTAACCAGCCGTTTTACTTCTCAGGCGCGGAAGATTTACAAAGCCATGTTATACGAGAAGAAGTGTATTTGGGCTGTTGGTGTAATTCGTACCTACTTTTATGGATGGCAGGTCAGGTTAAGTGGAGTAGACAGGCCTGTATCAGAAGCATTAATATCTTGTCTTTACGGCAATCTCTTTTTCCCTTTTTCCTTATGCGACATAAACTTTTCACGTGAAATTCCGAAGCAAAAAAAAAATGTTGTATTTTTGTTCCTTTCGTCTGTAAGTTCAATAATCAGCAAATTTATTGTAAAACTCTGCAATTCACTTCATCAATATACGGTAAGTTGTTTTCGACAAGCTACTGTATTCGCAATTTAAAACACCCACTAATTTTTGATTGCCCAAAACATCAAAACAAATTTTGTTCGGTTTTGTAATCGAGTGATCTAGTTAAACCAACGTTGAAATTAATCTTTTGCGTGATATAATGCAATACAACATGGGGAAAGGTATAAATAACTTTACATAAAATTTCTTATTTTGATTACTTACAACCACGTGACAGTTTTTACTTGTCAATTCACGTTATTTTTGCGTTATAAATTTTTATTGTTTCGTACACGTTAGACCATTATTCTTTTGGTTTTTTTGTTTTATTTCACCGCCATTCATTTGATTTCACTCTTCATTAGGCCCGCAAACTTTACAGATCCATGGTGCTTGAAAAGAAGCGCATCGAAGCCGCCACTTTAATAGCGGCTTACTATTCAGGCTGGAAGGTGATTGAAATATAAACTCTCCTAACTGATTGACAAACGTTTCTTTTAAAGTTAGTTAAGAGAATTTTGTGTTACGTCTAGGCAGTATCCGCTTCAGTTGATAAATAGGTAAATATAGGGATAGAGTGGTTTCCAGTTGAGTGTGCATTGCATTGCTACGCTCGCGACAGTGATTGGTTTAAAAATCTCACGCCATTTTTTCAACCAATCATTAGTAAAACCAAAACCAATCAGTTGACTCGCGCGCACGTTTTCTCGTCCTTTGTGTCGGCTACGCGTAATTACTTCGAGTTTTGGTTGGATCATTGGATTGTCTCCATCCATTGTGATTCGCCAAAGGTTTTACGACACTCAATTGTGATTCGCTCTTATGTTTCCAAAAGCTAAAACTAATATCGCATCTGAATAAACCGATGGTTTGTTAAAACGTTCTAAGTTATCCAACATGTGTCTTTGTTTGTTCTTAAAATTAACTTTGTATATATTTGAACGTGGTAATGAGGTTGATGTTTCTGCTGTTATAAAATAGCTCTAAACAGTTTTATTCAGTAAACTGAAAACAGAATATTTAATTATCTATCAAAAATTTAGGATTTATTTTGAAAGAATACTACGACATTCGTTATTTTATGCCTAGATGAAATCCCTATTAACATTTATATCTCTTGTAACGTCTTGTGAGTAATTTTCCCAATCACACCTGTCCCTCGTACCGGTAGATATACCGTGAACATTCCAGAATTATTTCAGTGTTCTCAGGTTTTGAGTTAGAGTAATTTAATCCGCGATGGTCTTTTTACTCGAAAAAACTTTTATATACTCTGCAAAAGGTGATTTTTTGACAGGAAGGAGTGGCAGTTCTGTGCGCAATTTGATACCGCGCGTATAGAGTCAGTGAGCGTCTTGTGTTTAAATACAAAATTCGTTGCTGAAAGTAAATGTGACTGACGCAAATCCTGCATAGACTTCGCATTGCTTTACTAACTTCTCAGAATGTCTGTTGTACTTTGGTTAGGTTCGTCGTGTATACAATCCGAAATTTCGACGCAATGCTGCTCCGAAGATCATCAAATTCCTTCGACTCTTCTTGGTACGTGGCTTTTTTCATTGTCCATTTTGATATGCTTATTTTCTATGGTATCACAGCCGGTTTGAGGTCGTTTTAAAATGAAGTGCAGTAGATCTGTTATCATGACATTTTGTGCTTATTTCGTCGCAGTGTTACAGATATCTGACCACGCTAAGGAAGAATCTCCCGTCAGTCTCACCCACAGATAACCATTGGCCTTCATCTTCACCCATGTTTAGGAAAACTAATGGCCTCCTCAAGGATATGTACCACGTTTGGAGGGTAAGTTGCTGTTGTTGTTAATAATGACTTTTTGTCTACGGCGGGCAAATTTAGAAGCTGAAAAAGCACTCCCCCCCCCCAAAAAAAAAAAAAAAAAAAAGTAAACGAAGGAAGAACAGAACAGAGTCGCGTAAGCGTGCTTCGCTATGATTGGATAATACTTACTGCACGCGTTTATCGAACCAATCACTGAGCTCTACAAACAAACACGTGCTTGCTTTTGATTGACTGATAATTGTTAAGTGTGGCCACCCAACAAACTTTTTTGACAAGTTAGCCAATCAGAGAGCGCGAATTTGTTTGAGTTGTCCCGCCTCCTTGTTTAAATCGCAACAAGTTTCGTGACAACAGCTTTGAACATTGCAAGGAGGCGGGACACCTCAAACAAATTCGCGCTCTCTGATTGGCTAATTATAACTTGTCAAAAAAGTTTGTTGGGTGGCCACACTTAGGCGCTTCGCGCTGTAACGTTTCATTGGCTTCTGTAGCTGTGGTGTAAGTTTAGCTATACGCATTCCTTTATTATTCACGTGGTTTCCAACTTTTTTCCTCAACAGTGCAGGAGGTTCAGAGACCGTTGCTCCCCAGAAAAACGAGCGATTCTGAACGAAAAACTGCAAGCCAGCGAGGTGTTCAAAGACAAGAAATCCTCTTACCCTTCCACGTAAGCCGAGCAGGCATCTTACAGGCTTATTTCTTGTTTTTGATAATGTTTTGAAGATATAATCGTTGCCTTATTTGCTATGTATACATGTACTTTCAGGGTGTCAGTTCCTTTTCAAAGCGACCGTGCGAACCTCATGTCAAATCCAAAGTGGAAAAATAACGCCAAGAACAACAACCTGCGTATAGTGTGGGCAGATTCGGTGCTAAAAATCAACAGGAAAGATGGCAAGGTACACACAAGTTAATTTGTTGCCAAACAGTAATGAAACTGACAACTTTTGCAGTTATCTGCTACGACCCAACAACTAAACACACCACGGCCTGGGTGTTTTCTGAAGCGTCACATTTCGCTGGAATACGCGCACGAGTAGGAGAGAACTACGAGGAGGCCCCTGGGGGCGGAAGCCAAGCGTCTCCGCGGTTCTCCTCGCACACGGGCTCGTGCACTCAGCTTCACGCTCCTCGTGTATTCCCGAATGTGAGTCTTCTCGCAGGCTATGAAGGGTTTGGGTTGTCACGCAGACGTTGCGTAAAATTGTAAAGTACTCAAGCGGAAAAATCGTTGCGTAGCGTCCCTAGCGACGACCTAGCAGTTTCTGTCTTATTATATCCAATGAAAAACCAAGAAGAGAGATCACGTGAGCAAAGACATCATGTTGCTTAGCAACTTCAGGGACGGATACTGCGGGCTCAGTCCCGTCTCGGAGGCGGGATTTCGTCATCAACTGGCACGATTGTTTTGTTAGAAGGTGGTAATCCGTTTGTCTGTTGTTTCTTTCCAGGCCGTGCCTCACATCTTGACTGTTTCAGACTCGGAATTGCTGGTGTTGGATCCTAAGTCGTTTCTAATAAAATATAACGTCGACTTGGGCGATATTCAGAGAATATCCGTGAGTCCACTGAAAGATGGAGTCATCGTGTTCCACATTCGCACGGTGCGTGTGTTTCACCAGTGTGGCTTAGGGGTTTATAGTCTTGTCTTCTTCAGGTTTAAACCCTCACTTCTGACCCAAGCTGGATTTGCTTTCGATAGACTCTGCCCTTAGCTGGATTTGCTTTCGATATCAACTGGTTAGCCGCCAGCTAACCTCCTACTCAGACTCTCTTTTATCTCGTCGCGCGATCTTCCTTCGCTTGGGAGGAAGATTGGGTCGTGACGAACCAAATAAACTTCTGTGGAGGAGGTTGGCCACCTGCTACCCAAGGCTTTGCCCAGTTGGAATTCTTACCTAGTGTTGTGATGATTTGAAATAAGTGTTTCACGACCCCACAAACCCGTCGTTTGTTAAAAATATGCTTTTCCAAGCTAAAATTTTTACTGTTTTTAGTAAGGTAGAAGGGATGTTGAAGATTCGGGAAGGTTGAGACGGATTTTTGGTTATGAATTGTACTCCGTAGAGGCCTTAATATGCTTTGAGTTAAGAAAAAGAGAATTGGCAAGTACGTAGAATTCTAACTTGATTGAATGAGGTATTAGACATGTTCAAATCAACATCATTTATGTACGATGAATAGTTTGTAATTAAAAGCAGTGTTTTTCAGTAGCTGATTAGCGCAATGTTGTCTTCAATTGTTTTCTGCAGGACAAGCAAGATAAAAATCACCTCAAAGGCGACTTCGTGTTCCATACGGAGCACGTGGTCGAGTTAGTAGCCAAGTTATTAGTTCAGGTTGAATCTCAACAAGACATGTCTGCCCCCGTGCACGTATCCGACAGGTAAAGTAAGCTCCTTAGACTATTTGGTGTCATTTGCACCTTAATTTGGTTCATCGCGCAAGGCGCTTTCAGTTTGAACGAAACGGTGCGCTACAAGATGAACAAGTGCTGATAATTAACAATTATCCTGCGAATCGCGCGGAATATCGCCTGATACTTAGGCTGTAGGCCGAGTTGGCTAATATCAGGCGATATTCCGCAAGATTGAGCAGGATGAATTGTTTTATTGTTCAACATATTGCCAACGAAGTGCCTTTACCAGCTGGAAAAGTTGCCGTTATGCGGCGCTCTGCAAGTCTTCGACCGAATTATCGTAACTTGCGTATATCGCAGAATATCCGTCAGCAGCAGTTGACGGATATTGAGAGCATAATGACCATATAGGGGCAACTTGACTATTTGTTGAATAATATGAATAGAGACAAGGGTGTCAATTACAGAGAATTTCGGCTATTTTTTTAACAGTGCCGTCTTCTGATTAATTTTCCAGGATCGCTGTAAATTTTGCTGGTTCACCTGTGGAGATGAACTTTAAGTCAGCCGAAAAAGATCTTGTTCAGCCAGTACTGTGTAGAAGAAAAGGAGCTGTTGTAGACGTCTTAGTCTGAATATTTGCAATCTTACATCCGCTGACGGACAACTCCTACATCCGCTTACGGACAACTCCTGCATCCGCCTCCTTTCTTGTTTGTGGAAACGTACTACCCTAGCTTAAACAAGACGCTTCACTGTAAAAGAGATCGCACCTCTTTCAGTACTGCTGCAGGAATTCCTGGGCTCATCCTGGGTGTAAAAACTTGTGAAAGTCACCAGTTACGTAAAACAAAGAACGACCGAGATGGCAAGGAACGTCGTTAAATTGAGAGTCCAAAGTAATTTTTTTGGTTTTGCATTACTGTGCTCAGTGACTGGAAATCTTGCGCCACTCTTTCAACCAATCAGAAGTGAAACCAAAACCATTCGTGACTCGCACGCCCACGTTTTCCCGCGCTTTGTGTCGGCTTCGTGAATTACTTTGAGTTTTGATTGGTTCACTGAATTGTCTTTTATATTTGTGATTGGCCAAAGTAATTACTTTGGTTTTGGTTTTACGACACTCAATTGAAATATGAAAACGAGAGCTGTTTTCAACGAGGCGACTGATAGACAGATAGTTTTACTGGTAGTCACACGTTTGGGATTCCTATCGGTAAGGTTAGAAGGACAACAGACCTCTTTTATACTGAAACGCCTTGTTTGAGCAGTCATTCATTTGAAACATCCCATTAACTAAGAATTATGGTTTATTTCGTAGTGGCATTGAGACTTGCTGATTAACAAAGGGCAGTTTCGTTGATGTTGCAGTTTTTAGGACATCTTTTTTGCCCAAAAAATGATTTTACAAGAAAATGAAAGAAGTGTTTACGGTTGTTTCGTAGCATAAATATTCTCTTAAAAGTTTCACAGTGGTGAAGAAACCTACAAAATTAGAAGCTGCGATCATTTATTTTTTGCTGTAAGCTATTCTCTAATAGCATTCTTGTACACTTGAGGCATTAGATGCATTCATATTCCATTGAAAGTAAATTATTCAGGACGTGGATTAAGTCTTTTATACAATGATTAACTTTTTGGTTTTTCGTGCTAACTGTGTATTACGTAAACGCATAAAAAATGCATTAAACATATTTTACAATAAAATTATTAACACTTAAGCCGTTTTTGGTCATTTTTCTTAAATCTCGACGTAAATGAGATATCTCGAGTATATGAGATTGCGCCGCCATTGTCGTATCAGTTCTATCACCCCTTCTCTCTAATAAACCCTCTCGCCGATAATAACCCTTCTGAAATCTAAATTGTTTAGCAAAATTTCTATTTAACAAATAGATTCGATGTTGCCGTGTGTCTGTTCAGTAATAGACCGCCGATGACGTCAAAATGTGGTAAGAACAAAAAAGTGGCACACGAGGCGATGGCTGAGTGTGTCACTAATGCTCTTATCACATTTTGACATCTGTGATCTATTACTGAACAGACACACAACAACTCGGAATCTATACACGGAATCTTTTATATTTAACAATTAGACTACTAGCCGGAGTTTTCTATGAGCGAATAGTCAACGAGGCGCAGCCGAGTTGACTATCGCTCATAGAAAACGAGGGCGAGTAGTCTAATTGTTTTAGTAGAAACTCTAAAGGGTTACATTCCAAAAGCTACAATTTGTAAGTATTTTTTGAGCCAAAAATCAGGAAAAATCTTGCATTCAAAGAGCAACGCGCGCGATCGTTTTCTGTCGGCGAATAGAAAACAGTGGGAGAACCAATCAGATTCACGGTTTTCCAATAGAACACAGCTGAATTTCTACTAAACTGTATTAGTAGAAACTCAACTGTGTTGTAATGGCAATCCGTGAATCTGATTGGTTATCCCACCGTTTTCTCCGAATAGAAAACGATGGCGCGCGCGTTGCTCTTCGGAAGCAATAGTTTTCTTAATTTTTGGCTTTAAATTACATAAAATGGTAAATTTATGTTATCCTTTTGAGTTTCTACTAAAACAGTTAGACTACTCGCCCTCGTTTTCTATGAGCGATAGTCAACTCGGCTGCGCCTCGACTGTTCGTTCAGAAAACTCGGGCTCGTAGTCTAATTGTTAATTAGTAGAAACTCAGCTGTGTTCTACTGGAAATGTTTGAATCTGATTAGTTGTCCCACTGTTTTCTATTCGCCGATAGAAAACGATCGCGCGCGTGTTGCTCTTTGAAGGCAAGATTTTTCTTGATTTTTCGTTTTAAAATACAAAAATGGTAGCTTTTGGAATGCAGTCCCTTAGAGTTTCTACTAAAACAATTAGACTACTCGCCCTCGTTTTCTACGAGCGATAGTCAACTGGTACCGGAACACATCCAGGGATGGATATACTATTTGACGATACATGACGTCCTTTTCTTGTGAGGAGCACCGCTGGATGTTGAGCCTACCACGTGTGAGATTCCAAAATGGTGCTCGGCGAGGAAGGAGTACCTCAAAACTTCGCTTCGGTCCGTTTGGTTGGAGGCGAATCTCTAGTCGCTAATCGAACAGTATTTAGTAAAGACGCAAAGTGAGTGATCAATCTTGTTCATTTGTTTACCACATTGGGCACAATCAGGTCAAGTAACTTGACAAGACATAAGATGAATTATGTGTTTCAATTTGTTTTTGTTCAGGGTCTTGTTTTGCTGTTGCGGCCGAAGAATCCGAGTTTATAGTACAACAACTGGCGATTTATTACGGGAACTTAAAGGACACGAGGCAAAAGTTTCAGATATTAAAGTAAACCCGAGAAATCACTTGCAGGTACTGAAAAGACAACTAAAGTAACAAATTCTGGATTCAAACACATAACTTAACGTGTAGCGTAATATGGCACAGCACCGTCATGTTTAATTTCTTGATCAAATCCGAAAATTCTCTGAACAGCAGTAGTGTCAAAGTTTTACTTGTTTTGTCGGTAACCTCTTCACTTTGTTTTAGCGTTGCACTTAGTGGTGTAAAACCTGTAGCTTGTTTAATTTGATGCATAAGTTACGTATATATATGTTGTTAGTTTCCAGTTGTACATGTATTAAAATACTGTAGCTTGACTACATGGCTGTTTATCGATCTACCTTAATTAATTTCAATTTGATAGTCATGTTGAATCTTCACGGGTGAATCTTTCTTCTATAAATCATGGCTGCTGCATGTATTGTAAGTTGTTGTTTTGCTGGAATCATTTTGAAAAGTACAATAGTAGATCTTGGTTCCACTTTTTGCAATGACTGTGACAATAGGCATTTGCAGCAAATGCTCACATGTTGCAAATCTGCCATGCCAGAGAACAAGCTTAATATTACTTCACTGGGACATTCAAAACAAAGAAAAGTCAAGCTTGAAGTCGCTTTGCGTTGCCATGGTCATACCAGCACAAGAGTATAATTATAATAAGGTTGCCCTAGAACATGGCAGGTTTTGTACCACATGGCCATTTGTCTATTGTATGTCAATGTTTTGGTGCCGTGTGACAACCCTTACGCATTGTATCACTTTTAGTAGATCCTTACATTACATCGTGTAATGCCACCCTTACATTAAACTTGCTGTAATTTGCCTCCAGTTGGTTTCTTGTTCGTTAAATGGAGATGTAATATACTGGGACTACACAGATGGACGAGTACTAAAGGTAATACATGTACATCTCAGAGTACTAATAGATCATTGAACAAAAAAGTAGCACATGAGGCATCCATAATTAGGATTATTGTATAATTAATGACAAGATGAAGTGTCCCGTACTGCTGGTGGTTATTCCGGTTTCTGTGGCATGATACTACATGTACCTCACACCACTTAGTCTTAAACCACTTTGACCTAATGGTTCCTGGTTTGACACCAGTGTGGAATGGGAGGGAGGAGAACGAGAGGTGGGAGAAGAGGGGTCAAGAAGCAAGATTTCAAGGGGGGCGGTAACCGGGAGAAATTGGAAAAATTGCAGCATTGTACAAGAATAGGAAAGACACCAAGAGGTAGGAACTTCTAAGAAAGGGGTTGGAACAGGGTGTTAAAGGTACACTGTACGGGAAGTGGGATTTTCAGACCCCCTTGCCCCCCTCACCAGTCCATGGTTCAAACCCTGGCTTGGGTCACTGTATCGTTGTTTTTTAGTAACTCACTTCACTTTTACAGTGTATCTCTCCACGCAGGTGTCATGTATAAATTGGTACTGTTGAATTTAATGCAGAGAAGTGACCAACTTAATCTTTTCCTGAAAATTCCTTTTGTTAGTAAATGCAATATGCGTGTTGCTTTGTTAATAACGAAAGCTTTTTTTGTTTCTTCACAGAAATACAGATTTGGTGGCTCTATAGGTGGATTATTGCTTCATCCTTCGCACAGTGAATCTATCTTCTTGATAAAGAAAAAACTCTCAAGTGGTATGACTTCTGAACTTTGTACACTGTACATGTAAATCCAAATGGATGGTCTCTGTCATGTAGTGTTACAGTGCTGCGTTCCAGACCATTGCCATTAGACAAAGTTTTCTATTCCTTTTCGCAATTTTTTACTGTACATCTTTTTGACAATTGAAGTGGCCAATTGAAGTGCACGAACTGTAAGAGGCAGAGATTTCGACTTGCATGTTCCACGTATGACATGCAGAACTGTAAACGTTAAAGTGGCATCTCATGAACTTATTATCAATACATGTTATGTGCCTTGATTGCCATTGTCTGATTGTGAATGAGAAGATGCAAGCCAGATAATGCAAACAAATTGAAAACGCACCACATAGCCAAACTCATTTGTCTTATAATAAAATAATGAACTTGGGGAAACATTCCTTAGATTTAGAGTCGCACATGATTTAAGTGAGCCTTAGAAGTAGATCATGGCAAACTTTTACCCTCTCCCTGTTGCCCAAGACAAATTTTAGCCATCCCTACAATGTAATTTCAAACCAAAAAAATTGAAAGTTCACTTTGGTTTTATCTTTGAGTCCCCCACCCCCCTAACCCTTAATGCTGCACAGACAATACAAATACTGGGCATGGTGTGATACTCATACAGGAGGGGAGGGGGGTGGTGGGATAGGGGTGAAAAGTGAGAGGGAGAGGGCGGGATAAAGGGAGAGAGGTATTTAAGAGCTATCATTCCCTGTCACTAATACTGTACAGTGTACATTCTTTAACAAAGACAGAATTAATTTTTAGACTTTTATACCACAGTAAAGCCCTGACTTGTATGTTTTGCAGAAAAGAAAATCAAAACTAAAAAAGAAAAGAAGAAAAAGATTCCTGAACCAGAAGAATATACTGTGGGTGTTTATAATTTGAAAGAATGCAATAAAGATAAAAAACCAAAATTGAGCATCCTCCTTGATGTATCAGGCACATCCAAACAAACTGCAATCAGTGGTGATGTAAGTTAAATTCAAATCAGTTAATGATCTCATCCATTTAGGTTTGCTCTGTACATGGCAAGGCTGCTATGATTACATGTACCTATTGGGGAGGCATGGCATGGTTAGTGCACTTGCAGGGCTGAAAATGACAGCCTGTCGACGGACAATGTCTGGCCTGATTGAGGAAATAGTTTCTGCTTTGTTGTTTACCTTGCTAGCTGTATTGTTAACTGGAAAGAAAACAGATTCGAGTTAGGGTTCACAAACCGAAAGACTTGAGTTAAAAAAGTTGTTCATTTCCCCCACACGCAAATTAGTTCCAAAGCTCCGAAAAAGTAACAGGTATGATTAAAACTCCTCATTGTTTATTTGTGCTTCATTTGCTGTCATTTTCATTGTTCTATTGTTATATAAATTATATGGCATTGTGTCTGCAAACACGAGCTGAAGTTTTATTACCGAATGCAAAAATGAACATGAAAGGCAGAGAAAAACTAATGAAAAACATTAGAGTACAGTGTAAATATTTCACTAAAAATTAGCTGCGCATGTCATGAGAATTGCAATATTGGCTGAATTAACACAGGCTTAATAAAATTAATTCACAGCACAATTTCACATTTCCATGTGGGTGGAGTCCTTGGGCTGGTTTTTTGAAAGTACTGAAAACTTTTCAGGCCAGTAAAGCCATTTTTAGTTATCTGTATCTAAAAAACAGAGAAGTGCATAGGCTTGAAGGGAACTGCTATTCATATCAAAAACATGTAAATAAAACAGCTCTGTATAATCATAAGTTTTGAGATTTTGCCATGGCTTTCCAGGTGCGAAAACTTTACGGGACCTTAGAGAAACTGTCCCCAGTGCACTAACCATTAGCCACTTGTCAGCAAAATGTCTGTTTTGACATGTGAATGGCTGTTTCAGATGGATGCATAGACATCACAGTTTGTGACATGTACGTGCATGGCCCCCTTTTTGTGCTTCATGTGTTTAATAGCTTTCTGTAATTCTTAACTGTAATTTGTTTTCTTTCTTTTTGTCTTTGATATGAATAGGGTGGCTTATTGGCATCTGTCAGGGGTGAAAATCTACACTTGTGGGATTTCAGTTCTGAAAAATTAAATACGTAAGTAATGCTACATGTACATGTAACAATGTACATAATGTAAAACAAGTTTAAATGTACCGTATTTACTCAAATAAGCGCCGTGGCATTTATTTAATTTTTCGCGTCATGAGTGCGTCGCTTATTGGAGGGTGGCGCTTATTTAAAAATTGTACCAGACAAATTTACTTTTTCTATATTTTTATTCAACGGTACACTTTCTATCTGTTAATTTTCCTATGGACTGATACTAAAGCAGAGAAATACAGTCACTTTGAACTAAAGAACATCACATTTAAGGAAAATAAATTGCCAATGCTGTTTTAAAATTGTTTTATAGTGTTTTTCCTGGTTATATGGAATTCCTCGAATAAGCGCCGCATTGGGGGTGCGGCGCTTATTCAAGGGCTGCGCTTATTAACTTTCTTGTCCCAGATGCGGCACTTATTCGAGTAAACATTGTACTTACAGTATTTAACTTACATGTAGTTAACGACAAGGTGCTACTTGTAGCTGTTCTGTAGTTGTGTGGCATTAGCTTGGTGTTGGCATGACTTGGCTTTTATTAGCGTATTTTATTGGCTGGCATAGATCCTGTTGCATGTCTGCTCTAGGCATGTTTGTGGGCAACTTCCAGCGCACTTATGATCAGTGGTTACCTGTCGCGTTCTTATGCATGCCCTGCTGCATGTGTTCCTGGCTTCACTGTGTTTAGTGCTAGAGGCGTTCTGGTTTACTTCGATTTAATTTATTTATTTGTTTATTTATCTTTCCACTGAACTCCTGGTTCAGTGTGACGGGGGCTGGGGCTGAGTGTGACGGGCGGGGCTCGTATCTCCAGCCCCAGGTTCCTAGGCACCCAACCTCCATGTCCGACGCAGGTGTTAATTTCAAATAATGTTATTAAATACTAAGTTCATTTATAACCTGAATAGCAAAGAATTAAGACTTGCCAGCATTATGATCTCCAGATAAGCAAAAATGAGCGTGAAATGTGTGAGTATTAGTGCAGATGAAGAGCAGTGGTTTGTGTTAGTTGCCAAACAGGAAACAAGAAGCAAATGACTTTGAGTCTTTCAGCAACACTACAGTATAACTATTGTGTCCAATCGTATCATAATTGAACATAAGGTTATTAAATTTTCATCTTCAGTTAAAGTGATAGAAATTTATCTCTGTTCTTTTTTTCCAGGTTTACTTACAGACATGCCAGGTTTACTTGTGCAGCATTTCATCCTGTGGAAGCTTGTATGGCTGCTGGCGAAGGAGTAGGAAGGATTATTTTATGGTGAGTGCTCTAGATAGAGTTTCAGTAATGTCAGCCTGCTTTTTGTGCCATCTGGCACACAATGCTCCTCTTTTTCTAGGCTTTTTTGTAATTGCTTTCTTTCAAGTTGTAGTGATTGGTCCCATTGTCAGCTCCCAACCTGGAGGGCTAGGGTCTGTCCTTGTTCTTGCTCCCACCAACTATTCTTGAGTGCTTGAACCTATCACGGCTAATGCCCCGTCCAGCACCATTATTGGGATCAGGTCCTAAAGACGCGCCAGTCTCAGGTGAAATGCCAGTACAATGGTAACGTGCTTGTTCCTATCAGTAGTGGAAAAGGATTTAACACCCTGCTGCTTAATCAGGCAAGGGCTTAACTTCCAACCACTACTTACATCTGTACGGTAACAGTTTGAGAGCCAAGACTTGGAGAGGGAGATCTTAATTTCTTTAGAAAGGATGATCATTGATTCCCCAGCATTTGAATACACTAAGAATAATTATAATAATAATAATAATGATGATGAGGAGGAGGAGGTGGAGGTGGAGGCATCAGAATATTTTGCTTACAGTGTAAATGTCTTTTTAGGCAAGGCCTTGACCAGTTAGAAAATCCCATAACTATGGAACTTCACTGGCATCCCAATCCTGTTGCTGACATTGTTTTCTCGCATGATGGTAAGATAAAGAAAGGTGTTTGAGGTATCTCGTGAAGGCATTCAGCAATCGTAAAAACACTGCTGAAATTTTCAGCAACTGACTACATGTAGTTCCACTGAGTTTTCTAGGAGCGACATGTAAAATGTCTTACAGCAATTTTGTAAGGAAACCAGTCCAGTTGGAATGTGCCAGTAGCCAATGATTTGGTCCTCTTTATTGAAAATTTAATTTCTGCTGGCCAGTTACCCCCCACCGAAGTTCATTAAATTTAGGGTTCGTAACACCTGTACTGTCATGGTTGTCACTGCTAAGTGGGCTGGCTATAATAAACATTCAGACTGTAACCTGTTTATTAATATGTTAACTTTGCCAAAAAATTACAGCAATTTAACTCTGGTCTTGTTTCTGTCCCAATAAATAGATGTAAATCGTAGTGTGACCAAAACACAGCAAAAAAGTTTCTCTCTGCTCATAAAACATCTGAAAATGTGCAGCCATATTGGAAAATCGCCCTATATTGTATTGTGAGCCATTGAATAAATGTATGTCCTGTACAGTGTATGCTGATGATTGTGTCTGATTCGTAATACCATCTACTCAAGCCATTTTGCCTGCCCCCCAAACTTTTTGACTGGACTAGATGCCGTTAAGATAATTGTAATGACATTTCATTACAATGTAGGTTCCAATATACTATCTGGTGGACAGGAAGGAGTTTTAGTTATGTGGCAGTACAAGACGCACCATCGAGAGTTTCTTCCCAGGCTAGGTGCTCCCATAAATCACCTTGCAGTTAGTCCAGATGATTCATTGACAGCTGTCAGTCAAAACGAAAATGGTACAGTATGTTATCTGAGTGAGATTATTATTAAAATTAATTTATTAGTAAATTTGGGATAATAAGTCTGATTGTTGCTTGTCTTTGAAAGTATTTATTAAGTCAATGCAAAAATGTGTGATGTACTGATGCCCTAGGAAAGAAGACTCACCAGTAAAAGGTGATAAGTCAGGAGGTATAACATGAAACATGCGGGAATCTTGTGTGGGCATGTCTTTAATTGATTTTCACTCTTAAGAGATACCAATAATGTAATTATTCTTACCAATGCAACAATTAATAGACCATTTCCGAGACCATTGCACATCTATTGTCATGTAAAGCAAACTCATTTAATGCTGACACTTATATCTAAATATTTGGCTCGATTCCTCACAGGTAATATACTGTACATGTACTACCTTTAACAGTTAGCTATTGTTAGTAGATTTTATCCCCCTTGTGCTATACAAGGTATATGTAAGGTGAGCAACCCAGTCATTTTGATAGGAACTTTACACCTCCCCTGTCCTATCCCAGGTTTGCTGCAAATTGTCCCACATTTTTATTAGATGTCTCTGTACCCTCCAATTTCTCAGCATTGTGGTTGCCCTGGCAAAGCTAAGAGAAGTGTGAGAATATTTAACAATAATATTTAACAATAGTTATTATTGTTTTATGTTATTAATCATGAATGTATTTAAATTCCTTTTAAATTTCAGTCATCAGATTAATTAACAATGTCGAGTGGAAAGTGAAACGTGCTATTCAAGGATTAAGACAAAGTAGGTTCAATGTCAACTTTCTACATGTATATCAACCAGTATTAATGATTTTCATTTTAAATTTATTATTGACAAGGCCAAACTTTTACTTCTTTATTGGAAATAATTAAATACATATTATGGAAACGTAAAACTAATAAACACTTACCTTTAGTTTGTTCCAGAACACATCCTCCTTGACCTGCTAGTTTTAATGCCTATTTTAGTTGTGGTTAGTTTGTAAATAGCCAATAATTTATTTTCAGAAGACATGCATGTAAAACTCTTCTAATACAAATCATTCCAGGAAAAAATTGTCTGTTGATAGATTGTTAAATCACCTTGAAATCATGACTATAATTGGAGGCAATAAAATTTGAGTCTCTAATTTTACCCAGTTTAATGTGCAGGGCAGTAGGGGAGGGCTGCCTTTGTGTAAACTGTACCTAGCTTGAGAGAGTTCATGTACGTAGCATACAACCTGTGTTGAAGATATTTCCCATTTGTAGCTAGGAAGCTGCATGAAATTAGCCAGCAATTTATTAAAGAATAGGGATTACCCACTAGAGCACCCGTCTAGTCGTAGGTCTGAAGTTAAATCATTTTTCTGTCGAAGGTGATTGTTTCCATCTGAATTCCCTGTATTTAAGATGTAAAAATGGACAGTCGTGCTATTATTTGAGACAGAAAACTGTTATTCGTTCGCCATCTCGTAACAATTAAGTAAGAAGTGTTTTCACTTGAATTGATACCATTTTTTTGCTTAAGACATTATGTGACTTTTGTACACATTGGGATTGAAATACCAGTTGACAGAATATTGTTTGTCTACAGTTGATAATCTCTATACGGGTATAGCATTTGATCCCCACTCCAAAGCCCTGGTAACAAGCAACATGCCTGGAGTTCTACAGTTTTACCAGCCACAAACGGATCATCATGCATTTTCTGTATGTATAGCTATGAATATTTTGTAATACAGTTATATTTAATTTTAATATATTTAATTGTAATATAATTATTAAAATTATATCTAATTGTAATATTATTACATGACTTAAATAGACAAAGGGCCATTTACTTAAAATGAAATAAACTGTCAGATTGATCCATACATGTACAGCTGTAGCTGGTCTTTATTTTCATATCATTATTGGACTGGTTGTTGTCCTGAATGATCCTGTCTTACATGATTCATGTATTGTAAAGGCTTTTAAAAGTAAAAATCATTAATTTGACTCGTACGAAAACCCTCCTGTGCTTTTTGTTGGTTTTGGAAAACAATCTTAGGGAATTCTCTCTTGACATTCTAGTTTTTTTTGTCAGTGGTTCATCAGTTTGCCCATCTACAGTTTTTCTTTGTCCTGGCACGAAATTGTCAGCCAGACTTTATTGTTGACTGCTCTATGACATAATTAAAGCATAGAGTAGATATAGAGTAGATGCTTTAGTACCATATAATATTTAACTTGTTACATTGATATTACTTGTAGTCACACAAAGCTGTCTTTTCCCTTTCAGCTTGATGTTGCACGACAGAACTTTCTATCAAAAACAAAGCGTGAAAACATAGTCTGTATCAAAATTGATCATGTAGCATTTAGTGATGATGGTGTCTGGTTAGCAACTGTAAGTACTGGTAACAATAATCTTCAAATACTGATGCTCTATTAACCCTTTAAGCCCCAAGGCGTCTTCCTTTGACGAGTAAAATTGTCTGGCGTTAGACAGAGTAAAATCTATAAGTCACTCTTGGGGAGTAAAGGGTTAAGGGAGATAGTTTTTTAACCCTTTAAGCCCCAAGGCGTCTTCCTTTGACGAGTAAAATCGTCTGGCGTTAGACAGAGTAAAATCTATAAGTCACTCTTGGGGAGTAAAGGGTTAATAGACTCATTTTAACAATTACATGTAGACCACAAGCCCAACTTTTCTATACTTTTTAAGCCTAAAACAAGTGGCCGGAGGTCCTTTCCACTAGCTCGAAAAAATTCACAGAAGTGTGATGAATTAATCAATGAATTAATTAATTAATTCGTAAGAATGTTCACGGATAAAATAAAATCCATTAGCCCTGGGCTATCGGACACTAACTTCCATGTATGCTGTGCCAGAATAAGCTCTGGGAATATGGGCCACTTGGCACTTAACCTTTTTAAAGCCAAAAATAAAGGAAAATCTTTCCCTCGTAGAGCAATGTACATGTGATCATTTCCTTTTGGCGGATAGAAAACAATGGGAGAACCAACCAGATTCATGGCTTCCAGTAGAACACAGCTGACATTGTAATTGCATAATTTTCTTATGTATTCAAGTGAAAGAGCCTGTCATTCTTCACAGCTGTTCAACTATTTTTCAGTGATCCATTACCTGACATCATGAAAATTTCAAATTAAAATCTATTTATCCCACAATTTAGTATTTAATAATTATTGTCTGAGCAAAACTTATTTTGTTCTCTTGGTGAAATATTCAAGTAGGCGCCAGCAATTGTAAGAGTAGTCGGCTGTTGTATGTAAATGAGCTTTTTTGTCACAAGCTGATTGTTATGACCAGAGTAGCCGGCGGCATAATAGTCACGTAATTGGTGGAACTCTGGCAGTTGCCATCTTGTTTTGAAATCCCTGTTTTAAAACATTTATCAACTTTTATGTGTATTCAAAATTTCTCTTGACTGGTAAACTTTTGAATGTGTTGATAGGGGATTGGCAGTGTTCACATTCATTTTTATTTGTGTACACATACAGGTGCTTTCTATCCAATTATTATTCATCAAAGCCCTCGGAGTGAATGCTCAGTTTACCTACATTTTTTTGAATGAAAACAATAAATTATAATGTTGAAAGAGAATTATCAAATGAAATTTTCCATGTTAAAAAAATCAGCCATGTCATTTTGGTAGTACAGCGCTAAATTTATTGCACAGTTAGGTTGATTTCTGCCCACTTTTCAACCAGGTTGAGAGAAGAGATGACAAGAAAAATGCTCTGGAGTTGAGACTAAAATTTTGGGAATACAACAAACAAGACCAATGGTAGGATCATCATCAATATATCCCACCATGCTATGACACTGCTAGATGAGAACCAGTGAAAAAACCCTATAAATTACAGTAAAAACTTGTATGTAAGCTACACTCATAGATAAGCCACCCCCCAATTTGGGAGCTAAAATTTTGAAGATAAAGTAAACACAACAAAGTTTAAAGTTCCGGAGAGGTTCTATTGGTAAATAAACAAGGACAAACAAGTACAGTTTTAAAACACTAATCCAAACATGGGAGACAGTCATGTATTCATTGACAATATTCATTGCCATCTTAAAAGTTTAATGAATATTTATTAGGCCTTTGAGAAGTCCAGCCACAGATGTTCCCATAGATAAGCCCCACCCCTAATTTTTTACTAAAATTTATAGGAAAAAGGTGTGGCTTATACACAAGTTTTTACGGTAACCTGTGAGAAAACATGTGAACTCTAGGAATTCATGTTTTCTCACAGGTTTTTCACTGGATATGAAATTTGGAAAACTGGCAAACAAAGCACTTTTCACAGGATGAAACAATCACTCTTATCACAGGTTTAGAATTTTGTGATTCTGTAACAGATTTAGCCAATGAATTGGACATGTTAGGTTTCTTTCATAGGATGGGATGGTCTTGTACAACACTACAGTAGATTCACAGGTTTTTCAGAGCTTTTTCTCAAGCTCTCATCCAATAGTGATAGATGTAACATGCATGTACATACATGTGACATACATTTCACATACATGCATGTATACCTGAAATACATTTGCCGTACATCTTGCATACATGCATCTGACATACATTTGCCATACATTTTACTTACAAATTCCTGAGGTATATTTGAACTTGTAATTGCTTCATGTCCATGAGCAAATGGGCAATGTGACATTTAATTAGTTGAATAAATCAGGCAATACTCTGCAATTTCCCAGGATTGTTGTTAAGTATTGGTAGTACATGAAGTCAGCGGACATAGTTATACTATTTGCGTTTTTTTTTACATGAACATGGTTTTTTCTATCTTTATTGTTCAGTTATGTGCCAAACACTTGTTGTGACCCTCCTCATGACAAGAAAATTGTAGCCCTCCAGTTCCAGCCTCAGCAGAAGAAGGATGGCACCAGTCCACTTGCAATGACAGCTGGTAGGGATGGAAAATTTAAAATTTGGATTCTCTCTGAAGAAGGTAAGTACATCTGATTTACTGTTTTATGTGTTTACGGTGTGAGAAATGTGTCATTCATGGCTTATATCACCACATTCAACTTTGCCCATGCACACAACTCATCCATTCTTTTTCTCTAATATATGTTACAAAACATTTGTTTGTTCATTGTTCACGTTAACCCAAAGCACAGATTGCACAGTCTTCCAACCTTGCAAACAATGCTAATTGTGCATCACTTTTGAAGCACTCTTAGTGTAATTCTGATCGTTATTGTTAAGTGTAATTCTGACCTGATGAAATGATGACAATGACTTGTAAGACTTACATGTACGCTGACATAAAAAAACAAAAAAAAATTATTTGAAATAAAAAGGGTTTGAAATTTGGACATGGAACACGCGTACTACATGCACTCCCCTCCACAACAGAGCCTCACTTTGACATTTCTATCTTGTGTTACTACTCGCTAACAGATCTTTTTCACTCAATTCATTTAGGAAAGAAGTATTCTTGGTCTTGTCAGTCAGTTGGTTACTATGGCAATAAACCTTGCCAAGATGCAGTGTTCTCACAAGATGGTTCTCTGTTAGCTGTGGCTTATGACCAGGTATGATGTGATGAACTTGATTGGTTAATATAATAAAATAATTATTATATAGTTTCTGTTTACATGTGCACGTATGATAGATACGCGTCATGATGTAAATGCTCAGACAGAAAACTGGCAATTTATTTTTAGCACACACTTGTAGTTGATGACTTGAGCAACTTTTGCTATTGAGGAAGGCTGAAAAAGATATCATTCCCATGACTTGATATCACAAGTAATCCAAGAATTATAATTTGCGTAGTAGTGATTTCCGTATACCTAGATGTAAGTTAGTGTATGGTAAACATAGTATTAGATATCTTGGTCCCTATCTCTGGCCAAAGATGGACGAAGACCTTCGAAATAAAACAAGCCTCCATGAATTTAAAAGAGTAGTTTGGGGAAATTAAAATTTCAGATGTGCTGGATGGAACTTGCAGCTGTCATGCTTGCTCAACATAGCAATATTATAACAAATTTAAGTAATCTTGAACTTTTTAATTTAATTAATTAGATATATAAAACAATCTAAGTTTAATTTTAATTTATTAATTTTTAATTAAATTTTAATTCTTACTACCTATTTGTATCAGCATATATTTTGTATACAATTAATATTTTATGTTATACATTGTAGTGTCCCCAATTAGCTTTTTTTCAACAAATGAGACTGATTGGTCATGAACACCCGTAGCAGCAAAACAAACTCTGAGCCTAAAGAACCTGACCTTGTGTCACTTTGAACACCAAGTCATCCATCATGTTGTGGCCCTATCGAAGCCTGCTACAGTTTATTTTCTGCTGTGTGTGGGTCAAGCAGGTGCCTACAGAAATATTTTCCAAAGGTCGCTGGCTGGCACGGTGAAGACCTTGTCCTGACCTTCTCAGCATTACCCAGGAAAATGACATGCCAAAATTAAAGTTAAGGTCTTCTATAAAGCCCGGGCCAAACAAGAATGGGAGTTGATGAGAGCTGTCGAAAATTCTCATGAAAGTCAACTCTTACATCCTCTTTTCGCTTGGGCTTAACCTCCTTATTATGACTGATAGTTGTGAACTTATGTACATTTTCTAATGTTGTAAGTGTTCTGGTAATGTATATAATTTGGTTTTATCAACTGGGTTGATAATGTCAATTGGCCACCGTAAAGAGATTCAAGAGCTGACGTTTCAAGCGTTAGGCCTTCGTCGGAGTGAATTGGATTCGCTCCGACGAAGGCCTAATGCTCGAAACGTCAGCTCTTGAATCTCTTTACGGTGGCCAATTGACATTGTCAACCCAGTTGATAAAACCAAATTATATCGTTATACCACCGACGCAGCACCACAGTTTCTTTAGAAACTTACCCCCTCTATTCATTTCTGGTAATGTAGTTAGCTACCAGTTAAATTCAGCAGCTGAAAGAGAAATTTCCACCAGCTGACATTACACTAGAAAACAAGACTTCACTAAATTTTGAAGGCGTGCATTCCGGAAAAGCCAGCTGTACTGGTCTTATTATTAATCTGCACCTTAAAGTTTCAATGTTTACTTGTCAAGGCCCACCTTCAAGTACTTTGAATTGAGAAAATGTAAACTGGAAGTTTGTTGTTTTGCCCTTACAGACTATTACTCTATGGACCCCAGAGACAAATGAACTGAGAAAAACGCTGTCCCTACCCTACCCTGATGAGGAAATCAAGTAAGACATTCTTTATCACGTCACACTTGTCTGTCATGTAATATTGAGAATATCTCATACCTTGCATGGGGTGATTGCCATTGACGGTACTAGTGTGATCATGTGATATGGCCCTTTCGAAGCTCAAAGCAGTTGCATGTACTGCTTTGAGTCAAACAGGTGCCTAGAAAAAATGTTTTCCATATGGTCGCTAGCTTGGTTGATTCTCTACCATCCTAGCAGTACCCAGGAAAATAACAAACTTTTTAAAGTGTTATTCTATTAGTACTTTGGGAAATTAATAGAGCGATTTTCAATCGAGTGTCATGACCAAAACCATAGTAATCAGACTGGCCAATCCCAATGGACACGGAGAAACCAACAAGCCAGACAAAACTTGAAGCAACTGAATGTAGCCAACTGGAAGCGCGGGAAAACTTGTACGTGCGAGGCATGATTGGTTTTGGCTTACTTCTGATTGGTTGAAAAAGTGGCACAAGATTTTTGAACCAATCACTAAGCTTGGTAATGCAAAACCAAAACAAATGATAATCACTTTCGACACTCGAGTGAAAACTGCTCAAATGCATAAATAAAGCAAAATGTTTTAGTTTGTGCGGAGGAAAGGTACTGATCATTTAAATGTCCCGCCTCATACATGCGCCTTATGTAAGGGAGCAGTTAACACACTCTAGTGCTTTGTTGGGTTATGTAAGCACAAGAGAAGTACGAGTACTTATCGCACTTCTGGAGTATTGTTAAAAATGCTTTTTCATTTATAGCATGCTTAGTAAACAGCACGCTGAAATGCATTATGTAAACCATGTGCAATATAACTCGGCCAAGCACCAAGAACTAATGCAACACTACTGTCAGAACACATGCAAAATTAGTTGCATGTGTGCAACTACCGGTACTTCCCTTTGCGAAATGTGTTGTAACCAAAATAATTTCAGGCGAAATCTAAAAGCAAACTTTAAGATCTTTTTGTACATGCAATGGCACACTCAGTTTATTCTACAACTTCTTTTACAATCTCGACAAACTCAAAAAACCTCGGGCATATGATATGTTTAAATGCAAGTCACAGAGTTTTGGTTCACAATAATTTATGAGATCGTGCCTCTGTCGAATTTTCTTCCTTGTTTAGGAAAGTCAAGTTTGGCGCCAATGGTTCTTCACAGTACTTGATCTCCATCACTAATCAGTATCTAACTGTGTGGAATCTTCTCTCTTGCATGGGTGAGTTTATGGCACCTCTGTAACAGCTTGCATCTGCCTCGAGTGTAGTGATGCATTGCTGGGTTAGCTTAGTAACAGAATGGTAATCAGCTGTGCTCTCGTAAACAGTCTCATGGGAACACGCGTATGTCTCTTATGGGAACAACAGTCTACAGTCCTCAGACAGACAGATGGACTGACAGACAGACATACAAACAGGCAAACAAACTGACAGACTGACAGATGGACATACAGACTGACAGACAGGCTAACAGACTGGCAGACAGACATACAGACTGACTGACAGACATACAAACTGACAGACAGTCATACAGACTGACAGATAGACATACAGGCTGACAGACAGGCATGCAGGCTGACAGACAAACATGCAGGCTGACAGACAGACATACAGGCTGACCAACAGATGTACAGGCTGACAGAACGACATACAGGCTGACAGAGAGACATACAGGCTGACAGACAGACATACAGGCTGACCGACAGACATACAGGCTGACAGACCAACATACAGGCTGACAGACAGACATACAGGCTGACAGACAGACATACAGGCTGACTGACAGACATACATGCTGACAGACCGACATACAGGCTGACAGACAGACATACAGGCTGACAGACAGATGGACAGACAGACAGACATACAGACTGACAGACTGGCAGACAGACATACTGTACAGACTGGGAGACATACATAGACAGACCGGTAGACAGCAGGCAGACAAGCAGAGTGACAGAAAAACATACAGACTGATATACAGACTGATTGACTGACAGACAGACAGACAAAGACTAAGACATACAGACTGACAGACAGACAGAGTCAGCTAGTGACTCTGAGACAGACAGAACAGACACCAGAATAAAGAGACGGCCAGACAGACAGATGCACAGATTCATTTTTGTTGTCTCACTCATCATTAACTTTGCTTTATTTCCTTTTTCGTCTTAGTTTGGTGGAGTGTGGAAGCTCCCGTGACATGCTTGGTGCCAGATCCACAAACAAATTTGATCTGCGTGTTTGTTTCGTTTAATAGGAACAAATCACATTGTAAGTTATGTGTGGATTTAATTAGTTCTGTCGTTATGTGATCTCACAGTGACATTGCAGCTTGCACGAGTAATATAAGTAGAATTAAGTGAACAGGATAAATCTGTGAATTGTACGCAACGTTGTTGGTTCTTTACTGTGTATAATTTCACATGTGATCAGCAAGCACACACATTGAAACTGCAGATTAAATTTTTTCTTCATGTCTAGAGGTCACCAGAGAGGTAAATGACCACTGTCTCACAAGCGACCTGTCATCTTTTTTACTGTGCGCAAGTGAAGCAATTGGTTCTTTGACATATGAAGAAGTGTGTCCAAGCATAGTGTAATATAGTGCCCTAAATTATTTTTGCCTTTCAGTGTACATTTTTGATCCAGCTTCACCTCGCCCTGTAGCAGTGCGAGCCAATGTGTGCAGGAGGGCAGACGTTGTATGTGCAGCGTTTGACACTGGATTCTTACCATGCAGTAGTGCGAAACATGAATCAATTAAAATGTCCAAACTTTACTTCTTGACTCAAAACCAGGTAAAGTTCATTTGTTCTTACTTGATTTTGGCTGTTATTAAAAACTAGCTATGGTAAATTGCATTTCCTGAGTTTTGATTGGTTTTGAGGTAATGGTATATGAGGTCTACCACTGACCATTAAAATATGGTACAGATGTAGGTGTATGGTCTTTTTCGCAGAATAAAAGAATGTATTTTTCGCAATGTTTGTATAATATTTTTGGGCATTTTTAATAAAACAATTATTCCACTCGTGCTTGTTAGATATAATTTTCGTGTTTCGTTTTCCACTGTTGTGCTGTGCAAATTAAGCTGTCCAGAGGGAAAGAGCACGAACAGGTCTCGAGATCCTATGCGAGAGGACCCACCCTAACCACCCAGACAGACCAGAAAGGCCAGACCACTACACTGGGAACTACATGCCCTACTCTTTGCGAACAGTGTATGGGTTCTTTAACGCGAGATGGTTAAGCCAACTCAGCGCCTTGTTGGCAATTTTCCATCCTATATTCAACGCTCCCTTGTGGAATAATTGTTTATTATTCTCAAAAGGCGGTCTTCCAATTTGATCTTAACTGGTTTGACAGGACTTTTGGCATACCTAATTAAAGGGGCTAGGTCTTGCAATTTTACGCAATTTGAGTACTGACCATTTGATCATTGAATTAATTGAAATATCATAATAACTGCTTGAAGCAGAAGAAAAACGCATGAGAAACACAGAAGTGCCGAGAAAAGCGATGAATAGGCTACGGAGAAGATTAAATTGATAGCATTTGGGTAAGCTTGGAAAACCTCAGCTGGAGCTTTTCCAGTTTAATTCAGTTTGTACGAAAACGTCCTTTAAATACTGTTGCCAACAAAATAAGTTAAGAACTCTCAATTAACGAAAATTAATGGAACTTTTTAAAATGGTGGAACCTCACCTTTTAAGTAATGGCTTTATTTTTAAAGCGTTCTTCAGTGTTCCACTTCTCTGAGAAATGACAGGCGAAACAATACCTACTTGTCTTTCCTTCCAGTTTTCTGTTGTTGTTGCCCTATGGCTCTATCGAAGCCTGCTACAGTTTATTTTCTGCTGTGTGTGGGTCAAACAGGTGCCTACAGAAACATTTTCCAAAGGTCGCTGATCAGTGCCTTGTTCTGAACTCCTCAGCATTACCCAGGAAAATGACACCATGCCAACACTAACTTTATAGCCATGATGTTGTTGACACACAAGGACCATTTTCAATTGACCGTAAAATATCAATTTCCACATATATGGAACAAAGGCAAGATAAATCTTGCACAACAAAAAAGCTGAAAATTTTTGCTCAGAAAAAATTCCCGACCCAAGCTTCACCCAACTCCTGTTTCCATATATATGGTCCACCCTTTGTAAACTGAGAGTTTTTTGTTTGACTATGCAGAGTTTTAGTTTCCGAACAGGTGTAACAATAATAGCAAATAAGTGCGATTGAACTCATCTCAAACTCTTTAATAACTCATCAAGTTAAAACTAATGAAATCAGAAGCATGACAGTGGTTTAGAAATCTGATTTATTTCTTCGTTTTCTCCGTAGTTTTAGTTTCGATTGAGAAGACATACCAAACACTCGATTCATCGCATCATTTCAAAAACGCTTTGATGTTCTTCAAAAATACTCTGCTGCGCATCGTATAGGGGGATTCATGCTGACGTCTTGTTTACCTTTTTTCTCATTAGCATACGGCTTGGCGTACAGAAGGCAACATGTTAGATATGAATGGACTCCAAATAGTTAATGAGCTAGTGAAATTTAGTATAATACGGTGGAAGTTTTAGCTCTTTGCGTCTAATATTCAAGGAGAAATTGTCTTTCAAAAACTCCAAAGTTTCTGGGTGGCAAAAGCGCTAATGAGCTCATACATTCTTTGTAAAATTTTAAGCCCACGTTAGACAAAAAGAATTCAATACATCGAGCTGAAATTTATTGGCAGAGTTGTTCGTGCTATAAACTTTCAAACTGAATCGCATATGATAATGAGGCAAATATTGTAAACAAGGATTCCCCTATTTTGAACTCTCTTCTCTTGTTTGGAAATCTGATGAAACACTTTCTGGAATATCTAATATATTACATACAACACTGGTTTAATTATCGTTTCCAGTAGCCGCCAGTATCTAAAAGCCACTCAAGTCTGACTGCACTGAATGTTTGCCTCTTTTCAGGAACTATTCACCTTGGACTTTGACGAGCCAATAGTTGAAGAGAGCCAGGCCATATCGCAGGTGATTGACATACCGTCTTGTGCATTACGATGGGTTTGTTTCTACAGAAGCCTTTTGTTGACTGATGGTTGCCACTCTATTTCATGCTTGTTCAGTCATCTTTGAACGTGAACTTATTTATGTTGCAAGATT
Organism: Blastomussa wellsi; assembly: GCA_947652115.1. Lineage (NCBI taxonomy): Eukaryota > Metazoa > Cnidaria > Anthozoa > Scleractinia > Plerogyridae > Blastomussa > Blastomussa wellsi. The sequence continues at coordinate 4,157,842 of OX393566.1, read as the reverse complement.
TAGTCATGGTGGTTCTGCTGGAACGGATTTTGTTTTTCGCTACATAATTGATCATGGGCGCCATCCAAACATTTGGTGAACAATTTCGAGGAACAATTTTTTCGAAAATTAGGGTATGCATCTCGAGGTTTTTAACAATTTTAGAAACATTTTTTAGTCCAATGCAGTTGCGGCTGGAAATATCCGGTAATTTAAACCCGCATTTTTGACAGCGCTCCTTTCACCTCTAAAAGACAAAACAAAACCTTTTCACTTTGGACACCTCAGATTGGAATGCCCCAGTATAGAAACGCGCGCGCGAGTTCTCCAGACCTATGAACGTGAGTTCTCTAGACCAAAGTGCCAGAGTGCCAAAAACGTTACTTATTCGATCAATGAATAGAATTTGAAATAGCCATGCCCAAGGTCAACGTAGCAACTGTATTTGCAACCATGGTATCTATTTGAGCCACAGGAAAATTACTCAGCTGTTCTGTTGCAGGGATCCATTGCTGGCCCGCTTGAAAAACAGACTGAATTCTTTAAGATCTTTGGCCAGTCCTCTAAAAGTGGTAAGTATTAGAGACAGTCTTTTCCAGATAAACTTGACTCCAAGGTTTTTCTGTTAGTTTAACTAAATAAAAGTAATACATTCATGTTTTGCCATGTTCTCTACTGCTTAAAGTAAATCTTTGGAAACTGTTTTCAGTGGGAGAATCTACAGCTGAACAGCGCATAGGAAAAAGTGCCAAAGGTGCTCCATCTAGAGCCGTGGTCAGACAGGTGAGGCGATAGTTAATTTCTCCTTAACATTATCAATACAACGTCAAACAGACAGTTGATCAGAATTAAGAAATACATCAATTAGGAGTTAGCGTCTTGATGTGCCATTCAATTCTTAAAACGAAAATTAAAAGGAATGTTTGGCAAGCAGCAGTGAGAATTAATGATTCGAGCTTGGGGCGGTTCAGAGAGGAAGGATTTTCTTTGTCTTGTGGTAGGCACGGTGCAGGGTGTAATGGCTAGTGTTTTGTGCTCTGTATCGAGCGTACAGGCTATTGCACTGGGAAAGATACTACTCAGTCTCTCACAGTGGCTCATTCCTTGCAATCGTTTGGACAATCTGTAAAGTGCTGGTGACGGTAGGGGTTGGGGATGGGTGTGAGGTGGAGGGAGTTAACCTGAGATTTGCTAGCGTACCATCTTTGGAGGGATTGGCAGGGTAGTACTATTCCTAGTGTCTTCATGTTCCAGAGACCGGAGGAAAAAGTACCATTAATATGAACATTAAGCACTGAGCGTAGAAAAATGGTTCTCTTCCTTTTGCAGATGATGCAGACCCCTTCACATGTTCTACCTTCAGTTACTTCGCTGTGTTCATCTTTCCTGCAGTCGTTGCTGGTCAGCAAGCAAACCACGGAAAGGTATGCTACACTTATTGTTTGCTGTCGCAGCCGCGCTGTAACTGGTCACACAACGCTTCGTGCGTTGCGTGACGAGCCAAGTTAAAGGCCGCGAGAGACACCAAATTACATGCTCTCTTTTTTACCTTTTTGTTTGGAGTGACTTTTAACATCATTGGATGTTTTATTTTATCTTAAAAGGGAAGACCAAGTTGATGATGAGATTGATGCAAGTGAAAGCGAGGGTACGATTGTATTTACTTTTTTCAGTTGTTCTTTTGTTTGTTGACCTATAAAAGCTCACGAACGCAGTTTCTCGAGTTCAGATTTGCGACCTTCGACCACGCAAAGGAGTAGGGGTTCGGGGGAGGAGTAGGGGTTCGGTGGCAGGGGAGAAGTTTAATATACCTTGTAGTGGACACTAACGGGGTTTGATAAGATAAGTAGATAAGAACCAGAGATAGGAGTGTTTCTGAGAGACAAATATAATGAGTTTGAATTCTAAGTAGTATATTATTCTTGGCAACTAGGATAGGCTTGGAAAATGCTTCCCAGACAGTCAATGAAGTTTTGGCTGTTGCTGATCACCCATCTTTAGCCCACGCTGTTAGAAACTGTTTGATGAGCGTATACTGCTTGGCCGCAGTAATTCCTTGTTTTAGTTCACATGACCGTGGCAACAGGGCATTTACGTTATAAACTTAAAGACCTAAAGTCTCTCTTGCACTTTTGTGCTTTGCAGATGAAAGTATGGAAGAGGAAGAGGACAGCGATATGGAAAGTTGGCGCGCCGCCGGAGGAGCTTCAGGGCAATCTGTTGCCAGCTCGGCAGGAGAAACAATGGACAATAATGTTTTGCCAAGACACCAGCTCAACACTGGAGAAAATTCTGACGTGGACAATGTGAATTTCACCTGGCTTCAAGACTATTTTAAGTCTCCTTGAGCAGACGGGTTTTCTGTGATCTTTGTGCTCGTTCTCGTCTCCAGTCGCTTGGCCCCCTTAGCCGACAAGTGCCCACTAGTTCCTATTGCCCATGCCCAGGGCAAGGTTCAAGATGCATTCGCGCTAAAAAGGGCACATACGGGCAAGGTTCAAGATGCATATATCCCCTAAAACTTTCCCAAAGAGTAGATGAGATCATACTCTCGCATTGCTGCTGTCAGTTTTGGGCACCTCGTACCCTAATATCTAGGGATTCGACATCCCCTTGCAAATTCTCTACCATGTTTTCCGGTATCCCCTGGTGCCCTGTCCCTAGATTTGAGGGAAACAGCATCGACTGTTACCCGATGGACCAGTCATCATGTAATCAATAAAAAGCACAACGGTGCCAAGACCGAGGGAAATTCACTTGCAACTAGCCGTACCACGATGGTTGTCGGTCAACATTCGTGGGCAACAGTTCGCGTTAGCTTTTTGACGTCAAGGAGTTTGCAATGTTGCCTACTCAGGGACTTGACTTGAACCAGGTGTCATCTGACCTCGAAGTAGCCAATGAGAACGCGTGCATCGTAATGACCCAGGTTAACTTGTACAAGTATTTCGTTCAGAAATCGTAATAAGCATTGACACTAAATGAAATTGTTGTACTTCTAGTTGTGAAACGTTCCGTTTTCTAATGAGAATTCACTTAAAACAACTTTCTGACACGTCTTCCACCCCCTAGCGACCCTCATCACAACCTGTATCAGCTTGTCAACGTTTACTTATTTACAAAGCTTTTAAAAATGCAAGTACGATTAACGTTATTATCTTACCAACAATCAGCCCAATCACCGCAGTATTTGCTCCAAGTACCAATATTATATACAGCGTCCATGTACGCATCGCTCGAGGCTGGTAGGTTCTGTGCAGGAATTCTGCTTACAGCTCCAATCACCAGGTTAACAACAGTAACGGCAAGAGAAGTCACCATCAATCTTTTCTCGGTCACTTCTCGTATGGGTTTAACCCAGGCGAGAAGCATTCCGTACATCCCGGCAATAACCCATGCCAAGCCATTGTACGACCTGCTCTCTTGACCCACAATAAGCAGGTCGCATCAGGATTACCTTGCGGGACACCTCAACCAATTCCCGATACCATGAGCGCTGTTTGTAGTTTTCAAGAAGAAAACAATGCTGAAATCATTTCCTTGTCAGGGTCTGTATCCTGGAAAACAACATTGTCTGCTCGTGCTTATATAACTGTTCGATGTTTCTAATGTGCAAGGAATGAGGTGTCAGGGAGGGCAACAATATAGGCAGTAGAAATGAACGCCACACTAAGCCAATGGTTGTATCTTGGCATTGCATGCTGTAGTCTGCCTTCATGAACTTGTAACAGGACCCTTCTTTTTCATCTTGGCAAACATTTTGGCAAGCTATTGGTTGGACATCACAAACAAACATTCAAATTACTGGACTTGCAAGACGATTTTTGTTAGTAACAAATTACTGGCCTTGTTAGACGATTCTATAAGTCACAAATTACTGGATTTGTAAGACGAATTTTGTAAACCACAAATTACCGGCGTTTTAAGACTATTTTGATAAGCCACAAATTAATGGATTTGTAAGACAATACTGGATTTATGCGACGATTTTTAACACCATTTTTATGAGCCACAAATTACTGCATTTTTAAGACGATTTTTGTAAGCCACAAATTACTGGATTTGTAAAATGATTACTAAATAAATCGATCAATAAATTTCAGAAAAAACAGTCGGATTAATGAATCGCAGTTTCAAATCCACACGGGTGGGAGGGGCTATCCGTCCCGCAAGTCATATAAGGATACCCCTGGGCAGGCAGATTTGAACCCGCGACTCTGGGATGACAAGGCAGAATCAACCGTGCGCCAGCGATTCCGCTCCTCCATTTCTGAATTCCTTCAGTTGCTAGCAAAAGTCAACTGATCCATTCGGAGTGTGTGCTCAGTTAAAGTGCGTTTGGGTTGGAAATGTAGGATATTTTAACCGTCAGTGGAACCTATTTCAAGGCCCTCAACTCCACTTTACTAAAACCTCGAAGCTTAGCGTAGAACGCAACATTTTTGTCCCGTAATGCCGGTAATGAGTGACTACATACGAGTTTGTGTTATCGACTATCGAGCAACGGCAAAAACTCGACAAAGATGATATATGGGACTGATTTATTTGCTGGTAATTTTAATCAGATGATTTTCACTTATTGAGAAAGAAAGTGTCATGGAAATTTCAGTATTTCAGTGTTTATGCTTAATCTGCGAGATGTTTTTCTGCGAGAAACTTCATCCAAATTTGAATACGCAAACTTATGAATACTTACAAAACTTACTGTTTAACTTAACAGTTCGTGCATTTCACAGGTCGATCTATTGTTCGTTTGGAGTCCTTTTGCATCTGATATGCCAGCACTTTCGTTGCGGGCTTCAAATTGAAACAACAACTTAAGTCATCTGGTTTTTGGCCTGTAATGCCAAAATACATGGATAATAGACGCATTTCCCCAACAGAAAGAGTTCAACGAACTTACAGATATTTGAAAAGTGCAAAGATGCTCTGGAGTCTGGTGATTAAGTTTTGATTTTGTGTTTGAACGCTCTAACGCGGAGCAGAGTGAAAACAACCCGACAAGCAGAGACAAGATCGGCTAGATTTTATCTTTTAAACGCAATAAAACGTTTATACCAGAAATCCACCACAATCAATCAGGTAAACACTTGTGTCCATGACAAAGTCCTTGTACACAGTGTGATATATCACGCAACATGTCTCGAAAGCGGTGTGTCAAGTGCGTTGTGTGAAACGTTGCGAGGTGTAGCATTCATTGAGACGGATAAAGTTCTTGCGAGACACTTTGATACAGCAGTTGCAGAAAGTAGAAAACTTTATTCTGCTTTCTGTAGCTGTTAAATTAAAGTGACTTATTTTACATGGAGTTTGACCGTATCGCGGTATGTTACATGGCGTTGTGTTTCATTTAAAGTGCACCTAACCCAAAATATTTTTCGCTAAAATAAAGTTAGCACCATTTCGAAACGCATTATTAGTTTCTCTCTTTACCAAATTCTGACTGTTTATGACATTCAAAAGCTACGAAACGCTGAGCATCATTTGTTGAACGACCGAGTCAGAAGGAGCTTGGGTCTCGAAAAGACCCACGCCCGTTCCAACTCCGTCGTGCTTTTGGATGCGATAACCAATCAGAATTTGGTAAAAAGGAGAAACCAAAGGTGTAATGCGTTTCGAACTGGTGCGAGTTTATTTCAGGGAAAAAATATTTTGGTTCGATCGGGTGCACCTTAAATGAAACATAACGCCATGTAACATACCGCGCTGTGGCCAAATTTCATACAAAACAAGTCACTTCAACGGCCACAGAAAGAAGAATAACGTTTTCTACCTTCTTCAACTGCTATAGCAAAGTGTCTCACAAGAGCTGTATCCATCTCACTTGATGCATCATGGCGCAATGTTTCACGCAACGCACTTGTCACGCCGCTTAGCCTTTGTTTCACTTCTTACTTGTTCACCTTGGACCAAGAGAGGCGCCCATTTGATCGTACTGAGAATCCGAAGGAGGAACCGGAATATTTTCGCAATATTTTTTGGGCGTTTTTAATGAAACAATTATTCCACTCGCGCTTGTTGGATATGAGATGGTTATAGCCTAGCGCCTCGTTGGCTATCTACCATCTCATATCCAACGCCCGCTCGTGGAATAATTGTGAAGTATTAAGCAAGAAGAATTGCTTGAATTGTCCATCTACAATAAAGGTATACAATGTCCTTTTAATCCAATTGTTCGATCCTTTATAATTAACCGTAATGAAGTCATGGCCTATCTTCTGTATTTCATTTTCCAGACATCCTCAGAGGCGACAGACAGGGTCTTCAAAGATTGCAAAATTTGTTATTTGTTGCAGCAGTGCTATCGCCTTAGTCGGAAAATGAATGGCTGCGGACTGGAACTTTCGTTACAAAATGTCTATATATCATTGTTACTACTTGATCGGACGTATAACGATGAAAACTCGTTCAAACTGGTGTGCCCATAAAAGGCAACAATTATAGATAACTGTTCGGTATTCAGTGTTTACATATATGGCCTTAGCCTGCGTGGCAAGCGCTCCTGCCCTATCGAAGAGCGAAGAGCGATTTCTGGTCGCGCGAAAATTGGGGCGAGAGCAAAAAGGGTAAAGAAGGGGGAGGGGGGTATACGATAACAGATCATAACAGCTCTTCGTTCGCTTGGGAACGCTTGCTACGCAGGCTAATATGGCCTCAGAACGTGAGCTACAAGGCCGTTCCATCTATAACGTCTTCCAATAATTTTTTTAGAAACGTAATACTCCATTTCCAAATTATTGTGTTTTGTGTCAGTGTCGAAAAGAGTATAGTTGGAAGGCATTCATATGAACTGAATGTGTGATATGGGTTTCACCCTAAACTCGTTTTGAAACAGAGGCAACAGGCAACTCTGATATGGCTTTTTATCCTTCTGGGACAAAGTTCTGTTCGACAGGAAATTGAAAAAATTTGCTTGATAATCTACGTTGACTAAGTTAATTAAGGCAAATATATTTCAAGTGCAAAAGCTGATGTTTGGAGCCCTTCACTAGAGCACATTCGAACTTTGTGGTTTTGAGTGTTTTGCGTCGCTAAACTGTTCTTCAGAAGCCCCTGACCGGTAACATTAAAATCGTTGATGCTATGCTAATTAAGTTCGCACCAGATGATGTAAACGCAATTATAAAAGTAACGATGCTTTGGTGTCATTATTGCGTAATATGGCGTTCTTTATGACGTCATCGGTGAGATTTTATCGGCAGAATCAATATTTCCAACATGAATAAATGTGTAACCACAAACTCTTAACATAAACGAAGTGCTAACCCAGATATTGATGTATTTAAAGAATTGGTTAATATGAAATACAAGACTGAGAAACACACAACCTTAATTAAAACACAACATACAAGAGAAATTTCAGGATAAATGGCAATTACTTATTAATAACAAGCTATCATCCATTACAAATGGATTAATTACGAAAACATGTTATTGGCACGTGCTACACAATATTTAACAACTTGAAATAAAAATGTGGGAAAAAAGATTCTTGTATCTGATAAAACTTTGCCATAAGCAACAGAAATGACCTCACTATGACGTCTAAAAAGATTCTTGTATCTGATAAAACTTTGCCATAAGCAACAGAAATGACCTCACTATGACGTCTTTGACAACAAAATAGCCACCATCTTGAATCCACCATCTTGGATCAACCAGTTTAATCATTCATTTATTTATTTCAGCAAATTTCCGAAAATCAAAGTTAGTGGACTGTACCCTGCACCATAATAATTTCGGCAGCTATCAGTATCCCTTAGATTATTAATAGAAACAAGAGAAAACCCAATGCCTTGTTCCAAAACTACGGTATTTTTGTTTTGTTTTCTTTATTTTCGTGAATTTTGTATGGGGCCTCTACCTATTTTTTTCAGTCAAGACATGGCCCACCAAGATTAGCATCAGCTACCTGTGGGCATGTCAAACTTTTGTAACAGTACTTATTAGAAAAGAAAGAAGGAAAGAAAATATATTATGGTTTGGATAAATTCGTTTACTACTGATCCATATTTAGTTTTCTCGAATATATTTTCATTCACGGTTGGTTTTCATGCAAACTCTCATTTATAAAATTAAATCGCGAGACCACAATGCCAGTTATATGGAATGCACAGCAAGCAATGAATATGAAACATCATTGTAGTTGGAATCTCCCCTGTGGTGATCCCCTGTACGATCATTTAAAGAAACTCATTTAGTTTTTGAACCATTGCACTACGTTTCTCGCGGGGTTCGTAAAAATAAAGTGAAATTAATACAGTACTTATCGAAATGTATGACGTTGCAGATTAATTGATATAATTGCCGCCAGAAAGCTCGGTGTTATCATGAATTATTAAATTTTAGTCAGGTTTAAAACGTGGTCATTTCTGTTTACGACTAAAGAAGAAGAAGATGGAACTTCACAGAGCTGATGACTTGTTTGAGAAGCAATTGGAGGATAACGATGGTGAGTTTCACATTCTCATGAAAAAAATGCCAGATATATCCTTGAGCATTCCCAAGAAGTGCAGTAGCGGAAAATAAAATCGACTTGAGTAAATTTTGCAGAAATTAAGAAACTGTTACTTCAAACACATCGCTTCAACACTCAAGTTCGAAGTTGACTTGAGAGCGTCATTTCTGTCGATGCAGAAATCATTTATCAGAAACAGTATTCATTAATCTTAAGTTCATCACAAGTGAGAATTTATTTTTAACATTGAATAAAAGATGTCCGGACTCAATTCAACAAAGTCCAACACGCTTAATTACGTTACACCACGTTTTATCTCTTTTCGCTAACTCCTTAACTGGGAGGATGTTTAGTATCGAATAAAATGCGAATAGCGAAAAGAAAAAAAAACGTGAAATTGCGAAATTTTAACCGAAAATTCAGTTTATTGCAGGTGTTAATTTTTAATATAAATAAAATTTGACAAACTTGAATTGTCTTTTATCACCTATGGTGTACCTCATATTGGATTGCTCATTATAACATATCCTGCAGCTATGATCGTGGTTTTGAGATATTCATAATTATTTTGCCTGGTGTTTCCTGTTTTCAAATTACATGAACATTTTTTTTTCTGTTTGGTTTTACGTATTTCTAACGATTTTTCCAGAAATATTTAATATTCATGTTGTTTGTTATTTACAAAACAGGCGAAATTGAGAGCAGCACGCAGTTTCTAGCAAATGCAGGACTTAAGTATTATTTTAGTGTTTTATTGTTTGAAAATGCAGTTCAATTTGCCAGGCAATGGTTCGTTGGGTGGTGGGAATTCGATTTCCGAAAAAAGGGAAAAGTGGAAAGAACGCTATTCTTCAAATTATATGTTGAGCTTGTAATTAAAAAGATGGTTGCTTTGTAGGATGGGTGCATTAAAAGAAGTTTACACGATGAAGCTAATTGCGTCTATTTTGTGTGGAATTATCAGCGCTCTTCTTTGTCCAAGGACACTAGCGAGGTACATCTTTTCAATTGCTAGATGAAATGTTTCAGTTCGTAACCATGAATGAAGTCAACTTTGGTAAGATATCAAACTGATTGATATTTAAAACCTTGAAGTAATAGTTTACTTCTAGGTAGGAAAACACCAAAGAGATACTACTCAAGACATAGTAATAATATCAAAAGAAAGTGGTGTGGTTCCAAATGAAGGAGATTGAGAAGGTTTGTAACTGATGTCATCGTGACAGAGCTCGTTTAAATAGATATACTTATCGCTTGTATATCTTTCACTGAGAACTATGAGAATTTGCGCATGCTGGGAATCTCGAAACTGGTATCAACGTTTTCTGTAATAAAGCAATGGAGCCAGGGGTGAAAAAATGGCTGTTTGCAGCCTTGACACCTACGAACATTTACTGGGGGTATGGTGAAAGATAATCAAAACAGCAGGAAAGCAAAAAGCGACCTGCCTAAATAAACTTCTGTATTGCGAATTTCCCCGCCATGGATCTCTAAGAAAACTGTCAGCGGATTGTTTTTTTTTTACGTATTTTTTTATGCTTTGCATGTGCAACACTGGCAGAATTTTTATGGCTGATAGCGCTCTTTTTGGCAAAAGTGGCTACGGTTTCGCTTCTTTCTGTAGAAATTTATGACGTGCGTTACAGCGCTAGTTTGAATTCAGAGCAATAGTTTACAGAATCGCCCGTGGCGCAATAGACTAGCGTGTTGGATTTCTAATTAAAAGGTTGTGGGTTCGAGTCCCAACGGGGGTGCATTTTTTATAAGTAGCGTTTGTATTTTCCAGCTCTTGGGACCCCTTTTGAAGAATGAAAATGCTTGTTAGAAGTTCCGCAACCAAAGCTGGATAATTTCTCTTTCTACTAAGTCCACATGCAGGACACGATTCAGGGGTCGAGCGCCATACACCAAGGCAATAGCAAGTCCTGAAGTACGTCACAAAGAACACAAAACGGGGCCTGGCCCTTAAATTAAACAGTGGCGCAATAGACTTCACACAATAGAACGACAAAATAGTGCATATATTGACTTGGTGGAGCATCACCCCTTAGGATAATTACCTCATTTCCTCGATCATTTCAACAATCTCAAAAGTCAATCCATGAAAATCATTTTGATTCTGTATAATATTTCCATCTCTCCCCCATTTTGACATGAAAAATACGTTAAACATACGGAATCTTTTCCACTGATTTCACGATCAGCTGTATGTGCTTTGACATGTCCACGATTGATATGCTACAATGGAACGTGTCGCTGCTACCAGCTCCTTTTTTTGCCTTTTTATAAGTTGTCATTTCAAAATAAAATGTACCGTATATTTGTGAGACCTGATGTGTGGGGAGAAGGTGTGCATATTAGGAGTTCAGTCCCGAACCATGCTGGTCGCCGAAGCCCAAAACTCAACCGGCGTTTTTAAAAGCAAAACCATTAGATAATTTTAAATTGCGTTCGCAGAACGCAGTCTTAATACAGTATTGGGCGAAGTTTATGGGTCGGCTCACCTTTGTACGAAAGTTCCGACACCGATTTGGCCGCCCCGCAGCAGTGGCGAAAAACGAACTTCGCCATCGCCAAACCATGTGCTGTACGGGAAGCGGCCATGATTTGATTTCAGAAATTTAACTCAAAAGTGATGCAGTTCGAAAATTGGCCACAATTTGTGGTCAGAAATCTAACAAAGAGAAGAAGAAGTGCCTATGATATCATCAAAGCTCATTCAGAGCAACCTTCTCCGAAGGAGCCATTACTACTGGCAAAGATGATTGAAGCTACTTATCACAAACATCAGAAGCCTGCCTACTACTGGTGTGTTTTCTAGGAAACAGATGCTGCAAATCGCCCAAAACTCAGCTGCTTTTCATTGGAGATTCAACTTCTGTCCGCGTACAGAGTTGTGACGCTCTACTGTTCAAATCAGCCTTATTATAATCCAAGAAGAACCTTTTATAGACTGCTAGCAGTTCCTTTCTAGATAATCGCGATAGCGCGCGAGACTGGAGCGACTATCTAGAAAGGGACGCCTAACAGTCTAAACCTTGTAGCGAAGATTGTACAACTCCTGGTGCGAATTTATAACAGCAGATTTCGATCGGTGCCGTGACAGTCTTTGTAATGGTCAATTTTATGTTTGCATTTAGCTTGCATCTGCGTTTGCTGCGTTAATTTGTTTACATTTGTTTGGCGACAAAAAATGATATTGGTCATTCTCGTCTTGAGGTTTGTGATTATTTGGGTACTGCTACTACTTGCCGATGTTTTGGCTGACAATTAATCAGCGCAGTCCACACTCTGCGGTTTTCTAAACACTGACCGCAACTTTGTTAGTCGTGAATAGCGGTGTTACGCAATGCATAAAAACTCCAAACATTCTATTTGTATGAATAAATCGGAAAAATCATGTTCATCAACTACAGTTATGTTAAGAGTCTCATACTGATATTTAAAAATGTTAATTTCAGCATTAACGAAAGCTTCAATTTCAGAAATCCAAGTCAAAACGAAATCAAGTGAATCGAAGTCGTCGAACGCTCTACTAATCTTTGATGCTACTAGTTGTAATAACGTAAAAAGTTTGTTGTAAGATAAGTCGAGCGTTTTTAACATGAGCTTCTGCCTCGGGAAATTGGGCGACCACTCCCCACGTTGTCGACGTTAAATAAATATTCTATTCTATTCTAAAACCAAAAAGAAATACACCCAATATATGGAGAAATTCTAATGATTGGTGTTTATCCACGTTTCGCGCCTCCGATCCCATAATTGAGCGAGTTTGAGAAAGTAGGCAGACGTTGTATGTCAGTCAAAAGATCTAAGTATTCCACACGGAAGTCACAAAATTAAAAAAAATTGACCCGGGTGGGGTCTGAACCCACTTCCTGATCTCGAGTTCCTTGGGCGTACACTCGGTTAAACACTGTCTCTCGTGTTTGATATATATTAATATTACGCCCTTAGTGAAAGTGGCTAAGAATCTGCTTCTTTCTGTACATTGGGAAAGGAAGTAAGATAGAAAAGGCCCCCGTGGCGCAATGGACTAGCGTGTTGGACTTCTAATTCAAAGGTTGTGGGTTCGAGTCCCACCGGGGGTGGATATTTTTGGAGTAGCGTTTGTATTTTCCAGCTTGATGTGTGCTCTTCTAAGCCCTTGTTTGAATATCGAAAACTCTTTTATGTTGGATATATCTGCCTGTCGTTGCTACATTATTGTATGTACATGTGCAGTGTTGTCATTTCAAAATGAAACGTTCCGTTCCTTTCTAAAAGATGATGTGCATGGAGAAATCTGCCTTTTAGTAAGTCCCCCAGCCAATAAAAAGGAACCGTTCCGGTTTTGAGCAAAATTAGCTTTAATAATAAATAAGTGCTGATAGTTCGAGACTTGATGTCTCCTGCCCCGCTCCGAACCCTTAAAAGTCTGATTCGTGATTAAGATCTACGTTTCGCGACTCTGATCCTGCTAATTGATGAGTTGCCAAACGAGATTTAGAGAGAAATAAGAGACTGTTTCTCATCCAAGGCACCTAAGTATTCCTCAGATAGCTATCGATAAAATAACCAAAATAAAACACCCCCGGTGGGACTCGAACCCACAACCTTTGAATTAGAAGTCCAACACGCTAGTCCATTGCGCCACGGGGGCTTGTATAAGCTGTAAAATTCTACCTTTTCCAAAGTAGAGAAAAACGCGGAATCGTAGCCACTTTTGCCAACAGCGCTATCGGTCGAAAAAGTTCTGCCAGTGTTGGACATGCAAAGTATAAAAACCGAAGGAAAATCCAATCCGCTAACGGTTTCCACAGAGAACCATGGCGGGGAAATTCGCAATAGAAGAAGTTTATTTAGGCAGATCGCTTTTTCCTTTCACTTTTTTTGTGATCTTTCACCCCCAGTAAATGTACGTAAATTTCTAAACTTGTATGCAGTCATGACGAGTTCCTTATAACATATTTGAACACTGTATTCGATATATTCATGTATTTCACGAGCCTTCCAAGTGAGGTCCAGGTATGACCCCACTTTTCTGATCTGGGGCTGCTCCTTAGGAGTTCCTTGGGCGACCACTCGGCGAATTACA